>OY754465.1:31080200-31680200 GCA_963575645.1 Xanthostigma xanthostigma
TTATAGTGTAAATAGACTTACCTTTGTAAAATAAAGCAATTTTGCCTATAAGGACTCATTTGCATGCAATTGTCGTGAAGCATGTAAAAACTGCTTGTCTGCGTGAAAATGATAGTAAATATGCAGTTTGCATTTTCTTTTGAGAGAATGATCCAAACCTGAATGTTATAGTGTAAATAGACTTACCCTCATGAAATAAAGCAATTTTGCCTATAAAGACTCATTTGTACCTAATTGTCGTAAAGCATGTAAAAACTGCTTGTCTGCGTTAAAATAATGGTTAATATGCAGTTTGCATTTTCTTATGAGAGAATGATCCAAACCTGAATGTTAAAGTGTAAATAAACTCACCTTTGTAAAATAAAGCAATTTTGCCTATAAGGACTCATTTGCACGCAATTGTCGTGAAGCATGTAAAAACTGATTGTCTGCGTTAAAATAATGGTTAATATGCAGTTTGCATTTTCTTATGAGAGAATGATCCAAACCTGAATGTTATAGTGTAAATAAACTTACCTTTGCAAAATAAAGCAATTTTGCCTATAAGGACTCATTTGCACGCAATTGTCGTGAAGCATGTAAAAACTGCTTGTCTGCGTTTAAATAATGGTTAATATGCAGTTTGCATTTTCTTATGAGAGAATGATCCAAACCTGAATATTATAGTGTAAATAGACTTACCTTCATGAAATAAAGCAATTTTGCCTATAAGGACTCATTTGGCCCTAATTGTCATAAAGCATGTAAAAACTGCTTGTATGCGTTAAAATATTGGTTAATATGCAGTTTGCATTTTCTTATGAGAGAATGATCCAAACCTGAATTATATAGTGTAAATAGACTTACCTTTGTAAAATAAAGCAATTTTGCCTATAAGGACTCATTTGCACGCAATTGTCGTGAAGCATGTAAAAACTGCTTGTCTGCGTGAAAATGATAGTAAATATGCAGTTTGCATTTTCTTATGAGAGAATGATCCAAACTTGAATGTTATAGTGTAAATAGACTTACCCTCATGAAATAAACCAATTTTGCCTATAAAGATTCATTTGCACCTAATTGTCGTAAAGCATGTAAAAACTGCTTGTATGCGTTAAAATAATAGTTAATATGCAGTTTGCATTTTCTTATGAGAGAATGATCCAAACCTGAATGTATAGTGTAATTAATAGACTTACCTTTGTAAAATAAAGCAATTTTGCCTATATGGACTCATTTGCCCCTAATTGTCATAAAGCATGAAAAAACTGCTTGTATGCGTTAAAATAATGGTTAATATGCAGTTTGCATTTTCTTATGAGAGAATGATCCAAACCTGAATATAATAGTGTAAATAGTTATAACTTCATGAAATAAAGCAATTTTGCCTATAATGACTCATTTGCCCCTAATTGTCATAAAGCATGTAAAAACTGCTTGTCTGCGTTAAAATAATGTTTAAAATGCAGTTTGCATTTTCTTATGAGAGAATGATCCAAACCTGAATGTTATAGTGAAAGTAGACTTACCTTTGTAAAATAAAACAATTTTGCCTTTAAGGACTTATTTGCACCTAATTGTCGTAAACCATGTAAAAACTGCTTGTCTGCTTTAAAATAATGGTTTATATGCAGTTTGCATTTTCTTATGAGAAAATAATCCAAACCTGAATGTTATAGTGTAAATAGACTTACCTTCATGAAATAAAGCAATTTTGCCTATAAGGACTCATTTGCCCCTAATTGTCATAAAGCATGAAAAAACTGCTTGTATGCGTTAAAATAATGGTTAATATGCAGTTTGCATTTTCTTATGAGAGAATGATCCAAACCTGAATGTTATAGTGTAAATAGACTTACCTTTGTAAAATAAAGCAATTTTGCCTATAAGGACTCATTAGCACGCAATTGTCGTGAAGCATGAAAAAACTGCTTGTCTGCGTGAAAATGATAGTAAATATGCAGTTTGCATTTTCTTATGAGAGAATGATCCAAACCTGAATGTTATAGTGTAAATAAACTTACCTGTGTAAAATAAAGCAATTTTGCCTATAAGGACTCATTTGCACCTAATTGTCATAAAGCATGTAAAAACTGCTTGTAGCGTTAAAATAATGGTTAATATGCAGTTTGCATTTTCTTATGAGAGAATGATCCAAACCTGAATATAATAGTGTAAATAGACTTACCTTCATGAAATAAAGCAATTTTGCCTATAAGGACTCATTTGGCCCTAATTGTCATAAAGCATGTAAAAACTGCTTGTATGCGTTAAAATAATGGTTAATATGCAGTTTGCATTTTCTTATGAGAGAATGATCCAAACCTGAATGTTATAGTGTAAATAGATTTACCTTCATGAAATAAAGCAATTTTGCCTATAAAGACTCATTTGCACCTAATTGTCATAAAGCATGTAAAAACTGCTTGTATGCGTTACAATGATAGTAAATATGCAGTTTGTATTTTCTTATGAGCGAATGATCCAAACCTGAATGTTATAGTGTAAATAGACTTACCCTCATGAAATAAAGCAAATTTGCTTATAAGGACTCATTTGCACCTAATTGTCATAAAGCTTGTAAAAACTGCTTGTCTGCGTTTAAATAATGGTTAATATGCAGTTTGCATTTTCTTATGAGAGAATGATCCAAACCTGAATGTTATAGTGTAAATACACTTACCTTCATAAAATAAAGCAATTTTTCCTATAAGGACTCATTTGCCCCTAATTGTCATAAAGCATGTAAAAACTGCTTGTATGCGTTAAAATAATAGTTAATATGCAGTTTGCATTTTCTTATGAGAGAATGATCCAAACCTGAATGTTATAGTGAAAATAGACTTACCTTTGTAAAATAAAGCAATTTTGCCTATAAGGACTCATTTGCATCTAATTGTCGTAAAGCATGTAAAAACTGCTTGTCTGCGTTTAAATAATGGTTAATATGCAGTTTGCATTTTCTTATGAGAGAATGATCCAAACCTGAATGTTATAGTGTAAATAGACTTACCTTCATAAAATAAAGCAATTTTGCCTATAAGGACTTATTTGCACGCAATTGTCGTGAAGCATGTAAAAACTGCTTGTCTGCGTTAAAATAATGGTTAATATGCAGTTTGCATTTTCTTATGAGAGAATAATCCAAACCTGAATGTTATAGTGTAAATAGACTTACCTTCATGATATAAAGCAATTTTGCCTATAAGGACTCATTTGCCCCTAATTGTCATAAAGCATGTAAAAACTGCTTGTAGCGTTAAAATAATGGTTAATATGCAGTTTGCATTTTCTTATGAGAGAATGATCCAAACCTGAATGTTATAGTGTAAATAGACTTACCTTCATGAAATAAAGCAATTTTGCCTATAAAGACTCATTTGCACCTAATTGTTATAAAGCATGTAAAAACTGCTTGTATGCGTTACAATGATAGTAAATATGCAGTTTGCATTTTCTTATGAGCGAATGATCCAAAGCTGAATGTTATAGTGTAAATAGACTAACCCTCATGAAATAAAGCAAATTTGCTTATAAGGACTCATTTGGCCCTAATTGTCATAAAGCATGTAAAAACTGCTTGTATGCGTTAAAATAATGGTTAATATGCAGTTTGCATTTTCTTATGAGAGAATGATCCAAACCTGAATGTTATAGTGTAAATAGACTTACCTTAATGAAATAAAGCAATTTTGCCTATAAAGACTCATTTCACTTAATTGTCATAAAGCATGTAAAAACTGCTTGTATACGTTACAATGATAGTAAATATGCAGTTTGCATTTTCTTATGAGCGAATGATCCAAACCTGAATGTTATAGTGTAAATAGACTTATCCTCATGAAATAAAGCAAATTTGCTTATAAGGACTCATTTGCACCTAATTGTCATAAAGCTTGTAAAAACTTTTTGTATGCGTTAAAATAATGGTTAATATGCAGTTTGCATTTTCTTATGAGAGAATGATCCAAACCTGAATGTTATAGTGTAAATAAACTAACCTGTGTAAAATAAAGCAATTTTGCCTATAAGGACTCATTTGCACGCAATTGTCGTGAAGCATGTAAAAACTGCTTGTCTGCGTTAAAATAATGGTTAATATGCAGTTTGCATTTTCTTATGAGAGAATGATCCAAACCTGAATGTTATAGTGTAAATAGACTTACCTTCATGAAATAAAGCAATTTTGCCTATAAGGACTCATTTGGCCCTAATTGTCATAAAGCATGTAAAAACTGCTTGTATGCGTTAAAATAATAGTTAATATGCAGTTTGCATTTTCTTATGAGAGAATGATCCAAACCTGAATGTTATAGTGTAAATAGACTTACCTTCATGAAATAAAGCAATTTTGCCTATAAGGACTCATTTGGCCCTAATTGTCATAAAGCATGTAAAAACTGCTTGTATGCGTTAAAATAATGGTTAATATGCAGTTTGCATTTTCTTATGAGAGAATGATCCAAACCTGAATGTTATAGTGTAAATAAACTAACCTGTGTAAAATAAAGCAATTTTGCCTATAAGGACTCATTTGCACGCAATTGTCGTGAAGCATTTAAAAACTGCTTGTCTGCGTTAAAATAATGGTTAATATGCAGTTTGCATTTTCTTATGAGAGAATGATCCAAACCTGAATGTTATAGTGTAAATAGACTTACCTTCATGATATAAAGCAATTTTGCCTATAAGGACTCATTTGCCCCTAATTGTCATAAAGCATGTAAAAACTGCTTGTAGCGTTAAAATAATGGTTAATAATATCAGTTTGCATTTTCTTATGAGAGAATGATCCAAACCTGAATATTATAGTGTAAATAGATTTACCTTCATGAAATAAAGCAATTTTGCCTATAAGGACTCATTTGGCCCTAATTGTCATAAAGCATTTAAAAACTGCTTGTATGCGTTAAAATAATGGTTAATATGCAGTTTGCATTTTCTTATGAGAGAATGATCCAAACCTGAATGTTATAGTGTAAATAGACTTACCTTCATGAAATAAAACAATTTTGCCTATAAAGACTCATTTGCACCTAATTGTCATAAAGCATGTAAAAACTGCTTGTATGCGTTAAAATGATAGTAAATATGCAGTTTGCATTTTCTTATGAGCGAATGATCCAAACCTGAATGTTATAGTGTAAATAGACTTACCCTCATGAAATAAAGCAATTTTGTTTATAAGGACTCATTTGCACCTAATTGTCATAAAGCTTGTAAAAACTGCTTGTATGCGTTAAAATAATAGTTAATATGCAGTTTGCATTTTCTTATGAAAGAATGATCCAAACCTGAATGTTATAGTGAAAATAGCCTTACCTTCATAAAATAAAGCAATTTTGCCTATAAGGACTCATTTGCCCCTAATTGTCATAAAGCATGTAAAAACTGCTTGTATGCGTTAAAATAATGGTTAATGTGCAGTTTGCATTTTCTTATGAGAGAATGATCCAAACCTGAATGTTATAGTGTAAATAGACTTACCTTTGTAAAATAAAGCAATTTTGCCTATAAGGACTCATTTGCATGCAATTGTCGTGAAGCATGTAAAAACTGCTTGTCTGCGTGAAAATGATAGTAAATATGCAGTTTGCATTTTCTTTTGAGAGAATGATCCAAACCTGAATGTTATAGTGTAAATAGACTTACCCTCATGAAATAAAGCAATTTTGCCTATAAAGACTCATTTGTACCTTATTGTCGTAAAGCATGTAAAAACTGCTTGTCTGCGTTAAAATAATGGTTAATATGCAGTTTGCATTTTCTTATGAGAGAATGATCCAAACCTGAATGTTATAGTGTAAATAAACTCACCTTTGTAAAATAAAGCAATTTTGCCTATAAGGACTCATTTGCACGCAATTGTCGTGAAGCATGTAAAAACTGCTTGTCTGCGTTAAAATAATGGTTAATATGCAGTTTGCATTTTCTTATGAGAGAATGATCCAAACCTGAATGTTATAGTGTAAATAGACTTACCTTAATGATATAAAGCAATTTTGCCTATAAGGACTCATTTGCCCTTAAATGTCATAAAGTATGTAAAAACTGCTTGTAGCGTTAAAATAATGGTTAATATGCAGTTTGCATTTTCTTATGAGAGAATGATCCAAACCTGAATATTATAGTGTAAATAGACTTACCTTCATGAAATAAAGCAATTTTGCCTATAAGGACTCATTTGGCCCTAATTGTCATAAAGCATGTAAAAACTGCTTTTATGCGTTAAAATAATGGTTAATATGCAGTTTGCATTTTCTTATGAGAGAATGATCCAAACCTGAATGTTATAGTGTAAATAGACTTACCTTCATGAAATAAAGCAATTTTGCCTATAAGGACTCATTTGCCCCTAATTGTCATAAAGCATGTAAAAACTGCTTGTATGCGTTAAAATAATAGTTAATATGCAGTTTGCATTTTCTTATGAGAGAATGATCCAAACCTGAATGTTATAGTGAAAATAGTCTTACCTTTGTAAAATAAAGCAATTTTGCCTATAAGGACTCATTTGCATCTAATTGTCGTAAAGCATGTAAAAACTGCTTGTCTGCGTTTAAATAATGGTTAATATGCAGTTTGCATTTTCTTATGAGAGAATGATCCAAACCTGAATGTTATAGTGTAAATAGACTTACCTTCATAAAATAAAGCAATTTTGCCTATAAGGACTCATTTGCCCCTAATTGTCATAAAGCATGTAAAAACTGCTTGTATGCGTTAAAATAATGGTTAATATGCAGTTTGCATTCTCTCATGAGAGAATGATCCAAACCTGAATGTTATAGTGTAAATAGACTTACCATTGTAAAATAAAGCAATTTTGCCTATAAGGACTCATTTGCACGCAATTGTCGTGAAGCATGTAAAAACTGCTTGTCTACGTGAAAATGATAGTAAATATGCAGTTTGCATTTTCTTATGAGAGAATGATCCAAACCTGAATGTTATAGTGTAAATAGACTTACCTTCATGATATAAAGCAATTTTGCCTATAAGGACTCATTTGCCCCTTATTGTCATAAAGGATGTAAAAACTGCTTGTAGCGTTAAAATAATGGTTAATATGCAGTTTGCATTTTCTTACGAGAGAATGATCCAAACCTGAATATTATAGTGTAAATAGACTTACCTTCATGAAATAAAGCAATTTTGCCTATAAGGACTCATTTGGCCCTAATTGTCATAAAGCATGTAAAAACTGCTTGTATGCGTTAAAATAATGGTTAATATGCAGTTTGCATTTTCTTATGAGAGAATGATCCAAACCTGAATTTTATAGTGTAAATAAACCTACCTTTGTAAAATAAAGCAATTTTGCCTATAAGGACTCATTTGCAAGCAATTGTCGTAAAGCATGTAAAAACTGCTTGTCTGCGTTAAAATATTGGTTAATATGCAGTTTGCATTTTCTTATGAGAGAATGATCCAAACCTGAATGTTATAGTGTAAATAAACTTACCTTTGCAAAATAAAGCAATTTTGCCTATAAGGACTCATTTGCACGCAATTGTCGTGAAGCATGTAAAAACTGCTTGTCTGCGTTTAAATAATGGTTAATATGCAGTTTGCATTTTCTTATGAGAGAATGATCCAAACCTGAATATTATAGTGTAAATAGACTTACCTTCATGAAATAAAGCAATTTTGCCTATAAGGACTCATTTGGCCCTAATTGTCATAAAGCATGTAAAAACTGCTTGTATGCGTTAAAATATTGGTTAATATGCAGTTTGCATTTTCTTATGAGAGAATGATCCAAACCTGAATTATATAGTGTAAATAGACTTACCTTTGTAAAATAAAGCAATTTTGCCTATAAGGACTCATTTGCACGCAATTGTCGTGAAGCATGTAAAAACTGCTTGTCTGCGTGAAAATGATAGTAAATATGCAGTTTGCATTTTCTTATGAGAGAATGATCCAAACTTGAATGTTATAGTGTAAATAGACTTACCCTCATGAAATAAACCAATTTTGCCTATAAAGATTCATTTGCACCTAATTGTCGTAAAGCATGTAAAAACTGCTTGTATGCGTTAAAATAATAGTTAATATGCAGTTTGCATTTTCTTATGAGAGAATGATCCAAACCTGAATGTATAGTGTAAATAGACTTACCTTTGTAAAATAAAGCAATTTTGCCTATATGGACTCATTTGCCCCTAATTGTCATAAAGCATGTAAAAACTGCTTGTATGCGTTAAAATAATGGTTAATATGCAGTTTGCATTTTCTTATGAGAGAATGATCCAAACCTGAACGTTATAGTGAAAATAGACTTACCTTTGTAAAATAAAGCAATTTTGCCTATAAGGACTCATTTGCACCTAATTGTCGTAATGCATGTAAAAACTGCTTGTCTGCGTTTAAATAATGGTTAATATGCAGTTTGCATTTTCTTATGAGAGAATGATCCAAACCTGAATGTTATAGTGAAAGTAGACTTACCTTTGTGAAATAAAGCAATTCTGCCTATTAGGATTCATTTGCACGCAATTGTCGTGTAGCATGTAAAAACTGCTTGTCTGCGTCAAAATAATGGTTAATATGCAGTTTGCATTTTCTTATGAGAGAATGATCCAAACCTGAATGTTATAGTGTAAATAGACTTACCTTTGTAAAATAAAGCAATTTTGCCTATAAGGACTCATTTGCCCCTAATTGTCATAAAGCATGTAAAAACTGCTTGTATGCGTTAAAATAATAGTTAATATGCAGTTTGCATTTTCTTATGAGAGAATGATCCAATCCTGAATGTTATAGTGAAAGTAGACTTACCTTTGTGAAATAAAACAATTTTGCCTTTAAGGACTTATTTGCACCTAATTGTCGTAAAGCATGTAAAGACTGCTTGTCTGCGTTTAAATAATGGTTAATATGCAGTTTGCATTTTCTTATGAGAGAATGATCCAAACCTGAATGTTATAGTGTAAATAGACTTACCTTCATGAAATAAAGCAATTTTGCTTATAATGACTCATTTGCCCCTAATTGTCATAAAGCATGTAAAAACTGCCTGTATGCGTTAAAATAATAGTTAATAATATGCAGTTTGCATTTTCTTATGAGAGAATGATCCAAACCTGAATGTTATAGTGTAAGTAAACTTACCTTTGTGAAATATAGCAATTTTACCTATAAGGACTCATTAGCACCTAATTGTCGTAAAGCATGTAAAAACTGCTTGTCTGCGTTAAAATAATGGTTAATATGCAGTTTGCATTTTCTTATGAGAAAATAATCCAAAGCTGAATGTTATAGTGTAAATAGACTTACCCTCATGAAATTAAGCAATTTTGCCTATAAGGACTAATTTGCACCTAATTGACGTAAAGCATGTAAAAAATGCTTGTCTGCGTTAAAATGATAGTAAATTTGCAGTTTGCATTTTCTTATGAGAGAATGATCCAAACCTGAATGTTATAGTGTAAATAGACTTACCTTCATGAAATAAAGCAATTTTGCCTATAAAGACTCATTTGCACGCAATTGTCGTGAAGCATGTAAAAACTGCTTGCCTGCGTGAAAATGATAGTAAATATGCAGTTTGCATTTTCTTATGAGAGAATGATCCAAACTTGAATGTTATAGTGTAAATAGACTTACCCTCATAAAATAAACCAATTTTGCCTATAAAGATTCATTTGCACCTAATTGTCGTAAAGCATGTAAAAACTGCTTGTATGCGTTAAAATAATAGTTAATATGCAGTTTGCATTTTCTTATGAGAGAATGATCCAAACCTGAATGTATAGTGTAAATAGACTTACCTTTGTAAAATAAAGCAATTTTGCCTATATGGACTCATTTGCCCCTAATTGTCATAAAGCATGTAAAAACTGCTTGTATGCGTTAAAATAATGGTTAATATGCAGTTTGCATTTTCTTATGAGAGAATGATCTAAACCTGAACGTTATAGTGAAAATAGACTTACCTTTGTAAAATAAAGCAATTTTGCCTATAAGGACTCATTTGCACCTAATTGTCGTAAAGCATGTAAAAACTGCTTGTCTGCGTTTAAATAATGGTTAATATGCAGTTTGCATTTTCTTATGAGAGAATGATCCAAACCTGAATGTTATAGTGTAAATAGACTTACCTTTGTGAAATAAAGCAATTCTGCCTATTAGGATTCATTTGCACGCAATTGTCGTGAAGCATGTAAAAACTGCTTGTCTGCGTTAAAATAATGGTTAATATGCAGTTTGCATTTTCTTATGAGAGAATGATCCAAACCTGAATGTTATAGTGTAAATAGACTTATGTTCATGAAATAAAGCAATTTTGCCTATAAGGACTCATTTGCCCCTAATTGTCATAAAGCATGTAAAAACTGCTTGTCAGCGTTAAAATAATGGTTAATATGCAGTTTGCATTTTCTTATGAGAAAATGATGCAAACCTGAATGTTATAGTGTCAATAGACTTGCCTTTGTAAAATAAAGCAATTTAGCCTATTAGGACACATTTGCACCTGATTGTCATAAAGCATGTAAATACTGCTTGTCTGCGTGAAAATAATAGGAAATGATCAATTTGCATTATCTTTTGAGAAAATGATCCAAACCTGAATGTTATGTGTAAATAGACTTACCTTCATGAAATAAAGCAATTTTGCCTATAAGGACTCATTTGCACGCAATTGTCGTGAAGCATGTAAAAACTGCTTGTCTGCGTTAAAATAATGGTTAATATGCAGTTTGCATTTTCTTATGAGAGAATGATCCAAACCTGAATGATATAGTCTAAATAGACTTACCCTCATGAAATAAAGTAATTTTGCCTATAAAGACTCATTTGCACCTAATTGTCGTAAAGCATGTAAAAACTGCTTGTATGCGTTAAAATAATGGTTCATATGCAGTTTGCATTTTCTTATGAGAGAATGATCCAAACCTGAATGTATAGTGTAAATAGACTTACCTTTGTAAAATAAAGCAATTTTGCCTATATGGACTCATTTGCCCCTAATTGTCATAAAGCATGTAAAAACTGCTTGTATGCGTTAAAATAATGGTTAATATGCAGTTTGCATTTTCTTATGAGAGAATGATCCAAACCTGAATGTTATAGTGTAAATAGACTTACCTTCATGAAATAAAGCAATTTTGCTTATAATGACTCATTTGCCCCTAATTGTCATAAAGCATGTAAAAACTGCCTGTATGCGTTAAAATAATAGTTAATAATATGCAGTTTGCATTTTCTTATGAGAGAATGATCCAAACCTGAATGTTATAGTGTAAGTAAACTTACCTTTGTGAAATATAGCAATTTTGCCTATAAGGACTCATTAGCACCTAATTGTCGTAAAGCATGTAAAAACTGCTTGTCTGCGTTAAAATAATGGTTAATATGCAGTTTGCATTTTCTTATGAGAGAATGATCCAAACCAGAATGTTATAGTGTAAATAGACTTACCTTCATGAAATAAAGCAATTTTGCTTATAATGACTCATTTGCCCCTAATTGTCATAAAGCATGTAAAAACTGCCTGTATGCGTTAAAATAATAGTTAATAATATGCAGTTTGCATTTTCTTATGAGAAAATAATCCAAAGCTGAATGTTATAGTGTAAATAGACTTACCCTCATGAAATTAAGCAATTTTGCCTATAAGGACTAATTTGCACCTAATTGTCGTAAAGCATGTAAAAACTGCTTGTCTGCGTTAAAATGATAGTAAATTTGCAGTTTGCATTTTCTTATGAGAGAATGATCCAAACCTGAATGTTATAGTGTAAATAGACTTACCTTCATGAAATAAAGCAATTTTGCCTATAAAGACTCATTTGCACGCAATTGTCGTGAAGCATGTAAAAACTGCTTGCCTGCGTGAAAATGATAGTAAATATGCAGTTTGCATTTTCTTATAGAGAATGATCCAAACTTGAATGTTATAGTGTAAATAGACTTACCCTCATAAAATAAACCAATTTTGCCTATAAAGATTCATTTGCACCTAATTGTCGTAAAGCATGTAAAAACTGCTTGTATGCGTTAAAATAATAGTTAATATGCAGTTTGCATTTTCTTATGAGAGAATGATCCAAACCTGAATGTATAGTGTAAATAGACTTACCTTTGTAAAATAAAGCAATTTTGCCTATATGGACTCATTTGCCCCTAATTGTCATAAAGCATGTAAAAACTGCTTGTATGCGTTAAAATAATGGTTAATATGCAGTTTGCATTTTCTTATGAGAGAATGATCCAAACCTGAACGTTATAGTGAAAATAGACTTACCTTTGTAAAATAAAGCAATTTTGCCTATAAGGACTCATTTGCACCTAATTGTCGTAAAGCATGTAAAAACTGCTTGTCTGCGTTTAAATAATGGTTCATATGCAGTTTGCATTTTCTTATGAGAGAATGATCCAAACCTGAATGTTATAGTGTAAATAGACTTACCTTTGTGAAATAAAGCAATTCTGCCTTTTAGGATTCATTTGCACGCAATTGTCGTGTAGCATGTAAAAACTGCTTGTCTGCGTCAAAATAATGGTTAATATGCAGTTTGCATTTTCTTATGAGAGAATGATCCAAACCTGAATGTTATAGTGTAAATAGACTTACCTTTGTAAAATAAAGCAATTTTGCCTATAAGGACTCATTTGCACGCAATTGTCGTGAAGCATGTAAAAACTGCTTGTCTGCGTTAAAATAATGGTTAATATGCAGTTTGCATTTTCTTATGAGAGAATGATCCAAACCTGAATGTTATAGTGTAAATAGACTTATGTTCATGAAATAAAGCAATTTTGCCTATAAGGACTCATTTGCCCCTAATTGTCATAAAGCATGTAAAAACTGCTTGTCAGCGTTAAAATAATGGTTAATATGCAGTTTGCATTTTCTTATGAGAAAATGATCCAAACCTGAATGTTATAGTGTAAATAGACTTGCCTTTGTAAAATAAAGCAATTTAGCCTATTAGGACACATTTGCACCTGATTGTCATAAAGCATGTAAATACTGCTTGTCTGCGTGAAAATAATAGGAAATGATCAATTTGCATTATCTTTTGAGAAAATGATCCAAACCTGAATGTTATGTGTAAATAGACTTACCTTCATGAAATAAAGCAATTTTGCCTATAAGGACTCATTTGCACGCAATTGTCGTGAAGCATGTAAAAACTGCTTGTCTGCGTTAAAATAATGGTTAATATGCAGTTTGCATTTTCTTATGAGAGAATGATCCAAACCTGAATGATATAGTGTAAATAGACTTACCCTCATGAAATAAAGTAATTTTGCCTATAAAGACTCATTTGCACCTAATTGTCGTAAAGCATGTAAAAACTGCTTGTCTGCGTTTAAATAATGGTTAATATGCAGTTTGCATTTTCTTATAAGAGAATGATCCAAACCTGAATATTATAGTGTAAATAGACTAACCTTCATGAAATAAAGCAATTTTGCCTATAAGGACTCATTTGGCCCTAATTGTCATAAAGCATGTAAAAACTGCTTGTATGCGTTAAAATAATGGTTAATATGCAATTTGCATTTTCTTATGAGAGAATGATCCAAACCTGAATGTTATAGTGTAAATAGACTTACCTTCATGAAATAAAGCAATTTTGCCTATAAAGACTCATTTGCATCTAATTGTCATAAAGCATGTAAAAACTGCTTGTATGCGTTACAATGATAGTAAATATGCAGTTTGCATTTTCTTATGAGCGAATGATCCAAACCTGAATGTTAGAGTGTAAATAGACTTACCCTCATGAAATAAAGCAATTTTGCTTATAAGGACTCATTTGCACCTAATTGTCATAAAGCTTGTAAAAAATGCTTGTATGCGTTAAAATAATAGTTAATATGCAGTTTGCATTTTCTTATGAGAGAATGATCCAAACCTGAATGTTATAGTGAAAATAGACTTACCTTTGTAAAATAAAGCAATTTTGCCTATAAGGACTCATTTGCACCTTATTGTCGTAAAGCATGTAAAAACTGCTTGTCTGCGTTTAAATAATGGTTAATATGCAGTTTGCATTTTTTTATGAGAGAATGATCCAAACCTGAATGTTATAGTGTAAATAGACTTACCTTCATAAAATAAAGCAATTTTGCCTATAAGGACTCATTTGCCCCTAATTGTCATAAAGCATGTAAAAACTGCTTGTATGCGTTAAAATAATGGTTAATATGCAGTTTGCATTTTCTTATGAGAGAATGATCCAAACCTAAATGTTATAGTGTAAATAGACTTACCTTTGTAAAATAAAGCAATTTTGCCTATAAGGACTCATTTGCACGCAAATGTCGTGAAGCATGTAAAAACTGCTTGTCTGCGTGAAAATGATAGTAAATATGCAGTTTGCATTTTCTTATGTGAGAATGATCCAAACCTGAATGTTATAGTGTAAATAGACTTACCTTCATGATATAAAGCAATTTTGCCAATAAGGACTCATTTGCCCCTAATTGTCATAAAGCATGTAAAAACTGCTTGTAGCGTTAAAATAATTGTTAATATGCAGTTTGCATTTTCTTATGAGAGAATGATCCAAACCTGAATATTATAGTGTAAATAGACTTACCTTCATGAAATAAAGCAATTTTGCCTATAAGGACTCATTTGGCCCTAATTGTCATAAAGCATGTAAAAACTGCTTGTATGCGTTAAAATAATGGTTAATATGCAGTTTGCATTTTCTTATGAGAGAATGATCTAAACCTGAATGTTATAGTGTAAATAGACTTACCTTTGTAAAATAAAGCAATTTTGCCTATAAGGACTCATTTGCAAGCAATTGTCGTAAAGCATGTAAAAACTGCTTGTCTGCGTTAAAATATTGGTTAATATGCAGTTTGCATTTTCTTATGAGAGAATGATCCAAACCTGAATGTTATAGTGTAAATAAACTTACCTTTGCAAAATAAAGCAATTTTGCCTATAAGGACTCATTTGCACGCAATTGTCGTGAAGCATGTAAAAACTGCTTGTCTGCGTTAAAATAATGGTTAATATGCAGTTTGCATTTTCTTATAAGAGAATGATCCAAACCTGAATGTTATAGTGTAAATAGACTTACCTTCATGAAATAAAGCAATTTTGCCTATAAGGACTCATTTGGCCCTAATTGTCATAAAGCATGTAAAAACTGCTTGTATGCGTTAAAATAATGGTTAAAATGCAGTTTGCATTTTCTTATGAGAGAATGATCCAAACCTGAATTATATAGTGTAAATAGACTTACCTTGGTAAAATAAAGCAATTTTGCCTATAAGAACTCATTTGCACGCAATTGTCGTGAAGCATGTAAAAACTGCTTGTCTGCGTGAAAATGATAGTAAATATGCAGTTTGCATTTTCTTATGAGAGAATGATCCAAACCTTAATGTATAGTGTAAATAGACTTGCCTTTGTAAAATAAAGCAATTTTGCCTATATGGACTCATTTGTCCCTAGTTGTCATAAAGCATGTAAAAACTGCTTGTATGCGTTAAAATAATGGTTAATATGCAGTTTGCATTTTCTTATGAGAGAATGATCCAAACCTGAACGTTATAGTGAAAATAGACTTACCTTTGTAAAATAAAGCAATTTTGCCTATAAGGACTCATTTGCACCTAATTGTCGTAAAGCATGTAAAAACTGCTTGTCTGCGTTTAAATAATGGTTAATATGCAGTTTGCATTTTCTTATTAGAGAATGATCCAAACCTGAAAGTTATAGTGTAAATAGACTTACCTTTGTGAAATAAAGCAATTCTGCCTATTAGGATTCATTTGCACGCAATTGTCGTGTAGCATGTAAAAACTGCTTGTCTGCGTCAAAATAATGGTTAATATGCAGTTTGCATTTTCTTATGAGAGAATGATCCAAACCTAAATGTTATAGTGTAAATAGACTTACCTTTGTAAAATAAAGCAATTTTGCCTATAAGGACTCATTTGCACGCAATTGTCGTGAAGCATGTAAAAACTGCTTGTCTGCGTTAAAATAATGGTTAATATGCAGTTTGCATTTTCTTATGAGAGTATGATCCAAACCAGAATGTTATAGTGTAAATAGACTTATGTTCATGAAATAAAGCAATTTTGCCTATAAGGACTCATTTGCCCCTAATTGTCATAAAGCTTGTAAAAACTGCTTGTATGCGTTAAAATAATAGTTAATATGCAGTTTGCATTTTCTTATGAGCGAATGATCCAAACCTGAATGTTATAGTGTAAATAGACTTACCTTCATGAAATAAAGCAATTTTGCCTATAAGGACTCATTTGGCCCTAATTGTCATAAAGCATGTAAAAACTGCTTGTATGCGTTAAAATAATGGTTAATATGCAGTTTGCATTTTCTTATGAGAGAATGATCCAAACCTGAATGTTATAGTGAAAATAGACTTACCTTTGTAAAATAAAGCAATTTTGCCTATAAGGACTCATTTGCACCTTATTGTCATAAAGCATGTAAAAACTGCTTGTAGCGTTAAAATAATGGTTAATATGCAGTTTGCATTTTCTTATGAGAGAATGATCCAAACCTGAATATTATAGTGTAAATAGACTTACCTTCATGAAATAAAGCAATTTTGCCTATAAGGACTCATTTGGCCCTAATTGTCATAAAGCATGTAAAAACTGCTTGTATGCGTTAAAATAATGGTTAATATGCAGTTTGCATTTTCTTATGAGAGAATGATCCAAACCTGAATGTTATAGTGTAAATAGACTTACCTTTGTAAAATAAAGCAATTTTGCCTATAAGGACTCATTTGCAAGCAATTGTCGTAAAGCATGTAAAAACTGCTTGTCTGCGTTAAAATATTGGTTAATATGCAGTTTGCATTTTCTTATGAGAGAATGATCCAAACCTGAATGTTATAGTGTAAATAAACTTACCTTTGCAAAATAAAGCAATTTTGCCTATAAGGACTCATTTGCACGCAATTGTCGTGAAGCATGTAAAAACTGCTTGTCTGCGTTAAAATAATGGTTAATATGCAGTTTGCATTTTCTTATAAGAGAATGATCCAAACCTGAATGTTATAGTGTAAATAGACTTGCCTTCATGATATAAAGCAATTTTGCCTATAAGGATTCATTTGCCCCTAATTGTCATAAAGCATGTAAAAACTGCTTGTAGCGTTAAAATAATGGTTAATATGCAGTTTGCATTTTCTTATGAGAGAATGATCCAAACCTGAATATTATAGTGTAAATAGACTTACCTTCATGAAATAAAGCAATTTTGCCTATAAGGACTCATTTGGCCCTAATTGTCATAAAGCATGTAAAAACTTCTTGTATGCGTTAAAATAATGGTTAATATGCAGTTTGCATTTTCTTATGAGAGAATGATCCAAACCTGAATTATATAGTGTAAATAGACTTACCTTTGTAAAATAAAGCAATTTTGCCTATAAGGACTCATTTGCACGCAATTGTCGTGAAGCATGTAAAAACTGCTTGTCTGCGTGAAAATGATAGTAAATATGCAGTTTGCATTTTCTTATGAGAGAATGATCCAAACTTGAATGTTATAGTGTAAATAGACTTACCCTCATGAAATAAACCAATTTTGCCTATAAAGATTCATTTGCACCTAATTGTCGTAAAGCATGTAAAAACTGCTTGTATGCGTTAAAATAATAGTTAATATGCAGTTTGCATTTTCTTATGAGAAAATGATCCAAACCTGAATGTTATAGTGTAAATAGGCAAGTCTATTTACACTATAACATTCAGGTTTGGATCATTTTCTCATAAGAAAATGCAAACTGCATATTAACCATTATTTTAACGCATACAAGCAGTTTTTACATGCTTTATGACAATTAGGGGCAAATGAGTCCTTATAGGCAAAATTGCTTTATTTCATGAAGGTAAGTCTATTTTCTCTATAACATTCAGGTTTGGATTATTTTGTCATAAGAAAATCCAAACTGCATATTAACCATTATTTTAACGCAGAAAAGCAGTTTTTCATGGTTTACGACAATTAGGTGCAAATAAGTCCTTAAAGGCAAAATTGTTTTATTTTACAAAGGTAAGTCTACTTTCACTATAACATTCAGGTTTGGATCATTCTCTCATAAGAAAATGCAAACTGCATATTAACTAACCATTATTTTAACGCAGACAAGCAATTTTTACATGCTTTATGACAATTAGGGGCAATTGAGTCCTTATAGGCAAAATTGCTTTATTTCATGAAGGTAAGTGTATTTACACTATAACATTCAGGTTTGGATCATTCTCTCATAAGAAAATGCAAACTGCATATTAACCATTATTTTAACGCATACAAGCAGTTTTTACATGCTTTATGACAATTAGGGGCAAATGAGTCCTTATAGGCAAAATTGCTTTATTTCATGAAGGTTGGTGTATTTACACTATAACATTCAGGTTTGGTTAATTCTCTCATAAGAAAATGCAAACTGCATATTAACCATTATTTAAACGCAGACAAGCAGTTTTTACAGGCTTTACGACAATTAGGTGCAAATAAGTCCTTATAGGCAAAATTGCTTTATTTCATGAACATAAGTCTATTTACACTATAACATTCAGGTTTGGATCATTCTCTCATAAGAAAATGCAAACTGCATATTAACTATTATTTTAACGCAGACAAGCAGTTTTTACATGCTTCACGACAATTGCGTGCAAATGAGTCCTTATAGGCAAAATTGCTTTATTTTACAAGGGTAAGTCTATTTACACTATAACATTCAGGTTTGGATCATTCTCTCATAAGAAAATGCAAACTGCATATTAACCATTATTTTGACGCAGACAAGCAGTTTTTACATGCTACACGACAATTGCGTGCAAATGAATCCTAATAGGCAGAATTGCTTTATTTCACAAAGGTAAGTCTATTTACACTCTAACATTCAGGTTTGGATCATTCTCTCATAAGAAAATGCAAACTGCATATTAACCATTATTTAAACGCAGACAAGCAGTTTTTACATGCTTTACGACAATTAGGTGCAAATGAGTCCTTATAGGCAAAATTGCTTTATTTTACAAAGGTAAGTCTATTTTCACTATAACGTTCAGGTTTGGATCATTCTCTCATAAGAAAATGCAAACTGCATATTAACCATTATTTTAACGCATACAAGCAGTTTTTACATGCTTTATGACAATTAGGGGCAAATGAGTCCATATAGGCAAAATTGCTTTATTTTACAAAGGTAAGTCTATTTACACTATACATTCAGGTTTGGATCATTCTCTCATAAGAAAATGCAAACTGCATATTAACTATTATTTTAACGCATACAAGCAGTTTTTACATGCTTTACGACAATTAGGTGCAAATGAATCTTTATAGGCAAAATTGGTTTATTTCATGAAGGTAAGTCTATTTACACTATAACATTCAAGTTTGGATCATTCTCTCATAAGAAAATGCAAACTGCATATTTACTATCATTTTCACGCAGACAAGCAGTTTTTACATGCTTCACGACAATTGCGTGCAAATGAGTCCTTATAGGCAAAATTGCTTTATTTTACAAAGGTAAGTCTATTTACACTATATAATTCAGGTTTGGATCATTCTCTCATAAGAAAATGCAAACTGCATATTAACCATTATTTTAACGCATACAAGAAGTTTTTACATGCTTTATGACAATTAGGGCCAAATGAGTCCTTATAAGCAAAATTGCTTTATTTCATGAAGGTAAGTCTATTTACACTATAATATTCAGGTTTGGATCATTCTCTCATAAGAAAATGCAAACTGCATATTAACCATTATTTTAACGCTACAAGCAGTTTTTACATGCTTTATGACAATTAGGGGCAAATGAATCCTTATAGGCAAAATTGCTTTATATCATGAAGGTAAGTCTATTTACACTATAACATTCAGGTTTGGATCATTCTCTTATAAGAAAATGCAAACTGCATATTAACCATTATTTTAACGCAGACAAGCAGTTTTTACATGCTTCACGACAATTGCGTGCAAATGAGTCCTTATAGGCAAAATTGCTTTATTTTGCAAAGGTAAGTTTATTTACACTATAACATTCAGGTTTGGATCATTCTCTCATAAGAAAATGCAAACTGCATATTAACCAATATTTTAACGCAGACAAGCAGTTTTTACATGCTTTACGACAATTGCTTGCAAATGAGTCCTTATAGGCAAAATTGCTTTATTTTACAAAGGTAAGTCTATTTACACTATAACATTCAGGTTTGGATCATTCTCTCATAAGAAAATGCAAACTGCATATTAACCATTATTTTAACGCATACAAGCAGTTTTTACATGCTTTATGACAATTAGGGCCAAATGAGTCCTTATAGGCAAAATTGCTTTATTTCATGAAGGTAAGTCTATTTACACTATAATATTCAGGTTTGGATCATTCTCTCATAAGAAAATGCAAACTGCATATTAACCATTATTTTAACGCTACAAGCAGTTTTTACATGCTTTATGACAATAAGGTGCAAATGAGTCCTTATAGGCAAAATTGCTTTATTTTACAAAGGTATGTCTATTTTCACTATAACATTCAGGTTTGGATCATTCTCTCATAAGAAAATGCAAACTGCATATTAACTATTATTTTAACGCATACAAGCAGTTTTTACAAGCTTTATGACAATTAGGTGCAAATGAGTCCTTATAAGCAAAATTGCTTTATTTCATGAGGGTAAGTCTATTTACACTATAACATTCAGGTTTGGATCATTCGCTCATAAGAAAATGCAAACTGCATATTAACTATTATTTTAACGCATACAAGCAGTTTTTACAAGCTTTATGACAATTAGGGGCAAATGAGTCCTTATAGGCAAAATTGCTTTATTTCATGAACATAAGTCTATTTACACTATAACATTCTGGTTTGGATCATACTCTCATAAGAAAATGCAAACTGCATATTAACCATTATTTTAACGCAGACAAGCAGTTTTTACATGCTTCACGACAATTGCGTGCAAATGAGTCCTTATAGGCAAAATTGCTTTATTTTACAAAGGTAAGTCTATTTACACTATAACATTTAGGTTTGGATCATTCTCTCATAAGAAAATGCAAACTGCATATTAACCATTATTTTGACGCAGACAAGCAGTTTTTACATGCTACACGACAATTGCGTGCAAATGAATCCTAATAGGCAGAATTGCTTTATTTCACAAAGGTAAGTCTATTTACACTATAACTTTCAGGTTTGGATCATTCTCTAATAAGAAAATGCAAACTGCATATTAACCATTATTTAAACGCAGACAAGCAGTTTTTACATGCTTTACGACAATTAGGTGCAAATGAGTCCTTATAGGCAAAATTGCTTTATTTTACAAAGGTAAGTCTATTTTCACTATAACGTTCAGGTTTGGATCATTCTCTCATAAGAAAATGCAAACTGCATATTAACCATTATTTTAACGCATACAAGCAGTTTTTACATGCTTTATGACAACTAGGGACAAATGAGTCCATATAGGCAAAATTGCTTTATTTTACAAAGGCAAGTCTATTTACACTATACATTAAGGTTTGGATCATTCTCTCATAAGAAAATGCAAACTGCATATTAACTATTATTTTTACGCATACAAGCAGTTTTTACATGCTTTACGACAATTAGGTGCAAATGAATCTTTATAGGCAAAATTGGTTTATTTCATGAGGGTAAGTCTATTTACACTATAACATTCAAGTTTGGATCATTCTCTCATAAGAAAATGCAAACTGCATATTTACTATCATTTTCACGCAGACAAGCAGTTTTTACATGCTTCACGACAATTGCGTGCAAATGAGTTCTTATAGGCAAAATTGCTTTATTTTACAAAGGTAAGTCTATTTACACTATATAATTCAGGTTTGGATCATTCTCTCATAAGAAAATGCAAACTGCATATTAACCATTATTTTAACGCATACAAGCAGTTTTTACATGCTTTATGACAATTAGGGCCAAATGAGTCCTTATAGGCAAAATTGCTTTATTTCATGAAGGTAAGTCTATTTACACTATAATATTCAGGTTTGGATCATTCTCTCATAAGAAAATGCAAACTGCATATTAACCATTATTTTAACGCTACAAGCAGTTTTTACATGCTTTATGACAATTAGGGGCAAATGAATCCTTATAGGCAAAATTGCTTTATATCACGAAGGTAAGTCTATTTACACTATAACATTCAGGTTTGGATCATTCTCTCATAAGAAAATGCAAACTGCATATTAACCAATATTTTAACGCAGACAAGCAGTTTTTACATGCTTTACGACAATTGCTTGCAAATGAGTCCTTATAGGCAAAATTGCTTTATTTTACAAAGGTAAGTCTATTTACACTATAACATTCAGGTTTGGATCATTCTCTCATAAGAAAATGCAAACTGCATATTAACCATTATTTAAACGCAGACAAGCAGTTTTTACATGCTTTACGACAATTAGGTGCAAATGAGTCCTTATAGGCAAAATTGCTTTATTTTACAAAGGTAAGTCTATTTTCACTATAACGTTCAGGTTTGGATCATTCTCTCATAAGAAAATGCAAACTGCATATTAACCATTATTTTAACGCATACAAGCAGTTTTTACATGCTTTATGACAATTAGGGGCAAATGAGTCCATATAGGCAAAATTGCTTTATTTTACAAAGGTAAGTCTATTTACACTATACATTCAGGTTTGGATCATTCTCTCATAAGAAAATGCAAACTGCATATTAACCATTATTTTAACGCATACAAGAAGTTTTTACATGCTTTATGACAATTAGGGCCAAATGAGTCCATATAAGCAAAATTGCTTTATTTCATGAAGGTAAGTCTATTTACACTATAATATTCAGGTTTGGATCATTCTCTCATAAGAAAATGCAAACTGCATATTAACCATTATTTTAACGCTACAAGCAGTTTTTACATGCTTTATGACAATTAGGGGCAAATGAATCCTTATAGGCAAAATTGCTTTATATCATGAAGGTAAGTCTATTTACACTATAACATTCAGGTTTGGATCATTCTCTTATAAGAAAATGCAAACTGCATATTAACCATTATTTTAACGCAGACAAGCAGTTTTTACATGCTTCACGACAATTGCGTGCAAATGAGTCCTTATAGGCAAAATTGCTTTATTTTGCAAAGGTAAGTTTATTTACACTATAACATTCAGGTTTGGATCATTCTCTCATAAGAAAATGCAAACTGCATATTAACCAATATTTTAACGCAGACAAGCAGTTTTTACATGCTTTACGACAATTGCTTGCAAATGAGTCCTTATAGGCAAAATTGCTTTATTTTACAAAGGTAAGTCTATTTACACTATAACATTCAGGTTTGGATCATTCTCTCATAAGAAAATGCAAACTGCATATTAACCATTATTTTAACGCATACAAGCAGTTTTTACATGCTTTATGACAATTAGGGCCAAATGAGTCCTTATAGGCAAAATTGCTTTATTTCATGAAGGTAAGTCTATTTACACTATAATATTCAGGTTTGGATCATTCTCTCATAAGAAAATGCAAACTGCATATTAACTATTATTTTAACGCTACAAGCAGTTTTTACATGCTTTATGACAATAAGGTGCAAATGAGTCCTTATAGGCAAAATTGCTTTATTTTACAAAGGTAAGTCTATTTTCACTATAACATTCAGGTTTGGATCATTCTCTCATAAGAAAATGCAAACTGCATATTAACTATTATTTTAACGCATACAAGCAGTTTTTACAAGCTTTATGACAATTAGGTGCAAATGAGTCCTTATAAGCAAAATTGCTTTATTTCATGAGGGTAAGTCTATTTACACTATAACATTCAGGTTTGGATCATTCGCTCATAAGAAAATGCAAACTGCATATTAACTATTATTTTAACGCATACAAGCAGTTTTTACAAGCTTTATGACAATTAGGGGCAAATGAGTCCTTATAGGCAAAATTGCTTTATTTCATGAACATAAGTCTATTTACACTATAACATTCTGGTTTGGATCATACTCTCATAAGAAAATGCAAACTGCATATTAACCATTATTTTAACGCAGACAAGCAGTTTTTACATGCTTCACGACAATTGCGTGCAAATGAGTCCTTATAGGCAAAATTGCTTTATTTTACAAAGGTAAGTCTATTTACACTATAACATTTAGGTTTGGATCATTCTCTCATAAGAAAATGCAAACTGCATATTAACCATTATTTTGACGCAGACAAGCAGTTTTTACATGCTACACGACAATTGCGTGCAAATGAATCCTAATAGGCAGAATTGCTTTATTTCACAAAGGTAAGTCTATTTACACTATAACTTTCAGGTTTGGATCATTCTCTAATAAGAAAATGCAAACTGCATATTAACCATTATTTAAACGCAGACAAGCAGTTTTTACATGCTTTACGACAATTAGGTGCAAATGAGTCCTTATAGGCAAAATTGCTTTATTTTACAAAGGTAAGTCTATTTTCACTATAACGTTCAGGTTTGGATCATTCTCTCATAAGAAAATGCAAACTGCATATTAACCATTATTTTAACGCATACAAGCAGTTTTTACATGCTTTATGACAACTAGGGACAAATGAGTCCATATAGGCAAAATTGCTTTATTTTACAAAGGCAAGTCTATTTACACTATACATTAAGGTTTGGATCATTCTCTCATAAGAAAATGCAAACTGCATATTAACTATTATTTTTACGCATACAAGCAGTTTTTACATGCTTTACGACAATTAGGTGCAAATGAATTTTTATAGGCAAAATTGGTTTATTTCATGAGGGTAAGTCTATTTACACTATAACATTCAAGTTTGGATCATTCTCTCATAAGAAAATGCAAACTGCATATTTACTATCATTTTCACGCAGACAAGCAGTTTTTACATGCTTCACGACAATTGCGTGCAAATGAGTTCTTATAGGCAAAATTGCTTTATTTTACAAAGGTAAGTCTATTTACACTATATAATTCAGGTTTGGATCATTCTCTCATAAGAAAATGCAAACTGCATATTAACCATTATTTTAACGCATACAAGCAGTTTTTACATGCTTTATGACAATTAGGGCCAAATGAGTCCTTATAGGCAAAATTGCTTTATTTCATGAAGGTAAGTCTATTTACACTATAATATTCAGGTTTGGATCATTCTCTCATAAGAAAATGCAAACTGCATATCAACCATTATTTTAACGCTACAAGCAGTTTTTACATGCTTTATGACAATTAGGGGCAAATGAATCCTTATAGGCAAAATTGCTTTATATCATGAAGGTAAGTCTATTTACACTATAACATTCAGGTTTGGATCATTCTCTTATAAGAAAATGCAAACTGCATATTAACCATTATTTTAACGCAGACAAGCAGTTTTTACATGCTTCACGACAATTGCGTGCAAATGAGTCCTTATAGGCAAAATTGCTTTATTTTGCAAAGGTAAGTTTATTTACACTATAACATTCAGGTTTGGATCATTCTCTCATAAGAAAATGCAAACTGCATATTAACCAATATTTTAACGCAGACAAGCAGTTTTTACATGCTTTACGACAATTGCTTGCAAATGAGTCCTTATAGGCAAAATTGCTTTATTTTACAAAGGTAAGTCTATTTACACTATAACATTCAGGTTTGGATCATTCTCTCATAAGAAAATGCAAACTGCATATTAACCATTATTTTAACGCATACAAGCAGTTTTTACATGCTTTATGACAATTAGGGCCAAATGAGTCCTTATAGGCAAAATTGCTTTATTTCATGAAGGTAAGTCTATTTACACTATAATATTCAGGTTTGGATCATTCTCTCATAAGAAAATGCAAACTGCATATTAACAATTATTTTAACGCTACAAGCAGTTTTTACATGCTTTATGACAATTAGGGGCAAATGAGTCCTTATTGGCAAAATTGCTTTATATCATGAAGGTAAGTCTATTTACACTATAACATTCAGGTTTGGATCATTCTCACATAAGAAAATGCAAACTGCATATTTACTATCATTTTCACGCAGACAAGCAGTTTTTACATGCTTCACGACATTTGCGTGCAAATGAGTCCTTATAGGCAAAATTGCTTTATTTTACAAAGGTAAGTCTATTTACACTATAACATTTAGGTTTGGATCATTCTCTCATAAGAAAATGCAAACTGCATATTAACCATTATTTTAACGCATACAAGCAGTTTTTACATGCTTTATGACAATTAGGGGCAAATGAGTCCTTATAGGCAAAATTGCTTTATTTTATGAAGGTAAGTCTATTTACACTATAACATTCAGGTTTGGATCATTCTCTCATAAAAAAATGCAAACTGCATATTAACCATTATTTAAACGCAGACAAGCAGTTTTTACATGCTTTACGACAATAAGGTGCAAATGAGTCCTTATAGGCAAAATTGCTTTATTTTACAAAGGTAAGTCTATTTTCACTATAACATTCAGGTTTGGATCTTTCTCTCATAAGAAAATGCAAACTGCATATTAACTATTATTTTAACGCATACAAGCAGTTTTTACAAGCTTTATGACAATTAGGGGCAAATGAGTCCTTATAGGCAAAATTGCTTTATTTCATGAACATAAGTCTATTTACACTATAACATTCTGGTTTGGATCATACTCTCATAAGAAAATGCAAACTGCATATTAACCATTATTTTAACGCAGACAAGCAGTTTTTACATGCTTCACGACAATTGCGTGCAAATGAGTCCTTATAGGCAAAATTGCTTTATTTTACAAAGGTAAGTCTATTTACACTATAACATTTAGGTTTGGATCATTCTCTCATAAGAAAATGCAAACTGCATATTAACCATTATTTTGACGCAGACAAGCAGTTTTTACATGCTACACGACAATTGCGTGCAAATGAATCCTAATAGGCAGAATTGCTTTATTTCACAAAGGTAAGTCTATTTACACTATAACTTTCAGGTTTGGATCATTCTCTAATAAGAAAATGCAAACTGCATATTAACCATTATTTAAACGCAGACAAGCAGTTTTTACATGCTTTACGACAATTAGGTGCAAATGAGTCCTTATAGGCAAAATTGCTTTATTTTACAAAGGTAAGACTATTTTCACTATAACGTTCAGGTTTGGATCATTCTCTCATAAGAAAATGCAAACTGCATATTAACCATTATTTTAACGCATACAAGCAGTTTTTACATGCTTTATGACAACTAGGGACAAATGAGTCCATATAGGCAAAATTGCTTTATTTTACAAAGGCAAGTCTATTTACACTATACATTAAGGTTTGGATCATTCTCTCATAAGAAAATGCAAACTGCATATTAACTATTATTTTTACGCATACAAGCAGTTTTTACATGCTTTACGACAATTAGGTGCAAATGAATCTTTATAGGCAAAATTGGTTTATTTCATGAGGGTAAGTCTATTTACACTATAACATTCAAGTTTGGATCATTCTCTCATAAGAAAATGCAAACTGCATATTTACTATCATTTTCACGCAGACAAGCAGTTTTTACATGCTTCACGACAATTGCGTGCAAATGAGTTCTTATAGGCAAAATTGCTTTATTTTACAAAGGTAAGTCTATTTACACTATATAATTCAGGTTTGGATCATTCTCTCATAAGAAAATGCAAACTGCATATTAACCATTATTTTAACGCATACAAGCAGTTTTTACATGCTTTATGACAATTAGGGCCAAATGAGTCCTTATAGGCAAAATTGCTTTATTTCATGAAGGTAAGTCTATTTACACTATAATATTCAGGTTTGGATCATTCTCTCATAAGAAAATGCAAACTGCATATTAACCATTATTTTAACGCTACAAGCAGTTTTTACATGCTTTATGACAATTAGGGGCAAATGAATCCTTATAGGCAAAATTGCTTTATATCATGAAGGTAAGTCTATTTACACTATAACATTCAGGTTTGGATCATTCTCTTATAAGAAAATGCAAACTGCATATTAACTATTATTTTAACGCAGACAAGCAGTTTTTACATGCTTCACGACAATTGCGTGCAAATGAGTCCTTATAGGCAAAATTGCTTTATTTTGCAAAGGTAAGTTTATTTACACTATAACATTCAGGTTTGGATCATTCTCTCATAAGAAAATGCAAACTGCATATTAACCAATATTTTAACGCAGACAAGCAGTTTTTACATGCATTACGACAATTGCTTGCAAATGAGTCCTTATAGGCAAAATTGCTTTATTTTACAAAGGTAAGTCTATTTACACTATAACATTCAGGTTTGGATCATTCTCTCATAAGAAAATGCAAACTGCATATTAACCATTATTTAAACGCAGACAAGCAGTTTTTACATGCTTTACGACAATTAGGTGCAAATGAGTCCTTATAGGCAAAATTGCTTTATTTTACAAAGGTAAGTCTATTTTCACTATAACGTTCAGGTTTGGATCATTCTCTCATAAGAAAATGCAAACTGCATATTAACCATTATTTTAACGCATACAAGCAGTTTTTACATGCTTTATGACAATTAGGGGCAAATGAGTCCATATAGGCAAAATTGCTTTATTTTACAAAGGTAAGTCTATTTACACTATACATTCAGGTTTGGATCATTCTCTCATAAGAAAATGCAAACTGCATATTAACCATTATTTTAACGCATACAAGAAGTTTTTACATGCTTTATGACAATTAGGGCCAAATGAGTCCATATAAGCAAAATTGCTTTATTTCATGAAGGTAAGTCTATTTACACTATAATATTCAGGTTTGGATCATTCTCTCATAAGAAAATGCAAACTGCATATTAACCATTATTTTAACGCTACAAGCAGTTTTTACATGCTTTATGACAATTAGGGGCAAATGAATCCTTATAGGCAAAATTGCTTTATATCATGAAGGTAAGTCTATTTACACTATAACATTCAGGTTTGGATCATTCTCTTATAAGAAAATGCAAACTGCATATTAACCATTATTTTAACGCAGACAAGCAGTTTTTACATGCTTCACGACAATTGCGTGCAAATGAGTCCTTATAGGCAAAATTGCTTTATTTTGCAAAGGTAAGTTTATTTACACTATAACATTCAGGTTTGGATCATTCTCTCATAAGAAAATGCAAACTGCATATTAACCAATATTTTAACGCAGACAAGCAGTTTTTACATGCTTTACGACAATTGCTTGCAAATGAGTCCTTATAGGCAAAATTGCTTTATTTTACAAAGGTAAGTCTATTTACACTATAACATTCAGGTTTGGATCATTCTCTCATAAGAAAATGCAAACTGCATATTAACCATTATTTTAACGCATACAAGCAGTTTTTACATGCTTTATGACAATTAGGGCCAAATGAGTCCTTATAGGCAAAATTGCTTTATTTCATGCAGGTAAGTCTATTTACACTATAATATTCAGGTTTGGATCATTCTCTCATAAGAAAATGCAAACTGCATATTAACTATTATTTTAACGCTACAAGCAGTTTTTACATGCTTTATGACAATAAGGTGCAAATGAGTCCTTATAGGCAAAATTGCTTTATTTTACAAAGGTAAGTCTATTTTCACTATAACATTCAGGTTTGGATCATTCTCTCATAAGAAAATGCAAACTGCATATTAACTATTATTTTAACGCATACAAGCAGTTTTTACAAGCTTTATGACAATTAGGTGCAAATGAGTCCTTATAAGCAAAATTGCTTTATTTCATGAGGGTAAGTCTATTTACACTATAACATTCAGGTTTGGATCATTCGCTCATAAGAAAATGCAAACTGCATATTAACTATTATTTTAACGCATACAAGCAGTTTTTACAAGCTTTATGACAATTAGGGGCAAATGAGTCCTTATAGGCAAAATTGCTTTATTTCATGAACATAAGTCTATTTACACTATAACATTCTGGTTTGGATCATACTCTCATAAGAAAATGCAAACTGCATATTAACCATTATTTTAACGCAGACAAGCAGTTTTTACATGCTTCACGACAATTGCGTGCAAATGAGTCCTTATAGGCAAAATTGCTTTATTTTACAAAGGTAAGTCTATTTACACTATAACATTTAGGTTTGGATCATTCTCTCATAAGAAAATGCAAACTGCATATTAACCATTATTTTGACGCAGACAAGCAGTTTTTACATGCTACACGACAATTGCGTGCAAATGAATCCTAATAGGCAGAATTGCTTTATTTCACAAAGGTAAGTCTATTTACACTATAACTTTCAGGTTTGGATCATTCTCTAATAAGAAAATGCAAACTGCATATTAACCATTATTTAAACGCAGACAAGCAGTTTTTACATGCTTTACGACAATTAGGTGCAAATGAGTCCTTATAGGCAAAATTGCTTTATTTTACAAAGGTAAGTCTATTTTCACTATAACGTTCAGGTTTGGATCATTCTCTCATAAGAAAATGCAAACTGCATATTAACCATTATTTTAACGCATACAAGCAGTTTTTACATGCTTTATGACAACTAGGGACAAATGAGTCCATATAGGCAAAATTGCTTTATTTTACAAAGGCAAGTCTATTTACACTATACATTAAGGTTTGGATCATTCTCTCATAAGAAAATGCAAACTGCATATTAACTATTATTTTTACGCATACAAGCAGTTTTTACATGCTTTACGACAATTAGGTGCAAATGAATTTTTATAGGCAAAATTGGTTTATTTCATGAGGGTAAGTCTATTTACACGATAACATTCAAGTTTGGATCATTCTCTCATAAGAAAATGCAAACTGCATATTTACTATCATTTTCACGCAGACAAGCAGTTTTTACATGCTTCACGACAATTGCGTGCAAATGAGTTCTTATAGGCAAAATTGCTTTATTTTACAAAGGTAAGTCTATTTACACTATATAATTCAGGTTTGGATCATTCTCTCATAAGAAAATGCAAACTGCATATTAACCATTATTTTAACGCATACAAGCAGTTTTTACATGCTTTATGACAATTAGGGCCAAATGAGTCCTTATAGGCAAAATTGCTTTATTTCATGAAGGTAAGTCTATTTACACTATAATATTCAGGTTTGGATCATTCTCTCATAAGAAAATGCAAACTGCATATTAACCATTATTTTAACGCTACAAGCAGTTTTTACATGCTTTATGACAATTAGGGGCAAATGAATCCTTATAGGCAAAATTGCTTTATATCATGAAGGTAAGTCTATTTACACTATAACATTCAGGTTTGGATCATTCTCTTATAAGAAAATGCAAACTGCATATTAACCATTATTTTAACGCAGACAAGCAGTTTTTACATGCTTCACGACAATTGCGTGCAAATGAGTCCTTATAGGCAAAATTGCTTTATTTTGCAAAGGTAAGTTTATTTACACTATAACATTCAGGTTTGGATCATTCTCTCATAAGAAAATGCAAACTGCATATTAACCAATATTTTAACGCAGACAAGCAGTTTTTACATGCTTTACGACAATTGCTTGCAAATGAGTCCTTATAGGCAAAATTGCTTTATTTTACAAAGGTAAGTCTATTTACACTATAACATTCAGGTTTGGATCATTCTCTCATAAGAAAATGCAAACTGCATATTAACCATTATTTTAACGCATACAAGCAGTTTTTACATGCTTTATGACAATTAGGGCCAAATGAGTCCTTATAGGCAAAATTGCTTTATTTCATGAAGGTAAGTCTATTTACACTATAATATTCAGGTTTGGATCATTCTCTCATAAGAAAATGCAAACTGCATATTAACAATTATTTTAACGCTACAAGCAGTTTTTACATGCTTTATGACAATTAGGGGCAAATGAGTCCTTATTGGCAAAATTGCTTTATATCATGAAGGTAAGTCTATTTACACTATAACATTCAGGTTTGGATCATTCTCACATAAGAAAATGCAAACTGCATATTTACTATCATTTTCACGCAGACAAGCAGTTTTTACATGCTTCACGACATTTGCGTGCAAATGAGTCCTTATAGGCAAAATTGCTTTATTTTACAAAGGTAAGTCTATTTACACTATAACATTTAGGTTTGGATCATTCTCTCATAAGAAAATGCAAACGGCATATTAACCATTATTTTAACGCATACAAGCAGTTTTTACATGCTTTATGACAATTAGGGGCAAATGAGTCCTTATAGGCAAAATTGCTTTATTTTATGAAGGTAAGTCTATTTACACTATAACATTCAGGTTTGGATCATTCTCTCATAAAAAAATGCAAACTGCATATTAACCATTATTTAAACGCAGACAAGCAGTTTTTACATGCTTTACGACAATAAGGTGCAAATGAGTCCTTATAGGCAAAATTGCTTTATTTTACAAAGGTAAGTCTATTTTCACTATAACATTCAGGTTTGGATCATTCTCTCATAAGAAAATGCAAACTGCATATTAACTATTATTTTAACGCATACAAGCATTTTTTACAAGCTTTATGACAATTAGGTGCAAATGAGTCCTTATAAGCAAAATTGCTTTATTTCATGAGGGTAAGTCTATTTACACTATAACATTCAGGTTTGGATCATTCGCTCATAAGAAAATGCAAACTGCATATTTACTATCATTGTAACGCATACAAGCAGTTTTTACATGCTTTATGACAATTAGGTGCAAATGAGTCTTTATAGGCAAAATTGCTTTATTTCATGAAGGTAAGTCTATTTACACTATAACATTCAGGTTTGGATCATTCTCTCATAAGAAAATGCAAATTGCATATTATACATTATTTTAACGCATACAAGCAGTTTTTACATGCTTTATGACAATTAGGGCCAAATGAGTCCTTATAGGCAAAATTGCTTTATTTCATGAAGGTTAGTCTATTTACACTATAATATTCAGGTTTGGATCATTCTCTTATAAGAAAATGCAAACTGCATATTAACCATTATTTAAACGCAGACAAGCAGTTTTTACATGCTTTACGACAATTAGGTGCAAATGAGTCTTTATAGGCAAAATTACTTTATTTCATGAGGGTAAGTCTATTTACACTATATCATTCAGGTTTGGATCATTCTCTCATAAGAAAATGCAAACTGCATATTAACCATTATTTTAACGCAGACAAGCAGTTTTTACATGCTTCACGACAATTGCGTGCAAATGAGTCCTTATAGGCAAAATTGCTTTATTTCATGAAGGTAAGTCTATTTACACATAACATTCAGGTTTGGATCATTTTCTCAAAAGATAATGCAAATTGATCATTTCCTATTATTTTCACGCAGACAAGCAGTATTTACATGCTTTATGACAATCAGGTGCAAATGTGTCCTAATAGGCTAAATTGCTTTATTTTACAAAGGCAAGTCTATTTACACTATAACATTCAGGTTTGGATCATTTTCTCATAAGAAAATGCAAACTGCATATTAACCATTATTTTAACGCTGACAAGCAGTTTTTACATGCTTTATGACAATTAGGGGCAAATGAGTCCTTATAGGCAAAATTGCTTTATTTCATGAACATAAGTCTATTTACACTATAACATTCAGGTTTGGATCAGTCTCTCATAAGAAAATGCAAACTGCATATTAACCATTATTTTAACGCAGACAAGCAGTTTTTACATGCTTCACGACAATTGCGTGCAAATGAGTCCTTATAGGCAAAATTGCTTTATTTTACAAAGGTAAGTCTATTTACACTATAACATTCAGGTTTGGATCATTCTCTCATAAGAAAATGCAAACTGCATATTAACCATTATTTTGACGCAGACAAGCAGTTTTTACATGCTACACGACAATTGCGTGCAAATGAATCCTAATAGGCAGAATTGCTTTATTTCACAAAGGTTAGTCTATTTACACTATAACATTCAGGTTTGGATCATTCTCTCATAAGAAAATGCAAACTGCATATTAACCATTATTTTAACGCATACAAGCAGTTTTTACATGCTTTATGACAATTAGGGCCAAATGAGTCCTTATAGGCAAAATTGCTTTATTTCATGAAGGTAAGTCTATTTACACTATAATATTCAGGTTTGGATCATTCTCTCATAAGAAAATGCAAACTGCATATTAACAATTATTTTAACGCTACAAGCAGTTTTTACATGCTTTATGACAATTAGGGGCAAATGAGTCCTTATTGGCAAAATTGCTTTATATCATGAAGGTAAGTCTATTTACACTATAACATTCAGGTTTGGATCATTCTCACATAAGAAAATGCAAACTGCATATTTACTATCATTTTCACGCAGACAAGCAGTTTTTACATGCTTCACGACATTTGCGTGCAAATGAGTCCTTATAGGCAAAATTGCTTTATTTTACAAAGGTAAGTCTATTTACACTATAACATTTAGGTTTGGATCATTCTCTCATAAGAAAATGCAAACGGCATATTAACCATTATTTTAACGCATACAAGCAGTTTTTACATGCTTTATGACAATTAGGGGCAAATGAGTCCTTATAGGCAAAATTGCTTTATTTTATGAAGGTAAGTCTATTTACACTATAACATTCAGGTTTGGATCATTCTCTCATAAAAAAATGCAAACTGCATATTAACCATTATTTAAACGCAGACAAGCAGTTTTTACATGCTTTACGACAATAAGGTGCAAATGAGTCCTTATAGGCAAAATTGCTTTATTTTACAAAGGTAAGTCTATTTTCACTATAACATTCAGGTTTGGATCATTCTCTCATAAGAAAATGCAAACTGCATATTAACTATTATTTTAACGCATACAAGCATTTTTTACAAGCTTTATGACAATTAGGTGCAAATGAGTCCTTATAAGCAAAATTGCTTTATTTCATGAGGGTAAGTCTATTTACACTATAACATTCAGGTTTGGATCATTCGCTCATTAGAAAATGCAAACTGCATATTTACTATCATTGTAACGCATACAAGCAGTTTTTACATGCTTTATGACAATTAGGTGCAAATGAGTCTTTATAGGCAAAATTGCTTTATTTCATGAAGGTAAGTCTATTTACACTATAACATTCAGGTTTGGATCATTCTCTCATAAGAAAATGCAAATTGCATATTATACATTATTTTAACGCATACAAGCAGTTTTTACATGCTTTATGACAATTAGGGCCAAATGAGTCCTTATAGGCAAAATTGCTTTATTTCATGAAGGTTAGTCTATTTACACTATAATATTCAGGTTTGGATCATTCTCTTATAAGAAAATGCAAACTGCATATTAACCATTATTTAAACGCAGACAAGCAGTTTTTACATGCTTTACGACAATTAGGTGCAAATGAGTCTTTATAGGCAAAATTACTTTATTTCATGAGGGTAAGTCTATTTACACTATATCATTCAGGTTTGGATCATTCTCTCATAAGAAAATGCAAACTGCATATTAACCATTATTTTAACGCAGACAAGCAGTTTTTACATGCTTCACGACAATTGCGTGCAAATGAGTCCTTATAGGCAAAATTGCTTTATTTCATGAAGGTAAGTCTATTTACACATAACATTCAGGTTTGGATCATTTTCTCAAAAGATAATGCAAATTGATCATTTCCTATTATTTTCACGCAGACAAGCAGTATTTACATGCTTTATGACAATCAGGTGCAAATGTGTCCTAATAGGCTAAATTGCTTTATTTTACAAAGGCAAGTCTATTTACACTATAACATTCAGGTTTGGATCATTTTCTCATAAGAAAATGCAAACTGCATATTAACCATTATTTTAACGCTGACAAGCAGTTTTTACATGCTTTATGACAATTAGGGGCAAATGAGTCCTTATAGGCAAAATTGCTTTATTTCATGAACATAAGTCTATTTACACTATAACATTCAGGTTTGGATCAGTCTCTCATAAGAAAATGCAAACTGCATATTAACCATTATTTTAACGCAGACAAGCAGTTTTTACATGCTTCACGACATTTGCGTGCAAATGAGTCCTTATAGGCAAAATTGCTTTATTTTACAAAGGTAAGTCTATTTACACTATAACATTTAGGTTTGGATCATTCTCTCATAAGAAAATGCAAACGGCATATTAACCATTATTTTAACGCATACAAGCAGTTTTTACATGCTTTATGACAATTAGGGGCAAATGAGTCCTTATAGGCAAAATTGCTTTATTTTATGAAGGTAAGTCTATTTACACTATAACATTCAGGTTTGGATCATTCTCTCATAAGAAAATGCAAACTGCATATTAACCATTATTTAAACGCAGACAAGCAGTTTTTACATGCTTTACGACAATTAGGTGCAAATGAGTCCTTATAGGCAAAATTGCTTTATTTTACAAAGGTAAGTCTATTTTCACTATAACGTTCAGGTTTGGTACATTCTCTCATAAGAAAATGCAAACTGCATATTAACCATTATTTTAACGCATACAAGCAGTTTTTACATGCTTTATGACAATTAGGGGCAAATGAGTCCATATAGGCAAAATTGCTTTATTTTACAAAGGTAAGTCTATTTACACTATACATTCAGGTTTGGATCATTCTCTCATAAGAAAATGCAAACTGCATATTAACTATTATTTTAACGCATACAAGCAGTTTTTACATGCTTTACGACAATTAGGTGCAAATGAATCTTTATAGGCAAAATTGGTTTATTTTATGAGGGTAAGTCTATTTACACTATAACATTCAAGTTTGGATCATTCTCTATAAGAAAATGCAAACTGCATATTTACTATCATTTTCACGCAGGCAAGCAGTTTTTACATGCTTCACGACAATTGCGTGCAAATGAGTCTTTATAGGCAAAATTGCTTTATTTCATGAAGGTAAGTCTATTTACACTATAACATTCAGCTTTGGATTATTTTCTCATAAGAAAATGCAAACTGCATATTATTAACTATTATTTTAACGCATACAGGCAGTTTTTACATGCTTTATGACAATTAGGGGCAAATGAGTCATTATAAGCAAAATTGCTTTATTTCATGAAGGTAAGTCTATTTACACTATAACATTCAGGTTTGGATCATTCTCTCATAAGAAAATGCAAACTGCAAATTTACTATCATTTTAACGCAGACAAGTAGTTTTTACATGCTTTACGACAATTAGGTGCAAATTAGTCCTTATAGGCAAAATTGCTTAATTTCATGAGGGTAAGTCTATTTACACTATAACATTCAGCTTTGGATTATTTTCTCATAAGAAAATGCAAACTGCATATTATTAACTATTATTTTAACGCATACAGGCAGTTTTTACATGCTTTATGACAATTAGGGGCAAATGAGTCATTATAAGCAAAATTGCTTTATTTCATGAAGGTAAGTCTATTTACACTATAACATTCAGGTTTGGATCATTCTCTCATAAGAAAATGCAAACTGCATATTAACCATTATTTTAACGCAGACAAGCAGTTTTTACATGCTTTACGACAATTAGGTTCTAATGAGTCCTTATAGGCAAAATTGCTATATTTCACAAAGGTAAGTTTACTTACACTATAACATTCAGGTTTGGATCATTCTCTCATAAGAAAATGCAAACTGCATATTATTAACTATTATTTTAACGCATACAGGCAGTTTTTACATGCTTTATGACAATTAGGGGCAAATGAGTCATTATAAGCAAAATTGCTTTATTTCATGAAGGTAAGTCTATTTACACTATAACATTCAGGTTTGGATCATTCTCTCATAAGAAAATGCAAACTGCATATTAACCATTATTTTAACGCATACAAGCAGTTTTTACATGCTTTATGACAATTAGGAGCAAATGAGTCAATATAGGCAAAATTGCTTAATTTCATGAGGGTAAGTCTATTTACACTATAACATTCAGCTTTGGATTATTTTCTCATAAGAAAATGCAAACTGCATATTATTAACTATTATTTTAACGCATACAGGCAGTTTTTACATGCTTTATGACAATTAGGGGCAAATGAGTCATTATAAGCAAAATTGCTTTATTTCATGAAGGTAAGTCTATTTACACTATAACATTCAGGTTTGGATCATTCTCTCATAAGAAAATGCAAACTGCATATTAACCATTATTTTAACGCAGACAAGCAGTTTTTACATGCTTTACGACAATTAGGTTCTAATGAGTCCTTATAGGCAAAATTGCTATATTTCACAAAGGTAAGTTTACTTACACTATAACATTCAGGTTTGGATCATTCTCTCATAAGAAAATGCAAACTGCATATTAACCATTATTTAAACGCAGACAAGCAGTTTTTACATGCTTTACGACAATTAGGTGCAAATGAGTCCTTATAGGCAAAATTGCTTTATTTTACAAAGGTAAGTCTATTTTCACTATAACGTTCAGGTTTGGATCATTCTCTCATAAGAAAATGCAAACTGCATATTAACCATTATTTTAACGCATACAAGCAGTTTTTACATGCTTTATGACAATTAGGAGCAAATGAGTCAATATAGGCAAAATTGCTTTATTTTACAGAGGTAAGTCTATTTACACTATACATTCAGGTTTGGATCATTCTCTCATAAGAAAATGCAAACTGCATATTAACCATTATTTTAACGCATACAAGCAGTTTTTACATGCTTTACGACAATTAGGTGCAAGTGAGTCTTTATAGGCAAAATTACTTTATTTCATGAGGGTAAGTCTATTTACACTATATCATTCAGGTTTGGATCATTCTCTCATAAGAAAATGCAAACTGCATATTAACCATTATTTTAACGCAGACAAGCAGTTTTTACATGCTTCACGACAATTGCGTGCAAATGAGTCCTTATAGGCAAAATTGCTTTATTTCATGAAGGTAAGTCTATTTACACATAACATTCAGGTTTGGATCATTTTCTCAAAAGATAATGCAAATTGATCATTTCCTATTATTTTCACGCAGACAAGCAGTATTTACATGCTTTATGACAATCAGGTGCAAATGTGTCCTAATAGGCTAAATTGCTTTATTTTACAAAGGCAAGTCTATTTACACTATAACATTCAGGTTTGCATCATTTTCTCATAAGAAAATGCAAACTGCATATTAACCATTATTTTAACGCTGACAAGCAGTTTTTACATGCTTTATGACAATTAGGGGCAAATGAGTCCTTATAGGCAAAATTGCTTTATTTCATGAACATAAGTCTATTTACACTATAACATTCAGGTTTGGATCATTCTCTCATAAGAAAATGCAAACTGCATATTAACCATTATTTTAACGCAGACAAGCAGTTTTTACATGCTTCACGACAATTGCGTGCAAATGAATCCTAATAGGCAGAATTGCTTTATTTCACAAAGGTAAGTCTATTTACACTATAACATTCAGGTTTGGATCATTCTCTCATAAGAAAATGCAAACTGCATATTAACCATTATTTAAACGCAGACAAGCAGTTTTTACATGCTTTACGACAATTAGGTGAAAATGAGTCCTTATAGGCAAAATTGCATTATTTTACAAAGGTAAGTCTATTTTCACTATAACGTTCAGGTTTAGATCATTCTCTCATAAGAAAATGCAAACTGCATATTAACCATTATTTTAACGCATACAAGCAGTTTTTACATGCTTTATGACAATTAGGGGCAAATGAGTCCATATAGGCAAAATTGCTTTATTTTACAAAGGTAAGTCTATTTACACTATACATTCAGGTTTGGATCATTCTCTCATAAGAAAATGCAAACTGCATATTAACTATTATTTTAACGCATACAAGCAGTTTTTACATGCTTTACGACAATTAGGTGCAAATGAATCTTTATAGGCAAAATTGGTTTATTTTATGAGGGTAAGTCTATTTACACTATAACATTCAAGTTTGGATCATTCTCTCATAAGAAAATGCAAACTGCATATTTACTATCATTTTCACGCAGGCAAGCAGTTTTTACATGCTTCACGACAATTGCGTGCAAATGAGTCTTTATAGGCAAAATTGCTTTATTTCATGAACATAAGTCTATTTACACTATAACATTCTGGTTTGGATCATACTCTCATAAGAAAATGCAAACTGCATATTAACCATTATTTTAACGCAGACAAGCAGTTTTTACATGCTTCACGACAATTGCGTGCAAATGAGTCCTTATAGGCAAAATTGCTTTATTTTACAAAGGTAAGTCTATTTACACTATAACATTTAGGTTTGGATCATTCTCTCATAAGAAAATGCAAACTGCATATTAACCATTATTTTGACGCAGACAAGCAGTTTTTACATGCTACACGACAATTGCGTGCAAATGAATCCTAATAGGCAGAATTGCTTTATTTCACAAAGGTAAGTCTATTTACACTATAACTTTCAGGTTTGGATCATTCTCTAATAAGAAAATGCAAACTGCATATTAACCATTATTTAAACGCAGACAAGCAGTTTTTACATGCTTTACGACAATTAGGTGCAAATGAGTCCTTATAGGCAAAATTGCTTTATTTTACAAAGGTAAGTCTATTTTCACTATAACGTTCAGGTTTGGATCATTCTCTCATAAGAAAATGCAAACTGCATATTAACCATTATTTTAACGCATACAAGCAGTTTTTACATGCTTTATGACAACTAGGGACAAATGAGTCCATATAGGCAAAATTGCTTTATTTTACAAAGGCAAGTCTATTTACACTATACATTAAGGTTTGGATCATTCTCTCATAAGAAAATGCAAACTGCATATTAACTATTATTTTTACGCATACAAGCAGTTTTTACATGCTTTACGACAATTAGGTGCAAATGAATTTTTATAGGCAAAATTGGTTTATTTCATGAGGGTAAGTCTATTTACACGATAACATTCAAGTTTGGATCATTCTCTCATAAGAAAATGCAAACTGCATATTTACTATCATTTTCACGCAGACAAGCAGTTTTTACATGCTTCACGACAATTGCGTGCAAATGAGTTCTTATAGGCAAAATTGCTTTATTTTACAAAGGTAAGTCTATTTACACTATATAATTCAGGTTTGGATCATTCTCTCATAAGAAAATGCAAACTGCATATTAACCATTATTTTAACGCATACAAGCAGTTTTTACATGCTTTATGACAATTAGGGCCAAATGAGTCCTTATAGGCAAAATTGCTTTATTTCATGAAGGTAAGTCTATTTACACTATAATATTCAGGTTTGGATCATTCTCTCATAAGAAAATGCAAACTGCATATTAACCATTATTTTAACGCTACAAGCAGTTTTTACATGCTTTATGACAATTAGGGGCAAATGAATCCTTATAGGCAAAATTGCTTTATATCATGAAGGTAAGTCTATTTACACTATAACATTCAGGTTTGGATCATTCTCTTATAAGAAAATGCAAACTGCATATTAACCATTATTTTAACGCAGACAAGCAGTTTTTACATGCTTCACGACAATTGCGTGCAAATGAGTCCTTATAGGCAAAATTGCTTTATTTTGCAAAGGTAAGTTTATTTACACTATAACATTCAGGTTTGGATCATTCTCTCATAAGAAAATGCAAACTGCATATTAACCAATATTTTAACGCAGACAAGCAGTTTTTACATGCTTTACGACAATTGCTTGCAAATGAGTCCTTATAGGCAAAATTGCTTTATTTTACAAAGGTAAGTCTATTTACACTATAACATTCAGGTTTGGATCATTCTCTCATAAGAAAATGCAAACTGCATATTAACCATTATTTTAACGCATACAAGCAGTTTTTACATGCTTTATGACAATTAGGGCCAAATGAGTCCTTATAGGCAAAATTGCTTTATTTCATGAAGGTAAGTCTATTTACACTATAATATTCAGGTTTGGATCATTCTCTCATAAGAAAATGCAAACTGCATATTAACAATTATTTTAACGCTACAAGCAGTTTTTACATGCTTTATGACAATTAGGGGCAAATGAGTCCTTATTGGCAAAATTGCTTTATATCATGAAGGTAAGTCTATTTACACTATAACATTCAGGTTTGGATCATTCTCACATAAGAAAATGCAAACTGCATATTTACTATCATTTTCACGCAGACAAGCAGTTTTTACATGCTTCACGACATTTGCGTGCAAATGAGTCCTTATAGGCAAAATTGCTTTATTTTACAAAGGTAAGTCTATTTACACTATAACATTTAGGTTTGGATCATTCTCTCATAAGAAAATGCAAACGGCATATTAACCATTATTTTAACGCATACAAGCAGTTTTTACATGCTTTATGACAATTAGGGGCAAATGAGTCCTTATAGGCAAAATTGCTTTATTTTATGAAGGTAAGTCTATTTACACTATAACATTCAGGTTTGGATCATTCTCTCATAAAAAAATGCAAACTGCATATTAACCATTATTTAAACGCAGACAAGCAGTTTTTACATGCTTTACGACAATAAGGTGCAAATGAGTCCTTATAGGCAAAATTGCTTTATTTTACAAAGGTAAGTCTATTTTCACTATAACATTCAGGTTTGGATCATTCTCTCATAAGAAAATGCAAACTGCATATTAACTATTATTTTAACGCATACAAGCATTTTTTACAAGCTTTATGACAATTAGGTGCAAATGAGTCCTTATAAGCAAAATTGCTTTATTTCATGAGGGTAAGTCTATTTACACTATAACATTCAGGTTTGGATCATTCGCTCATAAGAAAATGCAAACTGCATATTTACTATCATTGTAACGCATACAAGCAGTTTTTACATGCTTTATGACAATTAGGTGCAAATGAGTCTTTATAGGCAAAATTGCTTTATTTCATGAAGGTAAGTCTATTTACACTATAACATTCAGGTTTGGATCATTCTCTCATAAGAAAATGCAAATTGCATATTATACATTATTTTAACGCATACAAGCAGTTTTTACATGCTTTATGACAATTAGGGCCAAATGAGTCCTTATAGGCAAAATTGCTTTATTTCATGAAGGTTAGTCTATTTACACTATAATATTCAGGTTTGGATCATTCTCTTATAAGAAAATGCAAACTGCATATTAACCATTATTTAAACGCAGACAAGCAGTTTTTACATGCTTTACGACAATTAGGTGCAAATGAGTCTTTATAGGCAAAATTACTTTATTTCATGAGGGTAAGTCTATTTACACTATATCATTCAGGTTTGGATCATTCTCTCATAAGAAAATGCAAACTGCATATTAACCATTATTTTAACGCAGACAAGCAGTTTTTACATGCTTCACGACAATTGCGTGCAAATGAGTCCTTATAGGCAAAATTGCTTTATTTCATGAAGGTAAGTCTATTTACACATAACATTCAGGTTTGGATCATTTTCTCAAAAGATAATGCAAATTGATCATTTCCTATTATTTTCACGCAGACAAGCAGTATTTACATGCTTTATGACAATCAGGTGCAAATGTGTCCTAATAGGCTAAATTGCTTTATTTTACAAAGGCAAGTCTATTTACACTATAACATTCAGGTTTGGATCATTTTCTCATAAGAAAATGCAAACTGCATATTAACCATTATTTTAACGCTGACAAGCAGTTTTTACATGCTTTATGACAATTAGGGGCAAATGAGTCCTTATAGGCAAAATTGCTTTATTTCATGAACATAAGTCTATTTACACTATAACATTCAGGTTTGGATCAGTCTCTCATAAGAAAATGCAAACTGCATATTAACCATTATTTTAACGCAGACAAGCAGTTTTTACATGCTTCACGACAATTGCGTGCAAATGAGTCCTTATAGGCAAAATTGCTTTATTTTACAAAGGTAAGTCTATTTACACTATAACATTCAGGTTTGGATCATTCTCTCATAAGAAAATGCAAACTGCATATTAACCATTATTTTGACGCAGACAAGCAGTTTTTACATGCTACACGACAATTGCGTGCAAATGAATCCTAATAGGCAGAATTGCTTTATTTCACAAAGGTTAGTCTATTTACACTATAACATTCAGGTTTGGATCATTCTCTCATAAGAAAATGCAAACTGCATATTAACCATTATTTTAACGCATACAAGCAGTTTTTACATGCTTTATGACAATTAGGGCCAAATGAGTCCTTATAGGCAAAATTGCTTTATTTCATGAAGGTAAGTCTATTTACACTATAATATTCAGGTTTGGATCATTCTCTCATAAGAAAATGCAAACTGCATATTAACAATTATTTTAACGCTACAAGCAGTTTTTACATGCTTTATGACAATTAGGGGCAAATGAGTCCTTATTGGCAAAATTGCTTTATATCATGAAGGTAAGTCTATTTACACTATAACATTCAGGTTTGGATCATTCTCACATAAGAAAATGCAAACTGCATATTTACTATCATTTTCACGCAGACAAGCAGTTTTTACATGCTTCACGACATTTGCGTGCAAATGAGTCCTTATAGGCAAAATTGCTTTATTTTACAAAGGTAAGTCTATTTACACTATAACATTTAGGTTTGGATCATTCTCTCATAAGAAAATGCAAACGGCATATTAACCATTATTTTAACGCATACAAGCAGTTTTTACATGCTTTATGACAATTAGGGGCAAATGAGTCCTTATAGGCAAAATTGCTTTATTTTATGAAGGTAAGTCTATTTACACTATAACATTCAGGTTTGGATCATTCTCTCATAAAAAAATGCAAACTGCATATTAACCATTATTTAAACGCAGACAAGCAGTTTTTACATGCTTTACGACAATAAGGTGCAAATGAGTCCTTATAGGCAAAATTGCTTTATTTTACAAAGGTAAGTCTATTTTCACTATAACATTCAGGTTTGGATCATTCTCTCATAAGAAAATGCAAACTGCATATTAACTATTATTTTAACGCATACAAGCATTTTTTACAAGCTTTATGACAATTAGGTGCAAATGAGTCCTTATAAGCAAAATTGCTTTATTTCATGAGGGTAAGTCTATTTACACTATAACATTCAGGTTTGGATCATTCGCTCATTAGAAAATGCAAACTGCATATTTACTATCATTGTAACGCATACAAGCAGTTTTTACATGCTTTATGACAATTAGGTGCAAATGAGTCTTTATAGGCAAAATTGCTTTATTTCATGAAGGTAAGTCTATTTACACTATAACATTCAGGTTTGGATCATTCTCTCATAAGAAAATGCAAATTGCATATTATACATTATTTTAACGCATACAAGCAGTTTTTACATGCTTTATGACAATTAGGGCCAAATGAGTCCTTATAGGCAAAATTGCTTTATTTCATGAAGGTTAGTCTATTTACACTATAATATTCAGGTTTGGATCATTCTCTTATAAGAAAATGCAAACTGCATATTAACCATTATTTAAACGCAGACAAGCAGTTTTTACATGCTTTACGACAATTAGGTGCAAATGAGTCTTTATAGGCAAAATTACTTTATTTCATGAGGGTAAGTCTATTTACACTATATCATTCAGGTTTGGATCATTCTCTCATAAGAAAATGCAAACTGCATATTAACCATTATTTTAACGCAGACAAGCAGTTTTTACATGCTTCACGACAATTGCGTGCAAATGAGTCCTTATAGGCAAAATTGCTTTATTTCATGAAGGTAAGTCTATTTACACATAACATTCAGGTTTGGATCATTTTCTCAAAAGATAATGCAAATTGATCATTTCCTATTATTTTCACGCAGACAAGCAGTATTTACATGCTTTATGACAATCAGGTGCAAATGTGTCCTAATAGGCTAAATTGCTTTATTTTACAAAGGCAAGTCTATTTACACTATAACATTCAGGTTTGGATCATTTTCTCATAAGAAAATGCAAACTGCATATTAACCATTATTTTAACGCTGACAAGCAGTTTTTACATGCTTTATGACAATTAGGGGCAAATGAGTCCTTATAGGCAAAATTGCTTTATTTCATGAACATAAGTCTATTTACACTATAACATTCAGGTTTGGATCAGTCTCTCATAAGAAAATGCAAACTGCATATTAACCATTATTTTAACGCAGACAAGCAGTTTTTACATGCTTCACGACATTTGCGTGCAAATGAGTCCTTATAGGCAAAATTGCTTTATTTTACAAAGGTAAGTCTATTTACACTATAACATTTAGGTTTGGATCATTCTCTCATAAGAAAATGCAAACGGCATATTAACCATTATTTTAACGCATACAAGCAGTTTTTACATGCTTTATGACAATTAGGGGCAAATGAGTCCTTATAGGCAAAATTGCTTTATTTTATGAAGGTAAGTCTATTTACACTATAACATTCAGGTTTGGATCATTCTCTCATAAGAAAATGCAAACTGCATATTAACCATTATTTAAACGCAGACAAGCAGTTTTTACATGCTTTACGACAATTAGGTGCAAATGAGTCCTTATAGGCAAAATTGCTTTATTTTACAAAGGTAAGTCTATTTTCACTATAACGTTCAGGTTTGGTACATTCTCTCATAAGAAAATGCAAACTGCATATTAACCATTATTTTAACGCATACAAGCAGTTTTTACATGCTTTATGACAATTAGGGGCAAATGAGTCCATATAGGCAAAATTGCTTTATTTTACAAAGGTAAGTCTATTTACACTATACATTCAGGTTTGGATCATTCTCTCATAAGAAAATGCAAACTGCATATTAACTATTATTTTAACGCATACAAGCAGTTTTTACATGCTTTACGACAATTAGGTGCAAATGAATCTTTATAGGCAAAATTGGTTTATTTTATGAGGGTAAGTCTATTTACACTATAACATTCAAGTTTGGATCATTCTCTATAAGAAAATGCAAACTGCATATTTACTATCATTTTCACGCAGGCAAGCAGTTTTTACATGCTTCACGACAATTGCGTGCAAATGAGTCTTTATAGGCAAAATTGCTTTATTTCATGAAGGTAAGTCTATTTACACTATAACATTCAGCTTTGGATTATTTTCTCATAAGAAAATGCAAACTGCATATTATTAACTATAATTTTAACGCATACAGGCAGTTTTTACATGCTTTATGACAATTAGGGGCAAATGAGTCATTATAAGCAAAATTGCTTTATTTCATGAAGGTAAGTCTATTTACACTATAACATTCAGGTTTGGATCATTCTCTCATAAGAAAATGCAAACTGCAAATTTACTATCATTTTAACGCAGACAAGTAGTTTTTACATGCTTTACGACAATTAGGTGCAAATTAGTCCTTATAGGCAAAATTGCTTAATTTCATGAGGGTAAGTCTATTTACACTATAACATTCAGCTTTGGATTATTTTCTCATAAGAAAATGCAAACTGCATATTATTAACTATTATTTTAACGCATACAGGCAGTTTTTACATGCTTTATGACAATTAGGGGCAAATGAGTCATTATAAGCAAAATTGCTTTATTTCATGAAGGTAAGTCTATTTACACTATAACATTCAGGTTTGGATCATTCTCTCATAAGAAAATGCAAACTGCATATTAACCATTATTTTAACGCAGACAAGCAGTTTTTACATGCTTTACGACAATTAGGTTCTAATGAGTCCTTATAGGCAAAATTGCTATATTTCACAAAGGTAAGTTTACTTACACTATAACATTCAGGTTTGGATCATTCTCTCATAAGAAAATGCAAACTGCATATTATTAACTATTATTTTAACGCATACAGGCAGTTTTTACATGCTTTATGACAATTAGGGGCAAATGAGTCATTATAAGCAAAATTGCTTTATTTCATGAAGGTAAGTCTATTTACACTATAACATTCAGGTTTGGATCATTCTCTCATAAGAAAATGCAAACTGCATATTAACCATTATTTTAACGCATACAAGCAGTTTTTACATGCTTTATGACAATTAGGAGCAAATGAGTCAATATAGGCAAAATTGCTTAATTTCATGAGGGTAAGTCTATTTACACTATAACATTCAGCTTTGGATTATTTTCTCATAAGAAAATGCAAACTGCATATTATTAACTATTATTTTAACGCATACAGGCAGTTTTTACATGCTTTATGACAATTAGGGGCAAATGAGTCATTATAAGCAAAATTGCTTTATTTCATGAAGGTAAGTCTATTTACACTATAACATTCAGGTTTGGATCATTCTCTCATAAGAAAATGCAAACTGCATATTAACCATTATTTTAACGCAGACAAGCAGTTTTTACATGCTTTACGACAATTAGGTTCTAATGAGTCCTTATAGGCAAAATTGCTATATTTCACAAAGGTAAGTTTACTTACACTATAACATTCAGGTTTGGATCATTCTCTCATAAGAAAATGCAAACTGCATATTAACCATTATTTAAACGCAGACAAGCAGTTTTTACATGCTTTACGACAATTAGGTGCAAATGAGTCCTTATAGGCAAAATTGCTTTATTTTACAAAGGTAAGTCTATTTTCACTATAACGTTCAGGTTTGGATCATTCTCTCATAAGAAAATGCAAACTGCATATTAACCATTATTTTAACGCATACAAGCAGTTTTTACATGCTTTATGACAATTAGGAGCAAATGAGTCAATATAGGCAAAATTGCTTTATTTTACAGAGGTAAGTCTATTTACACTATACATTCAGGTTTGGATCATTCTCTCATAAGAAAATGCAAACTGCATATTAACCATTATTTTAACGCATACAAGCAGTTTTTACATGCTTTACGACAATTAGGTGCAAGTGAGTCTTTATAGGCAAAATTACTTTATTTCATGAGGGTAAGTCTATTTACACTATATCATTCAGGTTTGGATCATTCTCTCATAAGAAAATGCAAACTGCATATTAACCATTATTTTAACGCAGACAAGCAGTTTTTACATGCTTCACGACAATTGCGTGCAAATGAGTCCTTATAGGCAAAATTGCTTTATTTCATGAAGGTAAGTCTATTTACACATAACATTCAGGTTTGGATCATTTTCTCAAAAGATAATGCAAATTGATCATTTCCTATTATTTTCACGCAGACAAGCAGTATTTACATGCTTTATGACAATCAGGTGCAAATGTGTCCTAATAGGCTAAATTGCTTTATTTTACAAAGGCAAGTCTATTTACACTATAACATTCAGGTTTGCATCATTTTCTCATAAGAAAATGCAAACTGCATATTAACCATTATTTTAACGCTGACAAGCAGTTTTTACATGCTTTATGACAATTAGGGGCAAATGAGTCCTTATAGGCAAAATTGCTTTATTTCATGAACATAAGTCTATTTACACTATAACATTCAGGTTTGGATCATTCTCTCATAAGAAAATGCAAACTGCATATTAACCATTATTTTAACGCAGACAAGCAGTTTTTACATGCTTCACGACAATTGCGTGCAAATGAATCCTAATAGGCAGAATTGCTTTATTTCACAAAGGTAAGTCTATTTACACTATAACATTCAGGTTTGGATCATTCTCTCATAAGAAAATGCAAACTGCATATTAACCATTATTTAAACGCAGACAAGCAGTTTTTACATGCTTTACGACAATTAGGTGAAAATGAGTCCTTATAGGCAAAATTGCATTATTTTACAAAGGTAAGTCTATTTTCACTATAACGTTCAGGTTTAGATCATTCTCTCATAAGAAAATGCAAACTGCATATTAACCATTATTTTAACGCATACAAGCAGTTTTTACATGCTTTATGACAATTAGGGGCAAATGAGTCCATATAGGCAAAATTGCTTTATTTTACAAAGGTAAGTCTATTTACACTATACATTCAGGTTTGGATCATTCTCTCATAAGAAAATGCAAACTGCATATTAACTATTATTTTAACGCATACAAGCAGTTTTTACATGCTTTACGACAATTAGGTGCAAATGAATCTTTATAGGCAAAATTGGTTTATTTTATGAGGGTAAGTCTATTTACACTATAACATTCAAGTTTGGATCATTCTCTCATAAGAAAATGCAAACTGCATATTTACTATCATTTTCACGCAGGCAAGCAGTTTTTACATGCTTCACGACAATTGCGTGCAAATGAGTCTTTATAGGCAAAATTGCTTTATTTCATGAAGGTAAGTCTATTTACACTATAACATTCAGGTTTGGATCATTCTCTCATAAGAAAATGCAAACTGCAAATTTACTATCATTTTAACGCAGACAAGCATTTTTTACATGCTTTACGTCAATTAGGTGCAAATTAGTCCTTATAGGCAAAATTGCTTAATTTCATGAGGGTAAGTCTATTTACACTATAACATTCAGCTTTGGATTATTTTCTCATAAGAAAATGCAAACTGCATATTATTAACTATTATTTTAACGCATACAGGCAGTTTTTACATGCTTTATGACAATTAGGGGCAAATGAGTCATTATAAGCAAAATTGCTTTATTTCATGAAGGTAAGTCTATTTACACTATAACATTCAGGTTTGGATCATTCTCTCATAAGAAAATGCAAACTGCATATTAACCATTATTTAAACGCAGACAAGCAGTCTTTACATGCTTTACGACAATTAGGTGCAAATAAGTCCTTAAAGGCAAAATTGTTTTATTTCACAAAGGTAAGTCTACTTTCACTATAACATTCAGGTTTGGATCATTCTCTCATAAGAAAATGCAAACTGCATATTAACTATTATTTTAACGCATACAAGCAGTTTTTACATGCTTTATGACAATTAGGGGCAAATGAGTCCTTATAGGCAAAATTGCTTTATTTTACAAAGGTAAGTCTATTTACACTATAACATTCAGGTTTGGATCATTCTCTCATAAGAAAATGCAAACTGCATATTAACCATTATTTTAACGCAGACAAGCAGTTTTTACATGCTTTACGACAATTAGGTGCAAATGAGTCCTTATAGGCAAAATTGCTTTATTTTACAAAGGTAAGTCTATTTTCACTATAACGTTCAGGTTTAGATCATTCTCTCATAAGAAAATGCAAACTGCATATTAACCATTATTTTAACGCAGACAAGCAGTTTTTACATGCTTTACGACAATTAGGTGCTAATGAGTCCTTATAGGCAAAATTGCTATATTTCACAAAGGTAAGTTTACTTACACTATAACATTCAGGTTTGGATCATTCTCTCATAAGAAAATGCAAACTGCATATTATTAACTATTATTTTAACGCATACAGGCAGTTTTTACATGCTTTATGACAATTAGGGGCAAATGAGTCATTATAAGCAAAATTGCTTTATTTCATGAAGGTAAGTCTATTTACACTATAACATTCAGGTTTGGATCATTCTCTCATAAGAAAATGCAAACTGCATATTAACCATTATTTAAACGCAGACAAGCAGTCTTTACATGCTTTACGACAATTAGGTGCAAATAAGTCCTTAAAGGCAAAATTGTTTTATTTCACAAAGGTAAGTCTACTTTCACTATAACATTCAGGTTTGGATCATTCTCTCATAAGAAAATGCAAACTGCATATTAACTATTATTTTAACGCATACAAGCAGTTTTTACATGCTTTATGACAATTAGGGGCAAATGAATCCTAATAGGCAGAATTGCTTTATTTCACAAAGGTAAGTCTACTTTCACTATAACATTCAGGTTTGGATCATTCTCTCATAAGAAAATGCAAACTGCATATTAACCATTATTTAAACGCAGACAAGCAGTCTTTACATGCTTTACGACAATTAGGTGCAAATAAGTCCTTATAGGCAAAATTGCTTTATTTTACAAAGGTTAGTCTATTTACACTATAACATTCAGGTTTGGATCATTCTCTCATAAGAAAATGCAAACTGCATATTAACCATTATTTTGACGCAGACAAGCAGTTTTTACATGCTACACGACAATTGCGTGCAAATGAATCCTAATAGGCAGAATTGCTTTATTTCACAAAGGTAAGTCTACTTTCACTATAACATTCAGGTTTGGATCATTCTCTCATAAGAAAATGCAAACTGCATATTAACCATTATTTAAACGCAGACAAGCAGTTTTTACATGCATTACGACAATTAGGTGCAAATGAGTCCTTATAGGCAAAATTGCTTTATTTTACAAAGGTAAGTCTATTTTCACTATAACGTTCAGGTTTGGATCATTCTCTCATAAGAAAATGCAAACTGCATATTAACCATTATTTTAACGCATACAAGCAGTTTTTACATGCTTTATGACAATTAGGGGCAAATGAGTCCATATAGGCAAAATTGCTTTATTTTACAAAGGTAAGTCTATTTACACTATACATTCAGGTTTGGATCATTCTCTCATAAGAAAATGCAAACTGCATATTAACTATTATTTTAACGCATACAAGCAGTTTTTACATGCTTTACGACAATTAGGTGCAAATGAATCTTTATAGGCAAAATTGGTTTATTTCATGAGGGTAAGTCTATTTACACTATAACATTCAAGTTTGGATCATTCTCTCATAAGAAAATGCAAACTGCATATTTACTATCATTTTCACGCAGACAAGCAGTTTTTACATGCTTCACGACAATTGCGTGCAAATGAGTCCTTATAGGCAAAATTGCTTTATTTTACAAAGGTAAGTCTATTTACACTATATAATTCAGGTTTGGATCATTCTCTCATAAGAAAATGCAAACTGCATATTAACCAATATTTTAACGCATACAAGCAGTTTTTACATGCTTTATGACAATTAGGGCCAAATGAGTCCTTATAGGCAAAATTGCTTTATTTCATGAAGGTAAGTCTATTTACACTATAATATTCAGGTTTGGATCATTCTCTCATAAGAAAATGCAAACTGCATATTAACCATTATTTAAACGCAGACAAGCAGTTTTTACATGCTTCACGACAATTGCGTGCAAATGAGTCCTTATAGGCAAAATTGCTTTATTTTGCAAAGGTAAGTTTATTTACACTATAACATTCAGGTTTGGATCATTCTCTCATAAGAAAATGCAAACTGCATATTAACCAATATTTTAACGCAGACAAGCAGTTTTTACATGCTTTACGACAATTGCTTGCAAATGAGTCCATATAGTCAAAATTGCTTTATTTTACAAAGGTAGGTTTATTTACACTATAAAATTCAGGTTTGGATCATTCTCTCATAAGAAAATGCAAACTGCATATTAACCATTATTTTAACGCATACAAGCAGTTTTTACATGCTTTATGACAATTAGGGCCAAATGAGTCCTTATAGGCAAAATTGCTTTATTTCATGAAGGTAAGTCTATTTACACTATAATATTCAGGTTTGGATCATTCTCTCGTAAGAAAATGCAAACTGCATATTAACCATTATTTTAACGCATACAAGCAGTTTTTACATGCTTTATGACAATTAGGGGCAAATGAGTCCTTATAGGCAAAATTGCTTTATATCATGAAGGTAAGTCTATTTACACTATAACATTCAGGTTTGGATCATTCTCTCATAAGAAAATGCAAACTGCATATTTACTATCATTTTCACGCAGACAAGCAGTTTTTACATGCTTCACGACAATTGCGTGCAAATGAGTCCTTATAGGCAAAATTGCTTTATTTTACAATGGTAAGTCTATTTACACTATAACATTCAGGTTTGGATCATTCTCTCATGAGAGAATGCAAACTGCATATTAACCATTATTTTAACGCATACAAGCAGTTTTTACATGCTTTATGACAATTAGGGGCAAATGAGTCCTTATAGGCAAAATTGCTTTATTTTATGAAGGTAAGTCTATTTACACTATAACATTCAGGTTTGGATCATTCTCTCATAAGAAAATGCAAACTGCATATTAACCATTATTTAAACGCAGACAAGCAGTTTTTACATGCTTTACGACAATTAGGTGCAAATGAGTCCTTATAGGCAAAATTGCTTTATTTTACAAAGGTAAATCTATTTTCACTATAACATTCAGGTTTGGATCATTCTCTCATAAGAAAATGCAAACTGCATATTAACCATTATTTTAACGCTACAAGCAGTTTTTACATGCTTTATGACAATTAGGGGCAAATGAGTCCTTATAGGCAAAATTGCTTTATTTCATGAAGGTAAGTCTATTTACACTATAACATTCAGGTTTGGATCATTCTCTCATAAGAAAATGCAAACTGCATATTAACCATTATTTTAACGCATAAAAGCAGTTTTTACATGCTTTATGACAATTAGGGCCAAATGAGTCCTTATAGGCAAAATTGCTTTATTTTATGAAGGTAAGTCTATTTACACTATAATATTCAGGTTTGGATCATTCTCTCATAAGAAAATGCAAACTGCATATTAACCATTATTTTAACGCTACAAGCAGTTTTTACATGCTTCACGACAATTGCGTGCAAATGAGTCCTTATAGGCAAAATTGCTTTATTTTACAAAGGTGAGTTTATTTACACTATAACATTCAGGTTTGGATCATTCTCTCATAAGAAAATGCAAACTGCATATTAACCATTATTATAACGCATACAAGCAGTTTTTACATGCTTTATGACAATTAGGGCCAAATGAGTCCTTATAGGCAAAATTGCTTTATTTCATGAAGGTAAGTCTATTTACACTATAATATTCAGGTTTGGATCATTCTCTCATAAAAAATGCAAACTGCATATTAACCATTATTTTAACGCTACAAGCAGTTTTTACATGCTTTATGACAATTAGGGGCAAATGAGTCCTTATAGGCAAAATTGCTTTATATCATGAAGGTAAGTCTATTTACACTATAACATTCAGGTTTGGATCATTCTCTCATAAGAAAATGCAAACTGCATATTTACTATCATTTTCACGCAGACAAGCAGTTTTTACATGCTTCACGACAATTGCGTGCAAATGAGTCCTTATAGGCAAAATTGCTTTATTTTACAAAGGTAAGTCTATTTACACTATAACATTCAGGTTTGGATCATTCTCTCATAAGAAAATGCAAACTGCATATTAACCATTATTTTAACGCATACAAGCAGTTTTTACATGCTTTATGACAATTAGGGGCAAATGAGTCCTTATAGGCAAAATTGCTTTATTTTATGAAGGTAAGTCTATTTACACTATAACATTCAGGTTTGGATCATTCTCTCATAAAAAAATGCAAACTGCATATTAACCATTATTTAAACGCAGACAAGCAGTTTTTACATGCTTTACGACAATAAGGTGCAAATGAGTCCTTATAGGCAAAATTGCTTTATTTTACAAAGGTAAGTCTATTTACACTATAACATTCAGGTTTGGATCATTCGCTCATAAGAAAATGCAAACTGCATATTAACTATTATTTTAACGCATACAAGCAGTTTTTACAAGCTTTATGACAATTAGGGGCAAATGAGTCCTTATAAGCAAAATTGCTTTATTTCATGAGGGTAAGTCTATTTACACTATAACATTCAGGTTTGGATCATTCGCTCATAAGAAAATGCAAACTGCATATTTACTATCATTGTAACGCATACAAGCAGTTTTTACATGCTTTATGACAATTAGGTGCAAATGAGTCTTTATAGGCAAAATTGCTTTATTTCATGAAGGTAAGTCTATTTACACTATAACATTCAGGTTTGGATCATTCTCTCATAAGAAAATGCAAATTGCATATTATACATTATTTTAACGCATACAAGCAGTTTTTACATGCTTTATGACAATTAGGGCCAAATGAGTCCTTATAGGCAAAATTGCTTTATTTCATGAAGGTTAGTCTATTTACACTATAATATTCAGGTTTGGATCATTCTCTTATAAGAAAATGCAAACTGCATATTAACCATTATTTAAACGCAGACAAGCAGTTTTTACATGCTTTACGACAATTAGGTGCAAATGAGTCTTTATAGGCAAAATTACTTTATTTCATGAGGGTAAGTCTATTTACACTATATCATTCAGGTTTGGATCATTCTCTCATAAGAAAATGCAAACTGCATATTAACCATTATTTTAACGCAGACAAGCAGTTTTTACATGCTTCACGACAATTGCGTGCAAATGAGTCCTTATAGGCAAAATTGCTTTATTTCATGAAGGTAAGTCTATTTACACATAACATTCAGGTTTGGATCATTTTCTCAAAAGATAATGCAAATTGATCATTTCCTATTATTTTCACGCAGACAAGCAGTATTTACATGCTTTATGACAATCAGGTGCAAATGTGTCCTAATAGGCTAAATTGCTTTATTTTACAAAGGCAAGTCTATTTACACTATAACATTCAGGTTTGGATCATTTTCTCATAAGAAAATGCAAACTGCATATTAACCATTATTTTAACGCTGACAAGCAGTTTTTACATGCTTTATGACAATTAGGGGCAAATGAGTCCTTATAGGCAAAATTGCTTTATTTCATGAACATAAGTCTATTTACACTATAACATTCAGGTTTGGATCAGTCTCTCATAAGAAAATGCAAACTGCATATTAACCATTATTTTAACGCAGACAAGCAGTTTTTACATGCTTCACGACAATTGCGTGCAAATGAGTCCTTATAGGCAAAATTGCTTTATTTTACAAAGGTAAGTCTATTTACACTATAACATTCAGGTTTGGATCATTCTCTCATAAGAAAATGCAAACTGCATATTAACCATTATTTTGACGCAGACAAGCAGTTTTTACATGCTACACGACAATTGCGTGCAAATGAATCCTAATAGGCAGAATTGCTTTATTTCACAAAGGTTAGTCTATTTACACTATAACATTCAGGTTTGGATCATTCTCTCATAAGAAAATGCAAACTGCATATTAACCATTATTTTAACGCATACAAGCAGTTTTTACATGCTTTATGACAATTAGGGCCAAATGAGTCCTTATAGGCAAAATTGCTTTATTTCATGAAGGTAAGTCTATTTACACTATAATATTCAGGTTTGGATCATTCTCTCATAAGAAAATGCAAACTGCATATTAACAATTATTTTAACGCTACAAGCAGTTTTTACATGCTTTATGACAATTAGGGGCAAATGAGTCCTTATTGGCAAAATTGCTTTATATCATGAAGGTAAGTCTATTTACACTATAACATTCAGGTTTGGATCATTCTCACATAAGAAAATGCAAACTGCATATTTACTATCATTTTCACGCAGACAAGCAGTTTTTACATGCTTCACGACATTTGCGTGCAAATGAGTCCTTATAGGCAAAATTGCTTTATTTTACAAAGGTAAGTCTATTTACACTATAACATTTAGGTTTGGATCATTCTCTCATAAGAAAATGCAAACGGCATATTAACCATTATTTTAACGCATACAAGCAGTTTTTACATGCTTTATGACAATTAGGGGCAAATGAGTCCTTATAGGCAAAATTGCTTTATTTTATGAAGGTAAGTCTATTTACACTATAACATTCAGGTTTGGATCATTCTCTCATAAAAAAATGCAAACTGCATATTAACCATTATTTAAACGCAGACAAGCAGTTTTTACATGCTTTACGACAATAAGGTGCAAATGAGTCCTTATAGGCAAAATTGCTTTATTTTACAAAGGTAAGTCTATTTTCACTATAACATTCAGGTTTGGATCATTCTCTCATAAGAAAATGCAAACTGCATATTAACTATTATTTTAACGCATACAAGCATTTTTTACAAGCTTTATGACAATTAGGTGCAAATGAGTCCTTATAAGCAAAATTGCTTTATTTCATGAGGGTAAGTCTATTTACACTATAACATTCAGGTTTGGATCATTCGCTCATTAGAAAATGCAAACTGCATATTTACTATCATTGTAACGCATACAAGCAGTTTTTACATGCTTTATGACAATTAGGTGCAAATGAGTCTTTATAGGCAAAATTGCTTTATTTCATGAAGGTAAGTCTATTTACACTATAACATTCAGGTTTGGATCATTCTCTCATAAGAAAATGCAAATTGCATATTATACATTATTTTAACGCATACAAGCAGTTTTTACATGCTTTATGACAATTAGGGCCAAATGAGTCCTTATAGGCAAAATTGCTTTATTTCATGAAGGTTAGTCTATTTACACTATAATATTCAGGTTTGGATCATTCTCTTATAAGAAAATGCAAACTGCATATTAACCATTATTTAAACGCAGACAAGCAGTTTTTACATGCTTTACGACAATTAGGTGCAAATGAGTCTTTATAGGCAAAATTACTTTATTTCAAGAGGGTAAGTCTATTTACACTATATCATTCAGGTTTGGATCATTCTCTCATAAGAAAATGCAAACTGCATATTAACCATTATTTTAACGCAGACAAGCAGTTTTTACATGCTTCACGACAATTGCGTGCAAATGAGTCCTTATAGGCAAAATTGCTTTATTTCATGAAGGTAAGTCTATTTACACATAACATTCAGGTTTGGATCATTTTCTCAAAAGATAATGCAAATTGATCATTTCCTATTATTTTCACGCAGACAAGCAGTATTTACATGCTTTATGACAATCAGGTGCAAATGTGTCCTAATAGGCTAAATTGCTTTATTTTACAAAGGCAAGTCTATTTACACTATAACATTCAGGTTTGGATCATTTTCTCATAAGAAAATGCAAACTGCATATTAATCATTATTTTAACGCTGACAAGCAGTTTTTACATGCTTTATGACAATTAGGGGCAAATGAGTCCTTATAGGCAAAATTGCTTTATTTCATGAACATAAGTCTATTTACACTATAACATTCAGGTTTGGATCAGTCTCTCATAAGAAAATGCAAACTGCATATTAACCATTATTTTAACGCAGACAAGCAGTTTTTACATGCTTCACGACATTTGCGTGCAAATGAGTCCTTATAGGCAAAATTGCTTTATTTTACAAAGGTAAGTCTATTTACACTATAACATTTAGGTTTGGATCATTCTCTCATAAGAAAATGCAAACGGCATATTAACCATTATTTTAACGCATACAAGCAGTTTTTACATGCTTTATGACAATTAGGGGCAAATGAGTCCTTATAGGCAAAATTGCTTTATTTTATGAAGGTAAGTCTATTTACACTATAACATTCAGGTTTGGATCATTCTCTCATAAGAAAATGCAAACTGCATATTAACCATTATTTAAACGCAGACAAGCAGTTTTTACATGCTTTACGACAATTAGGTGCAAATGAGTCCTTATAGGCAAAATTGCTTTATTTTACAAAGGTAAGTCTATTTTCACTATAACGTTCAGGTTTGGTACATTCTCTCATAAGAAAATGCAAACTGCATATTAACCATTATTTTAACGCATACAAGCAGTTTTTACATGCTTTATGACAATTAGGGGCAAATGAGTCCATATAGGCAAAATTGCTTTATTTTACAAAGGTAAGTCTATTTACACTATACATTCAGGTTTGGATCATTCTCTCATAAGAAAATGCAAACTGCATATTAACTATTATTTTAACGCATACAAGCAGTTTTTACATGCTTTACGACAATTAGGTGCAAATGAATCTTTATAGGCAAAATTGGTTTATTTTATGAGGGTAAGTCTATTTACACTATAACATTCAAGTTTGGATCATTCTCTATAAGAAAATGCAAACTGCATATTTACTATCATTTTCACGCAGGCAAGCAGTTTTTACATGCTTCACGACAATTGCGTGCAAATGAGTCTTTATAGGCAAAATTGCTTTATTTCATGAAGGTAAGTCTATTTACACTATAACATTCAGCTTTGGATTATTTTCTCATAAGAAAATGCAAACTGCATATTATTAACTATTATTTTAACGCATACAGGCAGTTTTTACATGCTTTATGACAATTAGGGGCAAATGAGTCATTATAAGCAAAATTGCTTTATTTCATGAAGGTAAGTCTATTTACACTATAACATTCAGGTTTGGATCATTCTCTCATAAGAAAATGCAAACTGCAAATTTACTATCATTTTAACGCAGACAAGTAGTTTTTACATGCTTTACGACAATTAGGTGCAAATTAGTCCTTATAGGCAAAATTGCTTAATTTCATGAGGGTAAGTCTATTTACACTATAACATTCAGCTTTGGATTATTTTCTCATAAGAAAATGCAAACTGCATATTATTAACTATTATTTTAACGCATACAGGCAGTTTTTACATGCTTTATGACAATTAGGGGCAAATGAGTCATTATAAGCAAAATTGCTTTATTTCATGAAGGTAAGTCTATTTACACTATAACATTCAGGTTTGGATCATTCTCTCATAAGAAAATGCAAACTGCATATTAACCATTATTTTAACGCAGACAAGCAGTTTTTACATGCTTTACGACAATTAGGTTCTAATGAGTCCTTATAGGCAAAATTGCTATATTTCACAAAGGTAAGTTTACTTACACTATAACATTCAGGTTTGGATCATTCTCTCATAAGAAAATGCAAACTGCATATTATTAACTATTATTTTAACGCATACAGGCAGTTTTTACATGCTTTATGACAATTAGGGGCAAATGAGTCATTATAAGCAAAATTGCTTTATTTCATGAAGGTAAGTCTATTTACACTATAACATTCAGGTTTGGATCATTCTCTCATAAGAAAATGCAAACTGCATATTAACCATTATTTTAACGCATACAAGCAGTTTTTACATGCTTTATGACAATTAGGAGCAAATGAGTCAATATAGGCAAAATTGCTTAATTTCATGAGGGTAAGTCTATTTACACTATAACATTCAGCTTTGGATTATTTTCTCATAAGAAAATGCAAACTGCATATTATTAACTATTATTTTAACGCATACAGGCAGTTTTTACATGCTTTATGACAATTAGGGGCAAATGAGTCATTATAAGCAAAATTGCTTTATTTCATGAAGGTAAGTCTATTTACACTATAACATTCAGGTTTGGATCATTCTCTCATAAGAAAATGCAAACTGCATATTAACCATTATTTTAACGCAGACAAGCAGTTTTTACATGCTTTACGACAATTAGGTTCTAATGAGTCCTTATAGGCAAAATTGCTATATTTCACAAAGGTAAGTTTACTTACACTATAACATTCAGGTTTGGATCATTCTCTCATAAGAAAATGCAAACTGCATATTAACCATTATTTAAACGCAGACAAGCAGTTTTTACATGCTTTACGACAATTAGGTGCAAATGAGTCCTTATAGGCAAAATTGCTTTATTTTACAAAGGTAAGTCTATTTTCACTATAACGTTCAGGTTTGGATCATTCTCTCATAAGAAAATGCAAACTGCATATTAACCATTATTTTAACGCATACAAGCAGTTTTTACATGCTTTATGACAATTAGGAGCAAATGAGTCAATATAGGCAAAATTGCTTTATTTTACAGAGGTAAGTCTATTTACACTATACATTCAGGTTTGGATCATTCTCTCATAAGAAAATGCAAACTGCATATTAACCATTATTTTAACGCATACAAGCAGTTTTTACATGCTTTACGACAATTAGGTGCAAGTGAGTCTTTATAGGCAAAATTACTTTATTTCATGAGGGTAAGTCTATTTACACTATATCATTCAGGTTTGGATCATTCTCTCATAAGAAAATGCAAACTGCATATTAACCATTATTTTAACGCAGACAAGCAGTTTTTACATGCTTCACGACAATTGCGTGCAAATGAGTCCTTATAGGCAAAATTGCTTTATTTCATGAAGGTAAGTCTATTTACACATAACATTCAGGTTTGGATCATTTTCTCAAAAGATAATGCAAATTGATCATTTCCTATTATTTTCACGCAGACAAGCAGTATTTACATGCTTTATGACAATCAGGTGCAAATGTGTCCTAATAGGCTAAATTGCTTTATTTTACAAAGGCAAGTCTATTTACACTATAACATTCAGGTTTGCATCATTTTCTCATAAGAAAATGCAAACTGCATATTAACCATTATTTTAACGCTGACAAGCAGTTTTTACATGCTTTATGACAATTAGGGGCAAATGAGTCCTTATAGGCAAAATTGCTTTATTTCATGAACATAAGTCTATTTACACTATAACATTCAGGTTTGGATCATTCTCTCATAAGAAAATGCAAACTGCATATTAACCATTATTTTAACGCAGACAAGCAGTTTTTACATGCTTCACGACAATTGCGTGCAAATGAATCCTAATAGGCAGAATTGCTTTATTTCACAAAGGTAAGTCTATTTACACTATAACATTCAGGTTTGGATCATTCTCTCATAAGAAAATGCAAACTGCATATTAACCATTATTTAAACGCAGACAAGCAGTTTTTACATGCTTTACGACAATTAGGTGAAAATGAGTCCTTATAGGCAAAATTGCATTATTTTACAAAGGTAAGTCTATTTTCACTATAACGTTCAGGTTTAGATCATTCTCTCATAAGAAAATGCAAACTGCATATTAACCATTATTTTAACGCATACAAGCAGTTTTTACATGCTTTATGACAATTAGGGGCAAATGAGTCCATATAGGCAAAATTGCTTTATTTTACAAAGGTAAGTCTATTTACACTATACATTCAGGTTTGGATCATTCTCTCATAAGAAAATGCAAACTGCATATTAACTATTATTTTAACGCATACAAGCAGTTTTTACATGCTTTACGACAATTAGGTGCAAATGAATCTTTATAGGCAAAATTGGTTTATTTTATGAGGGTAAGTCTATTTACACTATAACATTCAAGTTTGGATCATTCTCTCATAAGAAAATGCAAACTGCATATTTACTATCATTTTCACGCAGGCAAGCAGTTTTTACATGCTTCACGACAATTGCGTGCAAATGAGTCTTTATAGGCAAAATTGCTTTATTTCATGAAGGTAAGTCTATTTACACTATAACATTCAGGTTTGGATCATTCTCTCATAAGAAAATGCAAACTGCAAATTTACTATCATTTTAACGCAGACAAGCATTTTTTACATGCTTTACGTCAATTAGGTGCAAATTAGTCCTTATAGGCAAAATTGCTTAATTTCATGAGGGTAAGTCTATTTACACTATAACATTCAGCTTTGGATTATTTTCTCATAAGAAAATGCAAACTGCATATTATTAACTATTATTTTAACGCATACAGGCAGTTTTTACATGCTTTATGACAATTAGGGGCAAATGAGTCATTATAAGCAAAATTGCTTTATTTCATGAAGGTAAGTCTATTTACACTATAACATTCAGGTTTGGATCATTCTCTCATAAGAAAATGCAAACTGCATATTAACCATTATTTAAACGCAGACAAGCAGTCTTTACATGCTTTACGACAATTAGGTGCAAATAAGTCCTTAAAGGCAAAATTGTTTTATTTCACAAAGGTAAGTCTACTTTCACTATAACATTCAGGTTTGGATCATTCTCTCATAAGAAAATGCAAACTGCATATTAACTATTATTTTAACGCATACAAGCAGTTTTTACATGCTTTATGACAATTAGGGGCAAATGAGTCCTTATAGGCAAAATTGCTTTATTTTACAAAGGTAAGTCTATTTACACTATAACATTCAGGTTTGGATCATTCTCTCATAAGAAAATGCAAACTGCATATTAACCATTATTTTAACGCAGACAAGCAGTTTTTACATGCTTTACGACAATTAGGTGCAAATGAGTCCTTATAGGCAAAATTGCTTTATTTTACAAAGGTAAGTCTATTTTCACTATAACGTTCAGGTTTAGATCATTCTCTCATAAGAAAATGCAAACTGCATATTAACCATTATTTTAACGCAGACAAGCAGTTTTTACATGCTTTACGACAATTAGGTGCTAATGAGTCCTTATAGGCAAAATTGCTATATTTCACAAAGGTAAGTTTACTTACACTATAACATTCAGGTTTGGATCATTCTCTCATAAGAAAATGCAAACTGCATATTATTAACTATTATTTTAACGCATACAGGCAGTTTTTACATGCTTTATGACAATTAGGGGCAAATGAGTCATTATAAGCAAAATTGCTTTATTTCATGAAGGTAAGTCTATTTACACTATAACATTCAGGTTTGGATCATTCTCTCATAAGAAAATGCAAACTGCATATTAACCATTATTTAAACGCAGACAAGCAGTCTTTACATGCTTTACGACAATTAGGTGCAAATAAGTCCTTAAAGGCAAAATTGTTTTATTTCACAAAGGTAAGTCTACTTTCACTATAACATTCAGGTTTGGATCATTCTCTCATAAGAAAATGCAAACTGCATATTAACTATTATTTTAACGCATACAAGCAGTTTTTACATGCTTTATGACAATTAGGGGCAAATGAATCCTAATAGGCAGAATTGCTTTATTTCACAAAGGTAAGTCTACTTTCACTATAACATTCAGGTTTGGATCATTCTCTCATAAGAAAATGCAAACTGCATATTAACCATTATTTAAACGCAGACAAGCAGTCTTTACATGCTTTACGACAATTAGGTGCAAATAAGTCCTTATAGGCAAAATTGCTTTATTTTACAAAGGTAAGTCTATTTACACTATAACATTCAGGTTTGGATCATTCTCTCATAAGAAAATGCAAACTGCATATTAACCATTATTTTGACGCAGACAAGCAGTTTTTACATGCTACACGACAATTGCGTGCAAATGAATCCTAATAGGCAGAATTGCTTTATTTCACAAAGGTAAGTCTACTTTCACTATAACATTCAGGTTTGGATCATTCTCTCATAAGAAAATGCAAACTGCATATTAACCATTATTTAAACGCAGACAAGCAGTTTTTACATGCATTACGACAATTAGGTGCAAATGAGTCCTTATAGGCAAAATTGCTTTATTTTACAAAGGTAAGTCTATTTTCACTATAACGTTCAGGTTTGGATCATTCTCTCATAAGAAAATGCAAACTGCATATTAACCATTATTTTAACGCATACAAGCAGTTTTTACATGCTTTATGACAATTAGGGGCAAATGAGTCCATATAGGCAAAATTGCTTTATTTTACAAAGGTAAGTCTATTTACACTATACATTCAGGTTTGGATCATTCTCTCATAAGAAAATGCAAACTGCATATTAACTATTATTTTAACGCATACAAGCAGTTTTTACATGCTTTACGACAATTAGGTGCAAATGAATCTTTATAGGCAAAATTGGTTTATTTCATGAGGGTAAGTCTATTTACACTATAACATTCAAGTTTGGATCATTCTCTCATAAGAAAATGCAAACTGCATATTTACTATCATTTTCACGCAGACAAGCAGTTTTTACATGCTTCACGACAATTGCGTGCAAATGAGTCCTTATAGGCAAAATTGCTTTATTTTACAAAGGTAAGTCTATTTACACTATATAATTCAGGTTTGGATCATTCTCTCATAAGAAAATGCAAACTGCATATTAACCAATATTTTAACGCATACAAGCAGTTTTTACATGCTTTATGACAATTAGGGCCAAATGAGTCCTTATAGGCAAAATTGCTTTATTTCATGAAGGTAAGTCTATTTACACTATAATATTCAGGTTTGGATCATTCTCTCATAAGAAAATGCAAACTGCATATTAACCATTATTTAAACGCAGACAAGCAGTTTTTACATGCTTCACGACAATTGCGTGCAAATGAGTCCTTATAGGCAAAATTGCTTTATTTTGCAAAGGTAAGTTTATTTACACTATAACATTCAGGTTTGGATCATTCTCTCATAAGAAAATGCAAACTGCATATTAACCAATATTTTAACGCAGACAAGCAGTTTTTACATGCTTTACGACAATTGCTTGCAAATGAGTCCATATAGTCAAAATTGCTTTATTTTACAAAGGTAGGTTTATTTACACTATAAAATTCAGGTTTGGATCATTCTCTCATAAGAAAATGCAAACTGCATATTAACCATTATTTTAACGCATACAAGCAGTTTTTACATGCTTTATGACAATTAGGGCCAAATGAGTCCTTATAGGCAAAATTGCTTTATTTCATGAAGGTAAGTCTATTTACACTATAATATTCAGGTTTGGATCATTCTCTCGTAAGAAAATGCAAACTGCATATTAACCATTATTTTAACGCATACAAGCAGTTTTTACATGCTTTATGACAATTAGGGGCAAATGAGTCCTTATAGGCAAAATTGCTTTATATCATGAAGGTAAGTCTATTTACACTATAACATTCAGGTTTGGATCATTCTCTCATAAGAAAATGCAAACTGCATATTTACTATCATTTTCACGCAGACAAGCAGTTTTTACATGCTTCACGACAATTGCGTGCAAATGAGTCCTTATAGGCAAAATTGCTTTATTTTACAATGGTAAGTCTATTTACACTATAACATTCAGGTTTGGATCATTCTCTCATGAGAGAATGCAAACTGCATATTAACCATTATTTTAACGCATACAAGCAGTTTTTACATGCTTTATGACAATTAGGGGCAAATGAGTCCTTATAGGCAAAATTGCTTTATTTTATGAAGGTAAGTCTATTTACACTATAACATTCAGGTTTGGATCATTCTCTCATAAGAAAATGCAAACTGCATATTAACCATTATTTAAACGCAGACAAGCAGTTTTTACATGCTTTACGACAATTAGGTGCAAATGAGTCCTTATAGGCAAAATTGCTTTATTTTACAAAGGTAAATCTATTTTCACTATAACATTCAGGTTTGGATCATTCTCTCATAAGAAAATGCAAACTGCATATTAACCATTATTTTAACGCTACAAGCAGTTTTTACATGCTTTATGACAATTAGGGGCAAATGAGTCCTTATAGGCAAAATTGCTTTATTTCATGAAGGTAAGTCTATTTACACTATAACATTCAGGTTTGGATCATTCTCTCATAAGAAAATGCAAACTGCATATTAACCATTATTTTAACGCATAAAAGCAGTTTTTACATGCTTTATGACAATTAGGGCCAAATGAGTCCTTATAGGCAAAATTGCTTTATTTTATGAAGGTAAGTCTATTTACACTATAATATTCAGGTTTGGATCATTCTCTCATAAGAAAATGCAAACTGCATATTAACCATTATTTTAACGCTACAAGCAGTTTTTACATGCTTCACGACAATTGCGTGCAAATGAGTCCTTATAGGCAAAATTGCTTTATTTTACAAAGGTGAGTTTATTTACACTATAACATTCAGGTTTGGATCATTCTCTCATAAGAAAATGCAAACTGCATATTAACCATTATTATAACGCATACAAGCAGTTTTTACATGCTTTATGACAATTAGGGCCAAATGAGTCCTTATAGGCAAAATTGCTTTATTTCATGAAGGTAAGTCTATTTACACTATAATATTCAGGTTTGGATCATTCTCTCATAAAAAATGCAAACTGCATATTAACCATTATTTTAACGCTACAAGCAGTTTTTACATGCTTTATGACAATTAGGGGCAAATGAGTCCTTATAGGCAAAATTGCTTTATATCATGAAGGTAAGTCTATTTACACTATAACATTCAGGTTTGGATCATTCTCTCATAAGAAAATGCAAACTGCATATTTACTATCATTTTCACGCAGACAAGCAGTTTTTACATGCTTCACGACAATTGCGTGCAAATGAGTCCTTATAGGCAAAATTGCTTTATTTTACAAAGGTAAGTCTATTTACACTATAACATTCAGGTTTGGATCATTCTCTCATAAGAAAATGCAAACTGCATATTAACCATTATTTTAACGCATACAAGCAGTTTTTACATGCTTTATGACAATTAGGGGCAAATGAGTCCTTATAGGCAAAATTGCTTTATTTTATGAAGGTAAGTCTATTTACACTATAACATTCAGGTTTGGATCATTCTCTCATAAAAAAATGCAAACTGCATATTAACCATTATTTAAACGCAGACAAGCAGTTTTTACATGCTTTACGACAATAAGGTGCAAATGAGTCCTTATAGGCAAAATTGCTTTATTTTACAAAGGTAAGTCTATTTACACTATAACATTCAGGTTTGGATCATTCGCTCATAAGAAAATGCAAACTGCATATTAACTATTATTTTAACGCATACAAGCAGTTTTTACAAGCTTTATGACAATTAGGGGCAAATGAGTCCTTATAGGCAAAATTGCTTTATTTCAAGAACATAAGTCTATTTACACTATAACATTCTGGTTTTGCCTATAAGGACACATTTGCACCTAATTGTCATAAAGCATGTAAAAACTGCTTGTCTGCGTTAAAATAATGGTTAATATGCAGTTTGCATTTTCTTATGAGAGAATGATCCAAACCTGAATGTTATAGTGTAAATAGACTAACCTTCATGAAATAAAGCAATTTTGCCTATAAGGACTCATTTGCCCCTAATTGTCATAAAGCATGTAAAAACTGCTTGTAGCGTTAAAATAATGGTTAATATGCAGTTTGCATTTTCTTATGAGAGAATGATCCAAACCTGAATGTTAAAGTGTAAATAGACTTACTTTTGTAAAATAAAGCAATTTTGCCTATAAGGACTCATTTGCACGCAATTGTCGTAAAGCATGTAAAAACTGCTTGTCTGCGTGAAAATGATAGTAAATATGCAGTTTGCATTTTCTTATGAGAGAATGATCCAAACCTGAATGTTATAGTGTAAATAGACTTACCTTCATGATATAAAGCAATTTTGCCTATAAAGACTCATTTGCCCCTAATTGTCATAAAGCATGTAAAAACTGCTTGTAGCGTTAAAATAATGGTTAATAGCAGTTTGCATTTTCTTATAAGAGAATGATCCAAACCTGAATATTATAGTGTAAATAGACTTACCTTTATGAAATAAAGCAATTTTGCCTATAAGGACTCATTTGGCCCTAATTGTCATAAAGCATGTAAAAACTGCTTGTATGCGTTAAAATAATGGTTAATATGCAGTTTGCATTTTCTTATGAGAGAATGATCCAAACCTGAATGTTATAGTGTAAGTAGACTTACCTTCATAAAATAAAGCAATTTTGCCTATAAGGACTCATTTGCCCCTAATTGTCATAAAGCATGTAAAAACTGCTTGTATGCGTTAAAATAATGGTTAATATGCAGTTTGCATTTTCTTATGAGAAAATAATCCAAACCTGAATGTTATAGTGAAAATAGACTTACCTTCATGAAATAAAACAATTTTGCCTATAAGGACTCATTTGGCCCTAATTGTCATAAAGCATGTAAAAACTGCTTGTATGCGTTATAATAATGGTTAATATGCAGTTTGCATTTTCTTATGAGAGAATGATCCAAACCTGAATGTTATAGTGTAAATAGACTTACCTTTGTAAAATAAAGCAATTTTGCCTATAAGAACTCATTTGCAAGCAATTGTCGTAAAGCATGTAAAAACTGCTTGTCTGCGTTAAAATATTGGTTAATATGCAGTTTGCATTTTCTTATGAGAGAATGATCCAAACCTGAATGTTATAGTGTAAATAAACTTACCTTTGCAAAATAAAGCAATTTTGCCTATAAGGACTCATTTGCACGCAATTGTCGTGAAGCATGTAAAAACTGCTTGTCTGCGTTAAAATAATGGTTAATATGCAGTTTGCATTTTCTTATAAGAGAATGATCCAAACCTGAATGTTATAGTGTAAATAGACTTACCTTCATGATATAAAGCAATTTTGCCTATAAGGATTCATTTGCCCCTAATTGTCATAAAGCATGTAAAAACTGCTTGTAGCGTTAAAATAATGGTTAATATGCAGTTTGCATTTTCTTATGAGAGAATGATCCAAACCTGAATATTATAGTGTAAATAGACTTACCTTCATGAAATAAAGCAATTTTGCCTATAAGGACTCATTTGGCCCTAATTGTCATAAAGCATGTAAAAACTGCTTGTATGCGTTAAAATAATGGTTAATATGCAGTTTGCATTTTCTTATGAGAGAATGATCCAAACCTGAATTATATAGTGTAAATAGACTTACCTTTGTAAAATAAAGCAATTTTACCTATAAGGACTCATTTGCACGCAATTGTCGTGAAGCATGTAAAAACTGCTTGTCTGCGTGAAAATGATAGTAAATATGCAGTTTGCATTTTCTTATGAGAGAATGATCCAAACTTGAATGTTATAGTGTAAATAGACTTACCCTCATGAAATAAACCAATTTTGCCTATAAAGATTCATTTGCACCTAATTGTCGTAAAGCATGTAAAAACTGCTTGTATGCGTTAAAATAATAGTTAATATGCAGTTTGCATTTTCTTATGAGAGAATGATCCAAACCTGAATGTATAGTGTAAATAGACTTACCTTTGTAAAATAAAGCAATTTTGCCTATATGGACTCATTTGCCCCTAATTGTCATAAAGCATGTAAAAACTGCTTGTATGCGTTAAAATAATGGTTAATATGCAGTTTGCATTTTCTTATGAGAGAATGATCCAAACCTGAATGTTATAGTGTAAATAGACTTACCTTCATGAAATAAAGCAATTTTGCCTATAAGGACTCATTTGGCCCTAATTGTCATAAAGCATGTAAAAACTGCTTGTATGCGTTAAAATAATGGTTAATATGCAGTTTGCATTTTCTTATGAGAGAATGATCCAAACCTGAATTATATAGTGAAAATAGACTTACCTTTGTAAAATAAAGCAATTTTGCCTATAAGGACTCATTTGCACCTAATTGTCGTAAAGCATGTAAAAACTGCTTGTCTGCGTTTAAATAATGGTTAATATGCAGTTTGCATTTTCTTATGAGAGAATGATCCAAACCTGAATGTTATAGTGTAAATAGACTTACCTTTGTGAAATAAAGCAATTTTGCCTATTAGGATTCATTTGCACGCAATTGTCGTGTAGCATGTAAAAACTGCTTGTCTGCGTCAAAATAATAGTTAATATGCAGTTTGCATTTTCTTATGAGAGAATGATCCAAACCTGAATGTTATAGTGAAAGTAGACTTACCTTTGTGAAATAAAACAATTATGCCTTTAAGGACTTATTTGCACCTAATTGTCGTAAAGCATGTAAAGACTGCTTGTCTGCGTTAAAATAATGGTTAATATGCAGTTTGCATTTTCTTATGAGAGAATGATCCAAACCTGAATGTTATAGTGTAAATAGACTTACCTTTGTAAAATAAAGCAATTTTGCCTATAAGGACTCATTTGCCCCTAATTGTCATAAAGCATGTAAAAACTGCTTGTATGCGTTAAAATAATAGTTAATATGCAGTTTGCATTTTCTTATGAGAGAATGATCCAAACCTGAATGTTATAGTGAAAGTAGACTTACCTTTGTGAAATAAAACAATTATGCCTTTAAGGACTTATTTGCACCTAATTGTCGTAAAGCATGTAAAGACTGCTTGTCTGCGTTAAAATAATGGTTAATATGCAGTTTGCATTTTCTTATGAGAGAATGATCCAAACCTGAATGTTATAGTGTAAATAGACTTACCTTCATAAAATAAAGCAATTTTGCTTATAATGACTCATTTGCCCCTAATTGTCATAAAGCATGTAAAAACTGCCTGTATGCGTTAAAATAATAGTTAATAATATGCAGTTTGCATTTTCTTATGAGAGAATGATCCAAACCTGAATGTTATAGTGTAAGTAAACTTACCATTGTGAAATATAGCAATTTTGCCTCTAAGGACTCATTAGCACCTAATTGTCGTAAAGCATGTAAAAACTGCTTGTCTGCGTTAAAATAATGGTTAATATGCAGTTTGCATTTTCTTATGAGAAAATAATCCAAAGCTGAATGTTATAGTGTAAACAGACTTACCCTCATGAAATTAAGCAATTTTGCCTATAAGGACTAATTTGCACCTAATTGTCGTAAAGCATGTAAAAACTGCTTGTCTGCGTTAAAATGATAGTAAATTTGCAGTTTGCATTTTCTTATGAGAGAATGATCCAAACCTGAATGTTATAGTGTAAATAGACTTACCTTCATGAAATAAAGCAATTTTGCCTATAAAGACTCATTTGCACGCAATTGTCGTGAAGCATGTAAAAACTGCTTGCCTGCGTGAAAATGATAGTAAATATGCAGTTTGCATTTTCTTATGAGAGAATGATCCAAACTTGAATGTTATAGTGTAAATAGACTTACCCTCATAAAATAAACTAATTTTGCCTATAAAGATTCATTTGCACCTAATTGTCGTAAAGCATGTAAAAACTGCTTGTATGCGTTAAAATAATAGTTAATATGCAGTTTGCATTTTCTTATGAGAGAATGATCCAAACCTGAATGTATAGTGTAAATAGACTTACCTTTGTAAAATAAAGCAATTTTGCCTATATGGACTCATTTGCCCCTAATTGTCATAAAGCATGTAAAAACTGCTTGTATGCGTTAAAATAATGGTTAATATGCAGTTTGCATTTTCTTATGAGAGAATGATCCAAACCTGAACGTTATAGTGAAAATAGACTTACCTTTGTAAAATAAAGCAATTTTGCCTATAAGGACTCATTTGCACCTAATTGTCGTAAAGCATGTAAAAACTGCTTGTCTGCGTTTAAATAATGGTTAATATGCAGTTTGCATTTTCTTATGAGAGAATGATCCAAACCTGAATGTTATAGTGTAAATAGACTTACCTTTGTGAAATAAAGCAATTCTGCCTATTAGGATTCATTTGCACGCAATTTTTGTGTAGCATGTAAAAACTGCTTGTCTGCGTCAAAATAATGGTTAATATGCAGTTTGCATTTTCTTATGAGAGAATGATCCAAACCTGAATGTTATAGTGTAAATAGACTTACCTTTGTAAAATAAAGCAATTTTGCCTATAAGGACTCATTTGCACGCAATTGTCGTGAAGCATGTAAAAACTGCTTGTCTGCGTTAAAATAATGGTTAATATGCAGTTTGCATTTTCTTATGAGAGAATGATCCAAACCTGAATGTTATAGTGTAAATAGACTTATGTTCATGAAATAAAGCAATTTTGCCTATAAGGACTCATTTGCCCCTAATTGTCATAAAGCATGTAAAAACTGCTTGTCAGCGTTAAAATAATGGTTAATATGCAGTTTGCATTTTCTTATGAGAAAATGATCCAAACCTGAATGTTATAGTGTAAATAGACTTGCCTTTGTAAAATAAAGCAATTTAGCCTATTAGGACACATTTGCACCTGATTGTCATAAAGCATGTAAATACTGCTTGTCTGCGTGAAAATAATAGGAAATGATCACTTTGCATTATCTTTTGAGAAAATGATCCAAACCTGAATGTTATGTGTAAATAGACTTACCTTCATGAAATAAAGCAATTTTGCCTATAAGGACTCATTTGCACGCAATTGTCGTGAAGCATGTAAAAACTGCTTGTCTGCGTTAAAATAATGGTTAATATGCAGTTTGCATTTTCTTATGAGAGAATGATCCAAACCTGAATGATATAGTGTAAATAGACTTACCCTCATGAAATAAAGTAATTTTGCCTATAAAGACTCATTTGCACCTAATTGTCGTAAAGCATGTAAAAACTGCTTGTCTGCGTTTAAATAATGGTTAATATGCAGTTTGCATTTTCTTATAAGAGAATGATCCAAACCTGAATATTATAGTGTAAATAGACTAACCTTCATGAAAAAAAGCAATTTTGCCTATAAGGACTCATTTGGCCCTAATTGTCATAAAGCATGTAAAAACTGCTTGTATGCGTTAAAATAATGGTTAATATGCAGTTTGCATTTTCTTATGAGAGAATGATCCAAACCTGAATGTTATAGTGTAAATAGACTTACCTTCATGAAATAAAGCAATTTTGCCTATAAAGACTCATTTGCACCTAATTGTCATAAAGCATGTAAAAACTGCTTGTATGCGTTACAATGATAGTAAATATGCAGTTTGCATTTTCTTATGAGCGAATGATCCAAACCTGAATGTTATAGTGTAAATAGACTTACCCTCATGAAATAAAGCAATTTTGCTTATAAGGACTCATTTGCACCTAATTGTCATAAAGCTTGTAAAAACTGCTTGTATGCGTTAAAATAATAGTTAATATGCAGTTTGCATTTTCTTATGAGAGAATGATCCAAACCTGAATGTTATAGTGAAAATAGACTTACCTTTGTAAAATAAAGCAATTTTGCCTATAAGGACTCATTTGCACCTTATTGTCGTAAAGCATGTAAAAACTGCTTGTCTGCGTTTAAATAATGGTTAATATGCAGTTTGCATTTTTTTATGAGAGAATGATCCAAACCTGAATGTTATAGTGTAAATAGACTTACCTTCATAAAATAAAGCAATTTTGCCTATAAGGACTCATTTGCCCCTAATTGTCATAAAGCATGTAAAAACTGCTTGTATGCGTTAAAATAATGGTTAATATGCAGTTTGCATTTTCTTATGAGAGAATGATCCAAACCTAAATGTTATAGTGTAAATAGACTTACCTTTGTAAAATAAAGCAATTTTGCCTATAAGGACTCATTTGCACGCAAATGTCGTGAAGCATGTAAAAACTGCTTGTCTGCGTGAAAATGATAGTAAATATGCAGTTTGCATTTTCTTATGAGAGAATGATCCAAACCTGAATGTTATAGTGTAAATAGACTTACCTTTATGATATAAAGCAATTTTGCCTATAAGGACTCATTTGCCCCTAATTGTCATAAAGCATGTAAAAACTGCTTGTAGCGTTAAAATAATTGTTAATATGCAGTTTGCATTTTCTTATGAGAGAATGATCCAAACCTGAATATTATAGTGTAAATAGACTTACCTTCATGAAATAAAGCAATTTTGCCTATAAGGACTCATTTGGCCCTAATTGTCATAAAGCATGTAAAAACTGCTTGTATGCGTTAAAATAATGGTTAATATGCAGTTTGCATTTTCTTATGAGAGAATGATCCAAACCTGAATGTTATAGTGTAAATAGACTTACCTTTGTAAAATAAAGCAATTTTGCCTATAAGGACTCATTTGCAAGCAATTGTCGTAAAGCATGTAAAAACTGCTTGTCTGCGTTAAAATATTGGTTAATATGCAGTTTGCATTTTCTTATGAGAGAATGATCCAAACCTGAATGTTATAGTGTAAATAAACTTACCTTTGCAAAATAAAGTAATTTTGCCTATAAGGACTCATTTGCACGCAATTGTCGTGAAGCATGTAAAAACTGCTTGTCTGCGTTAAAATAATGGTTAATATGCAGTTTGCATTTTCTTATAAGAGAATGATCCAAACCTGAATGTTATAGTGTAAATAGACTTACCTTCATGATATAAAGCAATTTTGCCTATAAGGATTCATTTGCCCCTAATTGTCATAAAGCATGTAAAAACTGCTTGTAGCGTTAAAATAATGGTTAATATGCAGTTTGCATTTTCTTATGAGAGAATGATCCAAACCTGAATATTATAGTGTAAATAGACTTACCTTCATGAAATAAAGCAATTTTGCCTATAAGGACTCATTTGGCCCTAATTGTCATAAAGCATGTAAAAACTGCTTGTATGCGTTAAAATAATGGTTAATATGCAGTTTGCATTTTCTTATGAGAGAATGATCCAAACCTGAATTATATAGTGTAAATAGACTTACCTTTGTAAAATAAAGCAATTTTGCCTATAAGGACTCATTTGCACGCAATTGTCGTGAAGCATGTAAAAACTGCTTGTCTGCGTGAAAATGATAGTAAATATGCAGTTTGCATTTTCTTATGAGAGAATGATCCAAACCTGAATGTATAGTGTAAATAGACTTGCCTTTGTAAAATAAAGCAATTTTGCCTATATGGACTCATTTGTCCCTAATTGTCATAAAGCATGTAAAAACTGCTTGTATGCGTTAAAATAATGGTTAATATGCAGTTTGCATTTTCTTATGAGAGAATGATCCAAACCTGAACGTTATAGTTAAAATAGACTTACCTTTGTAAAATAAAGCAATTTTGCCTATAAGGACTCATTTGCACCTAATTGTCGTAAAGCATGTAAAAACTGCTTGTCTGCGTTTAAATAATGGTTAATATGCAGTTTGCATTTTCTTATGAGAGAATGATCCAAACCTGAATGTTATAGTGTAAATAGACTTACCTTTGTGAAATAAAGCAATTCTGCCTATTAGGATTCATTTGCACGCAATTGTCGTGTAGCATGTAAAAACTGCTTGTCTGCGTCAAAATAATGGTTAATATGCAGTTTGCATTTTCTTATGAGAGAATGATCCAAACCTAAATGTTATAGTGTAAATAGACTTACCTTTGTAAAATAAAGCAATTTTGCCTATAAGGACTCATTTGCACGCAATTGTCGTGAAGCATGTAAAAACTGCTTGTCTGCGTTAAAATAATGGTTAATATGCAGTTTGCATTTTCTTATGAGAGTATGATCCAAACCAGAATGTTATAGTGTAAATAGACTTATGTTCATGAAATAAAGCAATTTTGCCTATAAGGACTCATTTGCCCCTAATTGTCATAAAGCTTGTAAAAACTGCTTGTATGCGTTAAAATAATAGTTAATATGCAGTTTGCATTTTCTTATGAGCGAATGATCCAAACCTGAATGTTATAGTGTAAATAGACTTACCCTCATGAAATAAAGCAATTTTGCATATAAGGACTCATTTGCACCTAATTGTCATAAAGCTTGTAAAAACTGCTTGTATGCGTTAAAATAATAGTTAATATGCAGTTTGCATTTTCTTATGAGAGAATGATCCAAACCTGAATGTTATAGTGAAAATAGACTTACCTTTGTAAAATAAAGCAATTTTGCCTATAAGGACTCAATTGCACCTTATTGTCGTAAAGCATGTAAAAACTGCTTGTCTGCGTTTAAATAATGGTTAATATGCAGTTTGCATTTTTTTATAAGAGAATGATCCAAACCTGAATGTTATAGTGTAAATAGACTTACCTTCATAAAATAAAGCAATTTTGCCTATAAGGACTCATTTGCCCCTAATTGTCATAAAGCATGTAAAAACTGCTTGTATGCGTTAAAATAATGGTTAATATGCAGTTTGCATTTTCTTATGAGAGAATGATCCAAACCTGAATGTTATAGTGTAAATAGACTTACCTTTGTAAAATAAAGCAATTTTGCCTATAAGGACTCATTTGCACGCAATTGTCGTGAAGCATGTAAAAACTGCTTGTCTGCGTGAAAATGATAGTAAATATGCAGTTTGCATTTTCTTATGAGAGAATGATCCAAACCTGAATGTTATAGTGTAAATAGACTTACCTTCATGATATAAAGCAATTTTGCCTATAAGGACTCATTTGCCCCTAATTGTCATAAAGCATGTAAAAACTGCTTGTAGCGTTAAAATAATGGTTAATATGCAGTTTGCATTTTCTTATGAGAGAATGATCCAAACCTGAATATTATAGTGTAAATAGACTTACCTTCATGAAATAAAGCAATTTTGCCTATAAGGACTCATTTGGCCCTAATTGTCATAAAGCATGTAAAAACTGCTTGTATGCGTTAAAATAATGGTTAATATGCAGTTTGCATTTTCTTATGAGAGAATGATCCAAACCTGAATGTTATAGTGTAAATAGACTTACCTTTGTAAAATAAAGCAATTTTGCCTATAAGGACTCATTTGCAAGCAATTGTCGTAAAGCATGTAAAAACTGCTTGTCTGCGTTAAAATATTGGTTAATATGCAGTTTGCGTTTTCTTATGAGAGAATGATCCAAACCTGAATGTTATAGTGTAAATAAACTTACCTTTGCAAAATAAAGCAATTTTACCTATAAGGACTCATTTGCACGCAATTGTCGTGAAGCATGTAAAAACTGCTTGTCTGCGTTAAAATAATGGTTAATATGCAGTTTTCTTATAAGAGAATGATCCAAACCTGAATGTTATAGTGTAAATAGACTTACCTTCATGATATAAAGCAATTTTGCCTATAAGGACTCATTTGCCCCTAATTGTCATAAAGCATGTAAAAACTGCTTGTAGCGTTAAAATAATGGTTAATATGCAGTTTGCATTTTCTTATGAGAGAATGATCCAAACCTGAATATTATAGTGTAAATAGACTTACCTTCATGATATAAAGCAATTTTGCCTATAAGGATTCATTTGCCCCTAATTGTCATAAAGCATGTAAAAACTGCTTGTAGCGTTAAAATAATGGTTAATATGCAGTTTGCAATTACTTATGAGAGAATGATCCAAACCTGAATATTATAGTGTAAATAGACTTACCTTCATGAAATAAAGCAATTTTGCCTATAAGGACTCATTTGGCCCTAATTGTCATAAAGCATGTAAAAACTTCTTGTATGCGTTAAAATAATGGTTAATATGCAGTTTGCATTTTCTTATGAGAGAATGATCCAAACCTGAATTATATAGTGTAAATAGACTTACCTATGTAAAATAAAGCAATTTTGCCTATAAGGACTCATTTGCACGCAATTGTCGTGAAGCATGTAAAAACTGCTTGTCTGCGTGAAAATGATAGTAAATATGCAGTTTGCATTTTCTTATGAGAGAATGATCCAAACCTGAATGTTATAGTGTAAATAGACTTATGTTCATGAAATAAAGCAATTTTGCCTATAAGGACTCATTTGCCCCTAATTGTCATAAAGCATGTAAAAACTGCTTGTCAGCGTTAAAATAATGGTTAATATGCAGTTTGCTTTTTCTTATGAGAGAATGATCCAAACCTGAATGTTATAGTGTAAATACACTTACCTTCATGAAATAAAGCAATTTTGCCTATAAGGACTCAATTGCCCCTAATTGTCATAAAGCATGTAAAAATTGCTTGTCTGCGTTAAAATAATGGTTAGTTAATATGCAGTTTGCATTTTCTTATGAGAGAATGATCCAAACCTGAATGTTATAGTGAAAGTAGACTTACCTTTGTAAAATAAAACAATTTTGCCTTTAAGGACTTATTTGCACCTAATTGTCGTAAACCATGAAAAACTGCTTTTCTGCGTTAAAATAATGGTTAATATGCAGTTTGCATTTTCTTATGACAAAATAATCCAAACCTGATTGTTATAGAGAAAATAGACTTACCTTCATGAAATAAAGCAATTTTGCCTATAAGGACTCATTTGCCCCTAATTGTCATAAAGCATGTAAAAACTGCTTGTATGCGTTAAAATAATGGTTAATATGCAGTTTGCATTTTCTTATGAGAAAATGATCCAAACCTGAATGTTATAGTGTAAATAGACTTGCCTTTGTAAAATAAAGCAATTTTGCCTATAAGGACACATTTGCACAAGATTGTCATAAAGCATGTAAATACTGCTTGTCTGCGTGAAAATAAAAGGAAATGATCAATTTGCATTATCTTTTGAGAAAATGATCCAAACCTGAATGTTATGTGTAAATAGACTTACCTTCATGAAATAAAGCAATTTTGCCTATAAGGACTCATTTGCCCCTAATTGTCATAAAGCATGTAAAAACTGCTTGTATGCGTTAAAATAATAGTTAATATGCAGTTTGCATTTTCTTATGAGAGAATGATCCAAACCTGAATGTCATAGTGAAAGTAGACTTTCCTTTGTGAAATAAAACAATTTTGCCTTTAAGGACTTATTTGCACCTAATTGTCGTAAAGCATGTTAAGACTGCTTGTCTGCGTTAAAATAATGGTTAATATGCAGTTTGCATTTTCTTATGAGAGAATGATCCAAACCTGAATGTTATAGTGTAAATAGACTTACCTTCATGAAATAAAGCAATTTTGCTTATAATGACTCATTTGCCCCTAATTGTCATAAAGCATGTAAAAACTGCCTGTATGCGTTAAAATAATAGTTAATAATATGCAGTTTGCATTTTCTTATGAGAGAATGATCCAAACCTGAATGGTATAGTGTAAGTAAACTTACCTTTGTGAAATATAGCAATTTTGCCTATAAGGACTCATTAGCACCTAATTGTCGTAAAGCATGTAAAAACTGCTTGTCTGCGTTAAAATAATGGTTAATATGCAGTTTGCATTTTCTTATGAGAAAATAATCCAAAGCTGAATGTTATAGTGTAAATAGACTTACCCTCATGAAATTAAGCAATTTTGCCTATAAAGACTCATTTGCACGCAATTGTCGTGAAGCATGTAAAAACTGCTTGTCTGCGTGAAAATGATAGTAAATATGCAGTTTGCATTTTCTTATGAGAGAATGATCCAAACTTGAATGTTATAGTGTAAATAGACTAACCCTCATAAAATAAACCAATTTTGCCTATAAAGATTCATTTGCACCTAATTGTCGTAAAGCATGTAAAAACTGCTTGTATGCGTTAAAATAATAGTTAATATGCAGTTTGCATTTTCTTATGAGAGAATGATCCAAACCTGAATGTATAGTGTAAATAGACTTACCTTTGTAAAATAAAGCAATTTTGCCTATAAGGACTCATTTGCACGCAATTGTCGTGAAGCATGTAAAAACTGCTTGTCTGCGTTAAAATAATGGTTAATATGCAGTTTGCATTTTCTTATAAGAGAATGATCCAAACCTGAATGTTATAGTGTAAATAGACTTACCTTCATGATATAAAGCAATTTTGCCTATAAGGACTCATTTGGCCCTAATTGTCATAAAGCATGTAAAAACTGCTTGTATGCGTTAAAATAATGGTTAATATGCAGTTTGCATTTTCTTATGAGAGAATGATCCAAACGTGAATGTTATAGTGTAAATAGACTTACCTTTGTAAAATAAAGCAATTTTGCCTATAAGGACTCATTTGCACGCAATTGTCGTGAAGCATGTAAAAACTGCTTGTCTGCGTGAAAATGATAGTAAATATGCAGTTTGCATTTTCTTATGAGAGAATGATCCAAACTTGAATGTATAGTGTAAATAGACTTACCCTCATGAAATAAACCAATTTTGCCTATAAAGATTCATTTGCACCTAATTGTCGTAAAGCATGTAAAAACTGCTTGTATGCGTTAAAATAATAGTTAATATGCAGTTTGCATTTTCTTATGAGAGAATGATCCAAACCTGAATGTATAGTGTAAATAGACTTACCTTTGTAAAATAAAGCAATTTTGCCTATAAGGACTCATTTGCACCTAATTGTCGTAAAGCATGTAAAAACTGCTTGTCTGCGTTTAAATAATGGTTAATATGCAGTTTGCATTTTCTTATGAGAGAATGATCCAAACCTGAATGTTATAGTGTAAATAGACTTACCTTTGTGAAATAAAGCAATTCTGCCTATTAGGATTCATTTGCACGCAATTGTCGTGTAGCATGTAAAAACTGCTTGTCTGCGTCAAAATAATGGTTAATATGCAGTTTGCATTTTCTTATGAGAGAATGATCCAAACCTGAATGTTATAGTGTAAATAGACTTACCTTTGTAAAATAAAGCAATTTTGCCTATAAGGACTCATTTGCACGCAATTGTCGTGAAGCATGTAAAAACTGCTTGTCTGCGTGAAAATGATAGTAAATATGCAGTTTGCATTTTCTTATGAGAGAATGATCCAAACTTGAATGTTATAGTGTAAATAGACTTACCCTCATGAAATAAACCAATTTTGCCTATAAAGATTCATTTGCACCTAATTGTCGTAAAGCATGTAAAAACTGCTTGTATGCGTTAAAATAATAGTTAATATGCAGTTTGCATTTTCTTATGAGAGAATGATCCAAACCTGAATGTATAGTGTAAATAGACTTACCTTTGTAAAATAAAGCAATTTTGCCTATATGGACTCATTTGCCCCTAATTGTCATAAAGCATGTAAAAACTGCTTGTATGCGTTAAAATAATGGTTAATATGCAGTTTGCATTTTCTTATGAGAGAATGATCCAAACCTGAATGTTATAGTGTAAATAGACTTACCTTCATGAAATAAAGCAATTTTGCCTATAAGGACTCATTTGGCCCTAATTGTCATAAAGCATGTAAAAACTGCTTGTATGCGTTAAAATAATGGTTAATATGCAGTTTGCATTTTCTTATGAGAGAATGATCCAAACCTGAATTATATAGTGAAAATAGACTTACCTTTGTAAAATAAAGCAATTTTGCCTATAAGGACTCATTTGCACCTAATTGTCGTAAAGCATGTAAAAACTGCTTGTCTGCGTTTAAATAATGGTTAATATGCAGTTTGCATTTTCTTATGAGAGAATGATCCAAACCTGAATGTTATAGTGTAAATAGACTTACCTTTGTGAAATAAAGCAATTTTGCCTATTAGGATTCATTTGCACGCAATTGTCGTGTAGCATGTAAAAACTGCTTGTCTGCGTCAAAATAATAGTTAATATGCAGTTTGCATTTTCTTATGAGAGAATGATCCAAACCTGAATGTTATAGTGAAAGTAGACTTACCTTTGTGAAATAAAACAATTATGCCTTTAAGGACTTATTTGCACCTAATTGTCGTAAAGCATGTAAAGACTGCTTGTCTGCGTTAAAATAATGGTTAATATGCAGTTTGCATTTTCTTATGAGAGAATGATCCAAACCTGAATGTTATAGTGTAAATAGACTTACCTTTGTAAAATAAAGCAATTTTGCCTATAAGGACTCATTTGCCCCTAATTGTCATAAAGCATGTAAAAACTGCTTGTATGCGTTAAAATAATAGTTAATATGCAGTTTGCATTTTCTTATGAGAGAATGATCCAAACCTGAATGTTATAGTGAAAGTAGACACCTTTGTGAAATAAAACAATTATGCCTTTAAGGACTTATTTGCACCTAATTGTCGTAAAGCATGTAAAGACTGCTTGTCTGCGTTAAAATAATGGTTAATATGCAGTTTGCATTTTCTTATGAGAGAATGATCCAAACCTGAATGTTATAGTGTAAATAGACTTACCTTCATAAAATAAAGCAATTTTGCTTATAATGACTCATTTGCCCCTAATTGTCATAAAGCATGTAAAAACTGCCTGTATGCGTTAAAATAATAGTTAATAATATGCAGTTTGCATTTTCTTATGAGAGAATGATCCAAACCTGAATGTTATAGTGTAAGTAAACTTACCATTGTGAAATATAGCAATTTTGCCTCTAAGGACTCATTAGCACCTAATTGTCGTAAAGCATGTAAAAACTGCTTGTCTGCGTTAAAATAATGGTTAATATGCAGTTTGCATTTTCTTATGAGAAAATAATCCAAAGCTGAATGTTATAGTGTAAATAGACTTACCCTCATGAAATAAAGCAATTTTGCCTATAAAGACTCATTTGCACGCAATTGTCGTGAAGCATGTAAAAACTGCTTGCCTGCGTGAAAATGATAGTAAATATGCAGTTTGCATTTTCTTATGAGAGAATGATCCAAACTTGAATGTTATAGTGTAAATAGACTTACCCTCATAAAATAAACTAATTTTGCCTATAAAGATTCATTTGCACCTAATTGTCGTAAAGCATGTAAAAACTGCTTGTATGCGTTAAAATAATAGTTAATATGCAGTTTGCATTTTCTTATGAGAGAATGATCCAAACCTGAATGTATAGTGTAAATAGACTTACCTTTGTAAAATAAAGCAATTTTGCCTATATGGACTCATTTGCCCCTAATTGTCATAAAGCATGTAAAAACTGCTTGTATGCGTTAAAATAATGGTTAATATGCAGTTTGCATTTTCTTATGAGAGAATGATCCAAACCTGAACGTTATAGTGAAAATAGACTTACCTTTGTAAAATAAAGCAATTTTGCCTATAAGGACTCATTTGCACCTAATTGTCGTAAAGCATGTAAAAACTGCTTGTCTGCGTTTAAATAATGGTTAATATGCAGTTTGCATTTTCTTATGAGAGAATGATCCAAACCTGAATGTTATAGTGTAAATAGACTTACCTTTGTGAAATAAAGCAATTCTGCCTATTAGGATTCATTTGCACGCAATTTTTGTGTAGCATGTAAAAACTGCTTGTCTGCGTCAAAATAATGGTTAATATGCAGTTTGCATTTTCTTATGAGAGAATGATCCAAACCTGAATGTTATAGTGTAAATAGACTTACCTTTGTAAAATAAAGCAATTTTGCCTATAAGGACTCATTTGCACGCAATTGTCGTGAAGCATGTAAAAACTGCTTGTCTGCGTTAAAATAATGGTTAATATGCAGTTTGCATTTTCTTATGAGAGAATGATCCAAACCTGAATGTTATAGTGTAAATAGACTTATGTTCATGAAATAAAGCAATTTTGCCTATAAGGACTCATTTGCCCCTAATTGTCATAAAGCTTGTAAAAACTGCTTGTATGCGTTAAAATAATAGTTAATATGCAGTTTGCATTTTCTTATGAGCGAATGATCCAAACCTGAATGTTATAGTGTAAATAGACTTACCCTCATGAAATAAAGCAATTTTGCATATAAGGACTCATTTGCACCTAATTGTCATAAAGCTTGTAAAAACTGCTTGTATGCGTTAAAATAATAGTTAATATGCAGTTTGCATTTTCTTATGAGAGAATGATCCAAACCTGAATGTTATAGTGAAAATAGACTTACCTTTGTAAAATAAAGCAATTTTGCCTATAAGGACTCAATTGCACCTTATTGTCGTAAAGCATGTAAAAACTGCTTGTCTGCGTTTAAATAATGGTTAATATGCAGTTTGCATTTTTTTATAAGAGAATGATCCAAACCTGAATGTTATAGTGTAAATAGACTTACCTTCATAAAATAAAGCAATTTTGCCTATAAGGACTCATTTGCCCCTAATTGTCATAAAGCATGTAAAAACTGCTTGTATGCGTTAAAATAATGGTTAATATGCAGTTTGCATTTTCTTATGAGAGAATGATCCAAACCTGAATGTTATAGTGTAAATAGACTTACCTTTGTAAAATAAAGCAATTTTGCCTATAAGGACTCATTTGCACGCAATTGTCGTGAAGCATGTAAAAACTGCTTGTCTGCGTGAAAATGATAGTAAATATGCAGTTTGCATTTTCTTATGAGAGAATGATCCAAACCTGAATGTTATAGTGTAAATAGACTTACCTTCATGATATAAAGCAATTTTGCCTATAAGGACTCATTTGCCCCTAATTGTCATAAAGCATGTAAAAACTGCTTGTAGCGTTAAAATAATGGTTAATATGCAGTTTGCATTTTCTTATGAGAGAATGATCCAAACCTGAATATTATAGTGTAAATAGACTTACCTTCATGAAATAAAGCAATTTTGCCTATAAGGACTCATTTGGCCCTAATTGTCATAAAGCATGTAAAAACTGCTTGTATGCGTTAAAATAATGGTTAATATGCAGTTTGCATTTTCTTATGAGAGAATGATCCAAACCTGAATGTTATAGTGTAAATAGACTTACCTTTGTAAAATAAAGCAATTTTGCCTATAAGGACTCATTTGCAAGCAATTGTCGTAAAGCATGTAAAAACTGCTTGTCTGCGTTAAAATATTGGTTAATATGCAGTTTGCGTTTTCTTATGAGAGAATGATCCAAACCTGAATGTTATAGTGTAAATAAACTTACCTTTGCAAAATAAAGCAATTTTACCTATAAGGACTCATTTGCACGCAATTGTCGTGAAGCATGTAAAAACTGCTTGTCTGCGTTAAAATAATGGTTAATATGCAGTTTTCTTATAAGAGAATGATCCAAACCTGAATGTTATAGTGTAAATAGACTTACCTTCATGATATAAAGCAATTTTGCCTATAAGGACTCATTTGCCCCTAATTGTCATAAAGCATGTAAAAACTGCTTGTAGCGTTAAAATAATGGTTAATATGCAGTTTGCATTTTCTTATGAGAGAATGATCCAAACCTGAATATTATAGTGTAAATAGACTTACCTTCATGATATAAAGCAATTTTGCCTATAAGGATTCATTTGCCCCTAATTGTCATAAAGCATGTAAAAACTGCTTGTAGCGTTAAAATAATGGTTAATATGCAGTTTGCAATTACTTATGAGAGAATGATCCAAACCTGAATATTATAGTGTAAATAGACTTACCTTCATGAAATAAAGCAATTTTGCCTATAAGGACTCATTTGGCCCTAATTGTCATAAAGCATGTAAAAACTTCTTGTATGCGTTAAAATAATGGTTAATATGCAGTTTGCATTTTCTTATGAGAGAATGATCCAAACCTGAATTATATAGTGTAAATAGACTTACCTATGTAAAATAAAGCAATTTTGCCTATAAGGACTCATTTGCACGCAATTGTCGTGAAGCATGTAAAAACTGCTTGTCTGCGTGAAAATGATAGTAAATATGCAGTTTGCATTTTCTTATGAGAGAATGATCCAAACCTGAATGTTATAGTGTAAATAGACTTATGTTCATGAAATAAAGCAATTTTGCCTATAAGGACTCATTTGCCCCTAATTGTCATAAAGCATGTAAAAACTGCTTGTCAGCGTTAAAATAATGGTTAATATGCAGTTTGCTTTTTCTTATGAGAGAATGATCCAAACCTGAATGTTATAGTGTAAATACACTTACCTTCATGAAATAAAGCAATTTTGCCTATAAGGACTCAATTGCCCCTAATTGTCATAAAGCATGTAAAAATTGCTTGTCTGCGTTAAAATAATGGTTAGTTAATATGCAGTTTGCATTTTCTTATGAGAGAATGATCCAAACCTGAATGTTATAGTGAAAGTAGACTTACCTTTGTAAAATAAAACAATTTTGCCTTTAAGGACTTATTTGCACCTAATTGTCGTAAACCATGAAAAACTGCTTTTCTGCGTTAAAATAATGGTTAATATGCAGTTTGCATTTTCTTATGACAAAATAATCCAAACCTGATTGTTATAGAGAAAATAGACTTACCTTCATGAAATAAAGCAATTTTGCCTATAAGGACTCATTTGCCCCTAATTGTCATAAAGCATGTAAAAACTGCTTGTATGCGTTAAAATAATGGTTAATATGCAGTTTGCATTTTCTTATGAGAAAATGATCCAAACCTGAATGTTATAGTGTAAATAGACTTGCCTTTGTAAAATAAAGCAATTTTGCCTATAAGGACACATTTGCACAAGATTGTCATAAAGCATGTAAATACTGCTTGTCTGCGTGAAAATAAAAGGAAATGATCAATTTGCATTATCTTTTGAGAAAATGATCCAAACCTGAATGTTATGTGTAAATAGACTTACCTTCATGAAATAAAGCAATTTTGCCTATAAGGACTCATTTGCCCCTAATTGTCATAAAGCATGTAAAAACTGCTTGTATGCGTTAAAATAATAGTTAATATGCAGTTTGCATTTTCTTATGAGAGAATGATCCAAACCTGAATGTCATAGTGAAAGTAGACTTTCCTTTGTGAAATAAAACAATTTTGCCTTTAAGGACTTATTTGCACCTAATTGTCGTAAAGCATGTTAAGACTGCTTGTCTGCGTTAAAATAATGGTTAATATGCAGTTTGCATTTTCTTATGAGAGAATGATCCAAACCTGAATGTTATAGTGTAAATAGACTTACCTTCATGAAATAAAGCAATTTTGCTTATAATGACTCATTTGCCCCTAATTGTCATAAAGCATGTAAAAACTGCCTGTATGCGTTAAAATAATAGTTAATAATATGCAGTTTGCATTTTCTTATGAGAGAATGATCCAAACCTGAATGGTATAGTGTAAGTAAACTTACCTTTGTGAAATATAGCAATTTTGCCTATAAGGACTCATTAGCACCTAATTGTCGTAAAGCATGTAAAAACTGCTTGTCTGCGTTAAAATAATGGTTAATATGCAGTTTGCATTTTCTTATGAGAAAATAATCCAAAGCTGAATGTTATAGTGTAAATAGACTTACCCTCATGAAATTAAGCAATTTTGCCTATAAAGACTCATTTGCACGCAATTGTCGTGAAGCATGTAAAAACTGCTTGTCTGCGTGAAAATGATAGTAAATATGCAGTTTGCATTTTCTTATGAGAGAATGATCCAAACTTGAATGTTATAGTGTAAATAGACTAACCCTCATAAAATAAACCAATTTTGCCTATAAAGATTCATTTGCACCTAATTGTCGTAAAGCATGTAAAAACTGCTTGTATGCGTTAAAATAATAGTTAATATGCAGTTTGCATTTTCTTATGAGAGAATGATCCAAACCTGAATGTATAGTGTAAATAGACTTACCTTTGTAAAATAAAGCAATTTTGCCTATAAGGACTCATTTGCACGCAATTGTCGTGAAGCATGTAAAAACTGCTTGTCTGCGTTAAAATAATGGTTAATATGCAGTTTGCATTTTCTTATAAGAGAATGATCCAAACCTGAATGTTATAGTGTAAATAGACTTACCTTCATGATATAAAGCAATTTTGCCTATAAGGACTCATTTGGCCCTAATTGTCATAAAGCATGTAAAAACTGCTTGTATGCGTTAAAATAATGGTTAATATGCAGTTTGCATTTTCTTATGAGAGAATGATCCAAACGTGAATGTTATAGTGTAAATAGACTTACCTTTGTAAAATAAAGCAATTTTGCCTATAAGGACTCATTTGCACGCAATTGTCGTGAAGCATGTAAAAACTGCTTGTCTGCGTGAAAATGATAGTAAATATGCAGTTTGCATTTTCTTATGAGAGAATGATCCAAACTTGAATGTATAGTGTAAATAGACTTACCCTCATGAAATAAACCAATTTTGCCTATAAAGATTCATTTGCACCTAATTGTCGTAAAGCATGTAAAAACTGCTTGTATGCGTTAAAATAATAGTTAATATGCAGTTTGCATTTTCTTATGAGAGAATGATCCAAACCTGAATGTATAGTGTAAATAGACTTACCTTTGTAAAATAAAGCAATTTTGCCTATAAGGACTCATTTGCACCTAATTGTCGTAAAGCATGTAAAAACTGCTTGTCTGCGTTTAAATAATGGTTAATATGCAGTTTGCATTTTCTTATGAGAGAATGATCCAAACCTGAATGTTATAGTGTAAATAGACTTACCTTTGTGAAATAAAGCAATTCTGCCTATTAGGATTCATTTGCACGCAATTGTCGTGTAGCATGTAAAAACTGCTTGTCTGCGTCAAAATAATGGTTAATATGCAGTTTGCATTTTCTTATGAGAGAATGATCCAAACCTGAATGTTATAGTGTAAATAGACTTACCTTTGTAAAATAAAGCAATTTTGCCTATAAGGACTCATTTGCACGCAATTGTCGTGAAGCATGTAAAAACTGCTTGTCTGCGTGAAAATGATAGTAAATATGCAGTTTGCATTTTCTTATGAGAGAATGATCCAAACTTGAATGTTATAGTGTAAATAGACTTACCCTCATGAAATAAACCAATTTTGCCTATAAAGATTCATTTGCACCTAATTGTCGTAAAGCATGTAAAAACTGCTTGTATGCGTTAAAATAATAGTTAATATGCAGTTTGCATTTTCTTATGAGAGAATGATCCAAACCTGAATGTATAGTGTAAATAGACTTACCTTTGTAAAATAAAGCAATTTTGCCTATATGGACTCATTTGCCCCTAATTGTCATAAAGCATGTAAAAACTGCTTGTATGCGTTAAAATAATGGTTAATATGCAGTTTGCATTTTCTTATGAGAGAATGATCCAAACCTGAATGTTATAGTGTAAATAGACTTACCTTCATGAAATAAAGCAATTTTGCCTATAAGGACTCATTTGGCCCTAATTGTCATAAAGCATGTAAAAACTGCTTGTATGCGTTAAAATAATGGTTAATATGCAGTTTGCATTTTCTTATGAGAGAATGATCCAAACCTGAATTATATAGTGAAAATAGACTTACCTTTGTAAAATAAAGCAATTTTGCCTATAAGGACTCATTTGCACCTAATTGTCGTAAAGCATGTAAAAACTGCTTGTCTGCGTTTAAATAATGGTTAATATGCAGTTTGCATTTTCTTATGAGAGAATGATCCAAACCTGAATGTTATAGTGTAAATAGACTTACCTTTGTGAAATAAAGCAATTTTGCCTATTAGGATTCATTTGCACGCAATTGTCGTGTAGCATGTAAAAACTGCTTGTCTGCGTCAAAATAATAGTTAATATGCAGTTTGCATTTTCTTATGAGAGAATGATCCAAACCTGAATATTATAGTGAAAGTAGACTTACCTTTGTGAAATAAAACAATTATGCCTTTAAGGACTTATTTGCACCTAATTGTCGTAAAGCATGTAAAGACTGCTTGTCTGCGTTAAAATAATGGTTAATATGCAGTTTGCATTTTCTTATGAGAGAATGATCCAAACCTGAATGTTATAGTGTAAATAGACTTACCTTTGTAAAATAAAGCAATTTTGCCTATAAGGACTCATTTGCCCCTAATTGTCATAAAGCATGTAAAAACTGCTTGTATGCGTTAAAATAATAGTTAATATGCAGTTTGCATTTTCTTATGAGAGAATGATCCAAACCTGAATGTTATAGTGAAAGTAGACACCTTTGTGAAATAAAACAATTATGCCTTTAAGGACTTATTTGCACCTAATTGTCGTAAAGCATGTAAAGACTGCTTGTCTGCGTTAAAATAATGGTTAATATGCAGTTTGCATTTTCTTATGAGAGAATGATCCAAACCTGAATGTTATAGTGTAAATAGACTTACCTTCATAAAATAAAGCAATTTTGCTTATAATGACTCATTTGCCCCTAATTGTCATAAAGCATGTAAAAACTGCCTGTATGCGTTAAAATAATAGTTAATAATATGCAGTTTGCATTTTCTTATGAGAGAATGATCCAAACCTGAATGTTATAGTGTAAGTAAACTTACCATTGTGAAATATAGCAATTTTGCCTCTAAGGACTCATTAGCACCTAATTGTCGTAAAGCATGTAAAAACTGCTTGTCTGCGTTAAAATAATGGTTAATATGCAGTTTGCATTTTCTTATGAGAAAATAATCCAAAGCTGAATGTTATAGTGTAAATAGACTTACCCTCATGAAATAAAGCAATTTTGCCTATAAAGACTCATTTGCACGCAATTGTCGTGAAGCATGTAAAAACTGCTTGCCTGCGTGAAAATGATAGTAAATATGCAGTTTGCATTTTCTTATGAGAGAATGATCCAAACTTGAATGTTATAGTGTAAATAGACTTACCCTCATAAAATAAACTAATTTTGCCTATAAAGATTCATTTGCACCTAATTGTCGTAAAGCATGTAAAAACTGCTTGTATGCGTTAAAATAATAGTTAATATGCAGTTTGCATTTTCTTATGAGAGAATGATCCAAACCTGAATGTATAGTGTAAATAGACTTACCTTTGTAAAATAAAGCAATTTTGCCTATATGGACTCATTTGCCCCTAATTGTCATAAAGCATGTAAAAACTGCTTGTATGCGTTAAAATAATGGTTAATATGCAGTTTGCATTTTCTTATGAGAGAATGATCCAAACCTGAACGTTATAGTGAAAATAGACTTACCTTTGTAAAATAAAGCAATTTTGCCTATAAGGACTCATTTGCACCTAATTGTCGTAAAGCATGTAAAAACTGCTTGTCTGCGTTTAAATAATGGTTAATATGCAGTTTGCATTTTCTTATGAGAGAATGATCCAAACCTGAATGTTATAGTGTAAATAGACTTACCTTTGTGAAATAAAGCAATTCTGCCTATTAGGATTCATTTGCACGCAATTTTTGTGTAGCATGTAAAAACTGCTTGTCTGCGTCAAAATAATGGTTAATATGCAGTTTGCATTTTCTTATGAGAGAATGATCCAAACCTGAATGTTATAGTGTAAATAGACTTACCTTTGTAAAATAAAGCAATTTTGCCTATAAGGACTCATTTGCACGCAATTGTCGTGAAGCATGTAAAAACTGCTTGTCTGCGTTAAAATAATGGTTAATATGCAGTTTGCATTTTCTTATGAGAGAATGATCCAAACCTGAATGTTATAGTGTAAATAGACTTATGTTCATGAAATAAAGCAATTTTGCCTATAAGGACTCATTTGCCCCTAATTGTCATAAAGCATGTAAAAACTGCTTGTCAGCGTTAAAATAATGGTTAATATGCAGTTTGCATTTTCTTATGAGAAAATGATCCAAACCTGAATGTTATAGTGTAAATAGACTTGCCTTTGTAAAATAAAGCAATTTAGCCTATTAGGACACATTTGCACCTGATTGTCATAAAGCATGTAAATACTGCTTGTCTGCGTGAAAATAATAGGAAATGATCACTTTGCATTATCTTTTGAGAAAATGATCCAAACCTGAATGTTATGTGTAAATAGACTTACCTTCATGAAATAAAGCAATTTTGCCTATAAGGACTCATTTGCACGCAATTGTCGTGAAGCATGTAAAAACTGCTTGTCTGCGTTAAAATAATGGTTAATATGCAGTTTGCATTTTCTTATGAGAGAATGATCCAAACCTGAATGATATAGTGTAAATAGACTTACCCTCATGAAATAAAGTAATTTTGCCTATAAAGACTCATTTGCACCTAATTGTCGTAAAGCATGTAAAAACTGCTTATCTGCGTTTAAATAATGGTTAATATGCAGTTTGCATTTTCTTATAAGAGAATGATCCAAACCTGAATATTATAGTGTAAATAGACTAACCTTCATGAAATAAAGCAATTTTGCCTATAAGGACTCATTTGGCCCTAATTGTCATAAAGCATGTAAAAACTGCTTGTATGCGTTAAAATAATGGTTAATATGCAGTTTGCATTTTCTTATGAGAGAATGATCTAAACCTGAATGTTATAGTGTAAATAGACTTACCTTCATGAAATAAAGCAATTTTGCCTATAAAGACTCATTTGCACCTAATTGTCATAAAGCATGTAAAAACTGCTTGTATGCGTTACAATGATAGTAAATATGCAGTTTGCATTTTCTTATGAGCGAATGATCCAAACCTGAATGTTATAGTGTAAATAGACTTACCCTCATGAAATAAAGCAATTTTGCTTATAAGGACTCATTTGCACCTAATTGTCATAAAGCTTGTAAAAACTGCTTGTATGCGTTAAAATAATAGTTAATATGCAGTTTGCATTTTCTTATGAGAGAATGATCCAAACCTGAATGTTATAGTGAAAATAGACTTACCTTTGTAAAATAAAGCAATTTTGCCTATAAGGACTCATTTGCACCTTATTGTCGTAAAGCATGTAAAAACTGCTTGTCTGCGTTTAAATAATGGTTAATATGCAGTTTGCATTTTTTTATGAGAGAATGATCCAAACCTGAATGTTATAGTGTAAATAGACTTACCTTCATAAAATAAAGCAATTTTGCCTATAAGGACTCATTTGCCCCTAATTGTCATAAAGCATGTAAAAACTGCTTGTATGCGTTAAAATAATGGTTAATATGCAGTTTGCATTTTCTTATGAGAGAATGATCCAAACCTAAATGTTATAGTGTAAATAGACTTACCTTTGTAAAATAAAGCAATTTTGCCTATAAGGACTCATTTGCACGCAAATGTCGTGAAGCATGTAAAAACTGCTTGTCTGCGTGAAAATGATAGTAAATATGCAGTTTGCATTTTCTTATGAGAGAATGATCCAAACCTGAATGTTATAGTGTAAATAGACTTACCTTTATGATATAAAGCAATTTTGCCTATAAGGACTCATTTGCCCCTAATTGTCATAAAGCATGTAAAAACTGCTTGTAGCGTTAAAATAATTGTTAATATGCAGTTTGCATTTTCTTATGAGAGAATGATCCAAACCTGAATATTATAGTGTAAATAGACTTACCTTCATGAAATAAAGCAATTTTGCCTATAAGGACTCATTTGGCCCTAATTGTCATAAAGCATGTAAAAACTGCTTGTATGCGTTAAAATAATGGTTAATATGCAGTTTGCATTTTCTTATGAGAGAATGATCCAAACCTGAATGTTATAGTGTAAATAGACTTACCTTTGTAAAATAAAGCAATTTTGCCTATAAGGACTCATTTGCAAGCAATTGTCGTAAAGCATGTAAAAACTGCTTGTCTGCGTTAAAATATTGGTTAATATGCAGTTTGCATTTTCTTATGAGAGAATGATCCAAACCTGAATGTTATAGTGTAAATAAACTTACCTTTGCAAAATAAAGCAATTTTGCCTATAAGGACTCATTTGCACGCAATTGTCGTGAAGCATGTAAAAACTGCTTGTCTGCGTTAAAATAATGGTTAATATGCAGTTTGCATTTTCTTATAAGAGAATGATCCAAACCTGAATGTTATAGTGTAAATAGACTTACCTTCATGATATAAAGCAATTTTGCCTATAAGGATTCATTTGCCCCTAATTGTCATAAAGCATGTAAAAACTGCTTGTAGCGTTAAAATAATGGTTAATATGCAGTTTGCATTTTCTTATGAGAGAATGATCCAAACCTGAATATTATAGTGTAAATAGACTTACCTTCATGAAATAAAGCAATTTTGCCTATAAGGACTCATTTGGCCCTAATTGTCATAAAGCATGTAAAAACTGCTTGTATGCGTTAAAATAATGGTTAATATGCAGTTTGCATTTTCTTATGAGAGAATGATCCAAACCTGAATTATATAGTGTAAATAGACTTACCTTTGTAAAATAAAGCAATTTTGCCTATAAGGACTCATTTGCACGCAATTGTCGTGAAGCATGTAAAAACTGCTTGTCTGCGTGAAAATGATAGTAAATATGCAGTTTGCATTTTCTTATGAGAGAATGATCCAAACCTGAATGTATAGTGTAAATAGACTTGCCTTTGTAAAATAAAGCAATTTTGCCTATATGGACTTATTTGTCCCTAATTGTCATAAAGCATGTAAAAACTGCTTGTATGCGTTAAAATAATGGTTAATATGCAGTTTGCATTTTCTTATGAGAGAATGATCCAAACCTGAACGTTATAGTTAAAATAGACTTACCTTTGTAAAATAAAGCAATTTTGCCTATAAGGACTCATTTGCACCTAATTGTCGTAAAGCATGTAAAAACTGCTTGTCTGCGTTTAAATAATGGTTAATATGCAGTTTGCATTTTCTTATGAGAGAATGATCCAAACCTGAATGTTATAGTGTAAATAGACTTACCTTTGTGAAATAAAGCAATTCTGCCTATTAGGATTCATTTGCACGCAATTGTCGTGTAGCATGTAAAAACTGCTTGTCTGCGTCAAAATAATGGTTAATATGCAGTTTGCATTTTCTTATGAGAGAATGATCCAAACCTAAATGTTATAGTGTAAATAGACTTACCTTTGTAAAATAAAGCAATTTTGCCTATAAGGACTCATGTGCACGCAATTGTCGTGAAGCATGTAAAAACTGCTTGTCTGCGTTAAAATAATGGTTAATATGCAGTTTGCATTTTCTTATGAGAGTATGATCCAAACCAGAATGTTATAGTGTAAATAGACTTATGTTCATGAAATAAAGCAATTTTGCCTATAAGGACTCATTTGCCCCTAATTGTCATAAAGCTTGTAAAAACTGCTTGTATGCGTTAAAATAATAGTTAATATGCAGTTTGCATTTTCTTATGAGCGAATGATCCAAACCTGAATGTTATAGTGTAAATAGACTTACCCTCATGAAATAAAGCAATTTTGCTTATAAGGACTCATTTGCACCTAATTGTCATAAAGCTTGTAAAAACTGCTTGTATGCGTTAAAATAATAGTTAATATGCAGTTTGCATTTTCTTATGAGAGAATGATCCAAACCTGAATGTTATAGTGAAAATAGACTTACCTTTGTAAAATAAAGCAATTTTGCCTATAAGGACTCAATTGCACCTTATTGTCGTAAAGCATGTAAAAACTGCTTGTCTGCGTTTAAATAATGGTTAATATGCAGTTTGCATTTTTTTATAAGAGAATGATCCAAACCTGAATGTTATAGTGTAAATAGACTTACCTTCATAAAATAAAGCAATTTTGCCTATAAGGACTCATTTGCCCCTAATTGTCATAAAGCATGTAAAAACTGCTTGTATGCGTTAAAATAATGGTTAATATGCAGTTTGCATTTTCTTATGAGAGAATGATCCAAACCTGAATGTTATAGTGTAAATAGACTTACCTTTGTAAAATAAAGCAATTTTGCCTATAAGGACTCATTTGCACGCAATTGTCGTGAAGCATGTAAAAACTGCTTGTCTGCGTGAAAATGATAGTAAATATGCAGTTTGCATTTTCTTATGAGAGAATGATCCAAACCTGAATGTTATAGTGTAAATAGACTTACCTTCATGATATAAAGCAATTTTGCCTATAAGGACTCATTTGCCCCTAATTGTCATAAAGCATGTAAAAACTGCTTGTAGCGTTAAAATAATGGTTAATATGCAGTTTGCATTTTCTTATGAGAGAATGATCCAAACCTGAATATTATAGTGTAAATAGACTTACCTTCATGAAATAAAGCAATTTTGCCTATAAGGACTCATTTGGCCCTAATTGTCATAAAGCATGTAAAAACTGCTTGTATGCGTTAAAATAATGGTTAATATGCAGTTTGCATTTTCTTATGAGAGAATGATCCAAACCTGAATGTTATAGTGTAAATAGACTTACCTTTGTAAAATAAAGCAATTTTGCCTATAAGGACTCATTTGCAAGCAATTGTCGTAAAGCATGTAAAAACTGCTTGTCTGCGTTAAAATATTGGTTAATATGCAGTTTGCGTTTTCTTATGAGAGAATGATCCAAACCTGAATGTTATAGTGTAAATAAACTTACCTTTGCAAAATAAAGCAATTTTACCTATAAGGACTCATTTGCACGCAATTGTCGTGAAGCATGTAAAAACTGCTTGTCTGCGTTAAAATAATGGTTAATATGCAGTTTTCTTATAAGAGAATGATCCAAACCTGAATGTTATAGTGTAAATAGACTTACCTTCATGATATAAAGCAATTTTGCCTATAAGGACTCATTTGCCCCTAATTGTCATAAAGCATGTAAAAACTGCTTGTAGCGTTAAAATAATGGTTAATATGCAGTTTGCATTTTCTTATGAGAGAATGATCCAAACCTGAATATTATAGTGTAAATAGACTTACCTTCATGATATAAAGCAATTTTGCCTATAAGGATTCATTTGCCCCTAATTGTCATAAAGCATGTAAAAACTGCTTGTAGCGTTAAAATAATGGTTAATATGCAGTTTGCATTTTCTTATGAGAGAATGATCCAAACCTGAATATTATAGTGTAAATAGACTTACCTTCATGAAATAAAGCAATTTTGCCTATAAGGACTCATTTGGCCCTAATTGTCATAAAGCATGTAAAAACTTCTTGTATGCGTTAAAATAATGGTTAATATGCAGTTTGCATTTTCTTATGAGAGAATGATCCAAACCTGAATTATATAGTGTAAATAGACTTACCTATGTAAAATAAAGCAATTTTGCCTATAAGGACTCATTTGCACGCAATTGTCGTGAAGCATGTAAAAACTGCTTGTCTGCGTGAAAATGATAGTAAATATGCAGTTTGCATTTTCTTATGAGAGAATGATCCAAACCTGAATGTTATAGTGTAAATAGACTTATGTTCATGAAATAAAGCAATTTTGCCTATAAGGACTCATTTGCCCCTAATTGTCATAAAGCATGTAAAAACTGCTTGTCAGCGTTAAAATAATGGTTAATATGCAGTTTGCTTTTTCTTATGAGAGAATGATCCAAACCTGAATGTTATAGTGTAAATAGACTTACCTTCATGAAATAAAGCAATTTTGCCTATAAGGACTCATTTGCCCCTAATTGTCATAAAGCATGTAAAAACTGCTTGTATGCGTTAAAATAATGGTTAATATGCAGTTTGCATTTTCTTATGAGAGAATGATCCAAACCTGAATGTTATAGTGTAAATACACTTACCTTCATGAAATAAAGCAATTTTGCCTATAAGGACTCAATTGCCCCTAATTGTCATAAAGCATGTAAAAATTGCTTGTCTGCGTTAAAATAATGGTTAGTTAATATGCAGTTTGCATTTTCTTATGAGAGAATGATCCAAACCTGAATGTTATAGTGAAAGTAGACTTACCTTTGTAAAATAAAACAATTTTGCCTTTAAGGACTTATTTGCACCTAATTGTCGTAAACCATGAAAAACTGCTTTTCTGCGTTAAAATAATGGTTAATATGCAGTTTGCATTTTCTTATGACAAAATAATCCAAACCTGATTGTTATAGAGAAAATAGACTTACCTTCATGAAATAAAGCAATTTTGCCTATAAGGACTCATTTGCCCCTAATTGTCATAAAGCATGTAAAAACTGCTTGTATGCGTTAAAATAATGGTTAATATGCAGTTTGCATTTTCTTATGAGAAAATGATCCAAACCTGAATGTTATAGTGTAAATAGACTTGCCTTTGTAAAATAAAGCAATTTTGCCTATAAGGACACATTTGCACAAGATTGTCATAAAGCATGTAAATACTGCTTGTCTGCGTGAAAATAAAAGGAAATGATCAATTTGCATTATCTTTTGAGAAAATGATCCAAACCTGAATGTTATGTGTAAATAGACTTACCTTCATGAAATAAAGCAATTTTGCCTATAAGGACTCATTTGCCCCTAATTGTCATAAAGCATGTAAAAACTGCTTGTATGCGTTAAAATAATAGTTAATATGCAGTTTGCATTTTCTTATGAGAGAATGATCCAAACCTGAATGTTATAGTGAAAGTAGACTTTCCTTTGTGAAATAAAACAATTTTGCCTTTAAGGACTTATTTGCACCTAATTGTCGTAAAGCATGTTAAGACTGCTTGTCTGCGTTAAAATAATGGTTAATATGCAGTTTGCATTTTCTTATGAGAGAATGATCCAAACCTGAATGTTATAGTGTAAATAGACTTACCTTCATGAAATAAAGCAATTTTGCTTATAATGACTCATTTGCCCCTAATTGTCATAAAGCATGTAAAAACTGCCTGTATGCGTTAAAATAATAGTTAATAATATGCAGTTTGCATTTTCTTATGAGAGAATGATCCAAACCTGAATGGTATAGTGTAAGTAAACTTACCTTTGTGAAATATAGCAATTTTGCCTATAAGGACTCATTAGCACCTAATTGTCGTAAAGCATGTAAAAACTGCTTGTCTGCGTTAAAATAATGGTTAATATGCAGTTTGCATTTTCTTATGAGAAAATAATCCAAAGCTGAATGTTATAGTGTAAATAGACTTACCCTCATGAAATTAAGCAATTTTGCCTATAAAGACTCATTTGCACGCAATTGTCGTGAAGCATGTAAAAACTGCTTGTCTGCGTGAAAATGATAGTAAATATGCAGTTTGCATTTTCTTATGAGAGAATGATCCAAACTTGAATGTTATAGTGTAAATAGACTAACCCTCATAAAATAAACCAATTTTGCCTATAAAGATTCATTTGCACCTAATTGTCGTAAAGCATGTAAAAACTGCTTGTATGCGTTAAAATAATAGTTAATATGCAGTTTGCATTTTCTTATGAGAGAATGATCCAAACCTGAATGTATAGTGTAAATAGACTTACCTTTGTAAAATAAAGCAATTTTGCCTATAAGGACTCATTTGCACGCAATTGTCGTGAAGCATGTAAAAACTGCTTGTCTGCGTTAAAATAATGGTTAATATGCAGTTTGCATTTTCTTATAAGAGAATGATCCAAACCTGAATGTTATAGTGTAAATAGACTTACCTTCATGATATAAAGCAATTTTGCCTATAAGGACTCATTTGGCCCTAATTGTCATAAAGCATGTAAAAACTGCTTGTATGCGTTAAAATAATGGTTAATATGCAGTTTGCATTTTCTTATGAGAGAATGATCCAAACGTGAATGTTATAGTGTAAATAGACTTACCTTTGTAAAATAAAGCAATTTTGCCTATAAGGACTCATTTGCACCTAATTGTCGTAAAGCATGTAAAAACTGCTTGTCTGCGTTTAAATAATGGTTAATATGCAGTTTGCATTTTCTTATGAGAGAATGATCCAAACCTGAATGTTATAGTGTTAATAGACTTACCTTTGTGAAATAAAGCAATTCTGCCTATTAGGATTCATTTGCACGCAATTGTCGTGTAGCATGTAAAAACTGCTTGTCTGCGTCAAAATAATGGTTAATATGCAGTTTGCATTTTCTTATGAGAGAATGATCCAAACCTGAATGTTATAGTGTAAATAGACTTACCTTTGTAAAATAAAGCAATTTTGCCTATAAGGACTCATTTGCACGCAATTGTCGTGAAGCATGTAAAAACTGCTTGTCTGCGTTAAAATAATGGTTAATATGCAGTTTGCATTTTCTTATGAGAGAATGATCCAAACCTAAATGTTATAGTGTAAATAGACTTATGTTCATGAAATAAAGCAATTTTGCCTATAAGGACTCATTTGCCCCTAATTGTCATAAAGCATGTAAAAACTGCTTGTCAGCGTTAAAATAATGGTTAATATGCAGTTTGCTTTTTCTTATGAGAGAATGATCCAAACCTGAATGTTATAGTGTAAATACACTTACCTTCATGAAATAAAGCAATTTTGCCTATAAGGACTCATTTGCCCCTAATTGTCATAAAGCATGTAAAAACTGCTTGTATGCGTTAAAATAATGGTTAATATGCAGTTTGCATTTTCTTATGAGAGAATGATCCAAACCTGAATGTTATAGTGTAAATACACTTACCTTCATGAAATAAAGCAATTTTGCCTATAAGGACTCAATTGCCCCTAATTGTCATAAAGCATGTAAAAATTGCTTGTCTGCGTTAAAATAATGGTTAGTTAATATGCAGTTTGCATTTTCTTATGAGAGAATGATCCAAACCTGAATGTTATAGTGAAAGTAGACTTACCTTTGTAAAATAAAACAATTTTGCCTTTAAGGACTTATTTGCACCTAATTGTCGTAAACCATGTAAAAACTGCTTTTCTGCGTTAAAATAATGGTTAATATGCAGTTTGCATTTTCTTATGACAAAATAATCCAAACCTGAATGTTATAGAGAAAATAGACTTACCTTCATGAAATAAAGCAATTTTGCCTATAAGGACTCATTTGCCCCTAATTGTCATAAAGCATGTAAAAACTGCTTGTATGCGTTAAAATAATGGTTAATATGCAGTTTGCATTTTCTTATGAGAAAATGATCCAAACCTGAATGTTATAGTGTAAATAGACTTGCCTTTGTAAAATAAAGCAATTTTGCCTATAAGGACACATTTGCACCTGATTGTCATAAAGCATGTAAATACTGCTTGTCTGCGTGAAAATAATAGGAAATGATCAATTTGCATTATCTTTTGAGAAAATGATCCAAACCTGAATGTTATGTGTAAATAGACTTACCTTCATGAAATAAAGCAATTTTGCCTATAAGGACTCATTTGCCCCTAATTGTCATAAAGCATGTAAAAACTGCTTGTATGCGTTAAAATAATAGTTATTATGCAGTTTGCATTTTCTTATAAGAGAATGATCCAAACCTGAATGTTATAGTGAAAGTAGACTTACCTTTGTGAAATAAAACAATTTTGCCTTTAAGGACTTATTTGCACCTAATTGTCGTAAAGCATGTAAAGACTGCTTGTCTGCGTTAAAATAATGGTTAATATGCAGTTTGCATTTTCTTATGAGAGAATGATCCAAACCTGAATGTTATAGTGTAAATAGACTTACCTTCATGAAATAAAGCAATTTTGCTTATAATGACTCATTTGCCCCTAATTGTCATAAAGCATGTAAAAACTGCCTGTATGCGTTAAAATAATAGTTAATATGCAGTTTGCATTTTCTTATGAGAGAATGATCCAAACCTGAATGTTATAGTGTAAGTAAACTTACCTTTGTGAAATAAAGCAATTTTGCATATAAGGACTCATTAGCACCTAATTGTCGTAAAGCATGTAAAAACTGCTTGTCTGCGTTAAAATAATGGTTAATATGCAGTTTGCATTTTCTTATGAGAAAATAATCCAAAGCTGAATAATATAGTGTAAATAGACTTACCCTCATGAAATTAAGCAATTTTGCCTATAAGGACTAATTTGCACCTAATTGTCGTGAAGCATGTAAATACTGCTTGTCTGCGTTAAAATGATAGTAAATTTGCAGTTTGCATTTTCTTATGAGAGAATGATCCAAACCTGAATGTTATAGTGTAAATAGACTTACCTTCATGAAATAAAGCAATTTTGCCTATAAAGACTCATTTGCCCCTAATTGTCATAAAGCATGTAAAAACTGCTTGTCTGCGTTTAAATAATGGTTAATATGCAGTTTGCATTTTCTTATGAGAGAATGATCCAAACCTGAGTGTTATAGTGTAAATAGAGTTACCTTTGTGAAATAAAGCAATTATGCCTATTAGGACTCATTTGCACCTAATTGTCATAAAGCATGTAAATACTTCTTGTCTGCGTGAAAATAATAGGAAATGATCAGTTTGCATTATCTTTTGAGAAAATGATCCAAACCTGAATGTTATAAAGTAAATAGACTTACCTTTGTAAAATAAAGAAATTTTGCCTATAAGGACTCATTTGCACGCAATTGTCGTGAAGCATGTAATAACTGCTTGTCTGCGTTAAAATAATGGTTAATATTATGCAGTTTGCATTTTCTTATGAGAGAATGATCCAAACCTGAATGGTATAGTGTTAATAGTTATACCTTCATGAAATAAAGCAATTTTGCCTAAAAGGACTCATTTGCCCTAAATTGTCATAAAGCATGTAAAAACTGCTTGTCTGCGTTAAAATAATGGTTAATATGCAGTTTGCATTTTCTTATGAGAAAATAATCCAAACCTGAATGTTATAGTGTAAATAGACTTACCTTCATGAAATAAAGCAATTTTGCCTATAAGGACTCATTTGCACCTAATTGTCATAAAGCATGTAAATACTGCTTGTCTGCGTGAAAATAATAGGAAATGATCAGTTTGCATTATCTTTTGAGAGAATGATCCAAACCTGAATGTTATAGTGTAAATAGACTTACCTTTGTGAAATAAAGCAATTCTGCCTATTAGGATTCATTTGCACGCAATTGTCGTGTAGCATGTAAAAACTGCTTGTCTGCGTCAAAATAATGGTTAAAATGCAGTTTGCATTTTCTTATGAGAGAATGATCTAAACCTGAATGTTATAGTGTAAGTAGACTTACCTTCATAAAATAAAGCAATTTTGCCTATAAGGACACATTTGCACCTAATTGTCATAAAGCATGTAAAAATTGCTTGTCTGCGTTAAAATAATGGTTAGTTAATATGCAGTTTGCATTTTCTTATGAGAGAATGATCCAAACCTGAATGTTATAGTGAAAGTAGACTTACCATTGTAAAATAAAACAATTTTGCCTTTAAGGACTTATTTGCACCTAATTGTCGTAAACCATGTAAAAACTGCTTTTCTGCTTTAAAATAATGGTTAATATGCAGTTTGCATTTTCTTATGAGAAAATAATCCAAACCTGAATGTTATAGTGAAAATAGACTTACCTTCATGAAATAAAGCAATTTTGCCTATAAGGACTCATTTGCCCCTAATTGTCATAAAGCATGTAAAAACTGCTTGTATGCGTTAAAATAATGGTTAATATGCAGTTTGCATTTTCTTATGAGAAAATGATCCAAACCTGAATGTTATAGTGTAAATAGACTTGCCTTTGTAAAATAAAGCAATTTAGCCTATTAGGACACATTTGCACCTGATTGTCATAAAGCATGTAAATACTGCTTGTCTGCGTGAAAATAATAGGAAATGATCAATTTGCATTATCTTTTGAGAAAATGATCCAAACCTGAATGTTATGTGTAAATAGACTTACCTTCATGAAATAAAGCAATTTTGCCTATAAGGACTCATTTGCACGCAATTGTCGTGAAGCATGTAAAAACTGCTTGTCTGCGTTAAAATAATGGTTAATATGCAGTTTGCATTTTCTTATGAGAGAATGATCCAAACCTGAATGTTATAGTGTAAATAGACTTACCCTCATGAAATAAAGTAATTTTGCCTATAAAGACTCATTTGCACCTAATTGTCGTAAAGCATGTAAAAACTGCTTGTCTGCGTTTAAATAATGGTTAATATGCTGTTTGCATTTTCTTATGAGAGAATGATCCAAACCTGAATGTTATAGTGTAAATAGACTTACCTTCATGAAATAAAGCAATTTTGCCTATAAGGACTCATTTGCCCCTAATTGTCATAAAGCATGTAAAAACTGCTTGTATGCGTTAAAATATAGGTTAATATGCAGTTTGCATTTTCTTATGAGAGAATGATCCAAACCTGAATGTTATAGTGTAAATAGACTTACCCTCATGATATAAAGCAATTTTGCCTATAAAGGCTCATTTGCACCTAATTGTCGTAAAGCATGTAAAAACTGCTTGTCTGCGTTTAAATAATGGTTAATATGCAGTTTGCATTTTCTTATGAGAGAATGATCCAAACCTGAATGTTATAGTGTAAATAAACTTACCTTTGTAAAGTAAAGCAATTTTGCCTATAAGGACTCATTTGCACGCAATTGTCGTGAAGCATGTAAAAACTGCTTGTCTGCGTTAAAATAATGGTTAATATGCAGTTTGCATTTTCTTATGAGAGAATGATCCAAACCTGAATGTTATAGTGTAAATAGACTTACCTTCATGAAATAAAGCAATTTTGCCTATAAGGACTCATTTGCCCCTAATTGTCATAAAGCATGTAAAAACTGCTTGTAGCGTTAAAATAATGGTTAATATGCAGTTTGCATTTTCTTATGAGAGAATGATCCAAACCTGAATATTATAGTGTAAATAGACTTACCTTCATGAAATAAAGCAATTTTGCCTATAAGGACTCATTTGGCCCTAATTGTCATAAAGCATGTAAAAACTGCTTGTATGCATTAAAATAATGGTTAATATGCAGTTTGCATTTTCTTATGAGACAATGATCCAAACCTGAATGTTATAGTGTAAATAGACTTACCTTCATGAAATAAAGCAATTTTGCCTATAAAGACTCATTTGCACCTAATTGTCATAAAGCATGTAAAAACTGCTTGTATGCGTTAAAATGATAGTAAATAAGCAGTTTGCATTTTCTTATGAGCGAATGATCCAAACCTGAATGTTATAGTGTAAATAGACTTACCCTCATGAAATAAAGCAATTTTGCTTATAAAGACTCATTTGCACCTAATTGTCATAAAGCTTGTAAAAACTGCTTGTAGCGTTAAAATAATGGTTAATATGCAGTTTGCATTTTCTTATGAGAGAATGATCCAAACCTGAATGTTATAGTGTAAATAGACTTACCTTCATAAAATAAAGCAATTTTGCCTATAAGGACTCATTTGCCCCTAATTGTCATAAAGCATGTAAAAACTGCTTGTATGCGTTAAAGTAATGCTGCAGTTTGCATTTTCTTATGAGAGAATGATCCAAACCTGAATGTTATAGTGTAAATAGACTTACCTTTGTAAAATAAAGCAATTTTGCCTATAAGGACTCATTTGCACGCAATTGTCGTGAAGCATGTAAAAACTGCTTGTCTGCGTGAAAATGATAGTAAATATGCAGTTTGCATTTTCTTACGAGAGAATGATCCAAACCTGAATGTTATAGTGTAAATAGACTTACCCTCATGAAATAAACCAATTTTGCCTATAAAGACTCATTTGCACCTAATTGTCGTAAAGCATGTAAAAACTGCTTGTATGCGTTAAAATAATAGTTAATATGCAGTTTGCATTTTCTTATGAGAGAATGATCCAAACCTGAATGTATAGTGTAAATAGACTTACCTTTGTAAAATAAAGCAATTTTGCCTATATGGACTCATTTGCCCCTAATTGTCATAAAGCATGTAAAAACTGCATGTATGCGTTAAAATAATGGTTAATATGCAGTTTGCATTTTCTTAAGAGAGAATAATCCAAACCTGAATGTTATAGTGAAAATAGACTTACCTTTGTAAAATAAAGCAATTTTGCCTATAAGGACTCATTTGCACCTAATTGTCGTAAAGCATGTAAAAACTGCTTGTCTGCGTTTAAATAATGGTTAATATGCAGTTTGCATTTTCTTATGAGAGAATGATCCAAACCTGAATGTTATAGTGTAAATAGACTTACCTTCATAAAATAAAGCAATTTTGCCTATAAGGACTCATTTGCCCCTTATTGTCGTAAAGCATGTAAAAACTGCTTGTCTGCGTTAAAATAATGGTTAATATGCAGTTTGCATTTTCTTATGAGAAAATAATCCAAACCTGAATGTTATAGTGTAAATAGACTTACCTTCATGAAATAAAGCAATTTTGCCTATAAGGACTCATTTGCACCTAATTGTCGTAAAGCATGTAAAAACTGCTTGTCTGCGTTTAAATAATGGTTAATATGCAGTTTGCATTTCCTTATGAGAGAATGATCCAAACCTGAATGTTATAGTGTAAATAGACTTACCCTCATGAAATTAAGCAATTTTGCCTATAAAGACTCATTTGCACCTAATTGTCGTAAAGCATGTAATAACTGCTTGTCTGCGTTTAAATAATGGTTAATATGCAGTTTGCATTTTCTTATAAGAGAATGATCCAAACCTGAATGTTATAGTGTAAATAGACTTACCTTCATAAAATAAAGCAACTTTGCCTATAAGGACTCATTTGCCCCTAATTGTCATAAAGCATGTAAAAACTGCTTGTCTGCGTTAAAATAATGGTTAATATGCAGTTTGCATTTTCTTATGAGAGAATGATCCAAACCTGAATGTATAGTGTAAATAGACTTACCTTTGTAAAATAAAACAATTTTGCTTATATGGACTCATTTGCCCCTAATTGTCATAAAGCATGTAAAAACTGCTTGTATGCGTTAAAATAATGGTTAATATGCAGTTTGCATTTTCTTAAGAGAGAATGATCCAAACCTGAATGTTATAGTGAATATAGACTTACCTTTGTAAAATAAAGCAATTTTGCCTATAAGGACTCATTTGCACCTAATTGTCGTAAAGCATGTAAAAACTGCTTGTCTGCGTTTAAATAATGGTTAATATGCAGTTTGCATTTTCTTATGAGAGAATGATCCAAACCTGAATGTTATAGTGTAAATAGACTTACCTTCATAAAATAAAGCAATTTTGCCTATAAGGACTCATTTGCCCCTAATTGTCATAAAGCATGTAAAAACTGCTTGTCTGCGTTAATATAATGGTTAATATGCAGTTTGTATTTTCTTATGAGAGAATGATCCAAACCTGAATGTTATAGTGAAAGTAGACTTACCTTTGTGAAATAAAACAATTTTGCCTTTAAGGACTTATTTGCACCTTATTGTCGTAAACCATGTAAAAACTGCTTGTCTGCGTTAAAATAATGGTTAATACGCAGTTTGCATTTTCTTATGAGAAAATAATCCAAACCTGAATGTTATAGTGTAAATAGACTTACCTTCATGAAATAAAGCAATTTTGCCTATAAGGACTCATTTGCACTTAATTGTCATAAAGCATGTAAATACTGCTTGTCTGCGTGACAATAATAGGAAATGATCAGTTTGCATTATCTTTTGAGAGAATGATCCAAACCTAAATGTTATAGTGTAAATAAACTTACCTTTGTGAAATAAAGCAATTCTGCCTATTAGGATTCATTTGCACGCAATTGTCGTGTAGCATGTAAAAACTGCTTGTCTGCGTCAAAATAATGGTTAATATGCAGTTTGCATTTTCTTATGAGAGAATGATCTAAACCTGAATGTTATAGTGTAAGTAGACTTACCTTCATAAAATAAAGCAATTTTGCCTATAAGGACACATTTGCACCTAATTGTCATAAAGCATGTAAATACTTCTTGTCTGCGTGAAAATAATAGAAAATGATCAGTTTGCATTATCTTTTGAGAAAATGATCCAAACCTGAATGTTATAGTGTAAATAGACTTACCTTTGTAAAATAAAGCAATTTTGCCTTTAAGGACTCATTTGCACGCAATTGTCGTGAAGCATCTAAAAACTGCTTGTCTGCGTGAAAATGATAGTAAATATGCAGTTTGCATTTTCTTATGAGAGAATGATCCAAACCTGAATGTTATAGTGTAAATAGTCTTACCTTCATGAAATAAAGCAATTTTGCTTATAAGGACTCATTTGCCCCTAATTGTCATAAAGCATGTAAAAACTGCTTGTAGCGATAAAATAATGGTTAATATGCAGTTTGCATTTTCTTATGAGAGAATGATCCAAACCTGAATGTTATAGTGAAAATAGACTTACCTTTGTAAAATAAAGCAATTTTGCCTATAAGGACTCATTTGCACCTAATTGTCGTAAAGCATGTAAAAACTGCTTGTCTGCGTTTAAATAATGGTTAATATGCAGTTTGCATTTTCTTATGAGAGAATGATCCAAACCTGAATGTTATAGTGTAAATAGACTTACCTTCATGAAATAAAGCAATTTTGCTTATAAGGACTTATTTGCCCCTAATTGTCATAAAGCATGTAAAAACTGCTTGTAGCGTTAAAATAATGGTTAATATGCAGTTTGCATTTTCTTATGAGAGAATGATCCAAACCTGAATGTTATAGTGAAAATAGACTTACCTTTGTAAAATAAAGCAATTTTGCCTATAAGGACTCATTTGCACCTAATTGTCGTAAAGCATGTAAAAACTGCTTGTCTGCGTTTAAATAATGGTTAATATGCAGTTTACATTTTCTTATGAGAGAATGATCCAAACCTGAATGTTATAGTGTAAATAGACTTACCTTCATAAAATAAAGCAATTTTGCCTATAAGGACACATTTGCACCTAATTGTCATAAAGCATGTAAATACTTCTTGTCTGCGTGAAAATAATAGAAAATGATCAGTTTGCATTATCTTTTGAGAAAATGATCCAAACCTGAATGTTATAGTGTAAATAGACTTACCTTTGTAAAATAAAGCAATTTTGCCTTTAAGGACTCATTTGCACGCAATTGTCGTGAAGCATCTAAAAACTGCTTGTCTGCGTGAAAATGATAGTAAATATGCAGTTTGCATTTTCTTATGAGAGAATGATCCAAACCTGAATGTTATAGTGTAAATAGTCTTACCTTCATGAAATAAAGCAATTTTGCTTATAAGGACTCATTTGCCCCTAATTGTCATAAAGCATGTAAAAACTGCTTGTAGCGATAAAATAATGGTTAATATGCAGTTTGCATTTTCTTATGAGAGAATGATCCAAACCTGAATGTTATAGTGAAAATAGACTTACCTTTGTAAAATAAAGCAATTTTGCCTATAAGGACTCATTTGCACCTAATTGTCGTAAAGCATGTAAAAACTGCTTGTCTGCGTTTAAATAATGGTTAATATGCAGTTTGCATTTTCTTATGAGAGAATGATCCAAACCTGAATGTTATAGTGTAAATAGACTTACCTTCATGAAATAAAGCAATTTTGCTTATAAGGACTCATTTGCCCCTAATTTTCATAAAGCATGTAAAAACTGCTTGTATGCGTTAAAATAATGGTTAATATGCAGTTTGCATTTTCTTATGAGAGAATGATCCAAACCTGAATGTTATAGTGTAAATAGACTTACCTTTGTAAAATAAAGCAATTTTGCCTATAAGGACTCATTTGCACGCAATTGTCGTGAAGCATGTAAAAACTGCTTGTCTGCGTTAAAATAATGGTTAATATGCAGTTTGCATTTTCTTATGAGAGAATGATCCAAACCTGAATGTTATAGTGAAAGTAGACTTACCTTTGTGAAATAAAACAATTTTGCCTTTAAGGACTTATTTGCACCTTATTGTCGTAAACCATGTAAAAACTGCTTGTCTGCGTTAAAATAATGGTTAATATGCAGTTTGCATTTTCTTATGAGAAAATAATCCAAACCTGAATGTTATAGTGTAAATAGACTTACCTTCATGAAATAAAGCAATTTTGCCTATAAGGACTCATTTGCACTTAATTGTCATAAAGCATGTAAATACTGCTTGTCTGCGTGAAAATAATAGGAAATGATCAGTTTGCATTATCTTTTGAGAGAATGATCCAAACCTAAATGTTATAGTGTAAATAGACTTACCTTTGTGAAATAAAGCAATTCTGCCTATAAGGACTCATTTGCACCCAATTGTCGTAAAAATGTAAAAACTGCTTGTCTGCGTTTAAATAATGGTTAATATGCAGTTTGCATTTTCTTATGAGAGAATGATCCAAACCTGAATGTTATAGTGTAAATAGACTTACCTTCATAAAATAAAGCAATTTTGCCTATAAGGACTTATTTGCCCCTAATTTACATAAAGCATGTAAAAACTGCTTGTATGCGTTAAAATAATGGTTAATATGCAGTTTGCATTTTCTTATGAGAGAATGATCCAAACCTGAATGTTACAGTGTAAATAGACTTACCTTTGTAAAATAAAGCAATTTTGCCTATAAGGACTCATTTGCACGCAATTGTCGTGAAGCATGTAAAAACTGCTTGTCTGCGTGAAAATGATAGTAAATATGCAGTTTGCATTTTCTTATGAGAGAATGATCCAAACCTGAATGTTATAGTGTAAATAGACTTACCCTCATGAAGTAAAGCAATTTTGCCTATAAAGACTCATTTGCACCTAATTGTCGTAAAGCATGTAAAAACTGTGTGTCTGCGTTAAAATAATGGTTAATATGCAGTTTGCATTTTCTTATGAGAGAATGATCCAAACCTGAATGTTATAGTGTAAATAAACTTACCTTTGTAAAATAAAGCAATTTTGCCTATAAGGACTCATTTGCACCTAATTGTCATAAAGCATGTAAATACTGCTTGTCTGCGTGAAAATAATAGGAAATGATCAGTTTGCATTATCTTTTGAGAGAATGATCCAAACCTGAATGTTATAGTGTAAATAGACTTACCTTTGTGAAATAAAGCAATTCTGCCTATTAGGATTCATTTGCACGCAATTGTCGTGTAGCATGTAAAAACTGCTTGTCTGCGTCAAAATAATGGTTAAAATGCAGTTTGCATTTTCTTATGAGAGAATGATCTAAACCTGAATGTTATAGTGTAAGTAGACTTACCTTCATAAAATAAAGCAATTTTGCCTATAAGGACACATTTGCACCTAATTGTCATAAAGCATGTAAAAATTGCTTGTCTGCGTTAAAATAATGGTTAGTTAATATGCAGTTTGCATTTTCTTATGAGAGAAAGATCCAAACCTGAATGTTATAGTGAAAGTAGACTTACCTTTGTAAAATAAAACAATTTTGCCTTTAAGGACTTATTTGCACCTAATTGTCGTAAACCATGTAAAAACTGCTTTTCTGCGTTAAAATAATGGTTAATATGCAGTTTGCATTTTCTTATGAGAAAATAATCCAAACCTGAATGTTATAGTGAAAATAGACTTACCTTCATGAAATAAAGCAATTTTGCCTATAAGGACTCATTTGCCCCTAATTGTCATAAAGCGTGTAAAAACTGCTTGTATGCGTTAAAATAATGGTTAATATGCAGTTTGCATTTTCTTATGAGAAAATGATCCAAACCTGAATGTTATAGTGTAAATAGACTTGCCTTTGTAAAATAAAGCAATTTAGCCTATTAGGACACATTTGCACCTGATTGTCATAAAGCATGTAAATACTGCTTGTCTGCGTGAAAATAATAGGAAATGATCAATTTGCATTATCTTTTGAGAAAATGATCCAAACCTGAATGTTATGTGTAAATAGACTTACCTTCATGAAATAAAGCAATTTTGCCTATAAGGACTCATTTGCACGCAATTGTCGTGAAGCATGTAAAAACTGCTTGTCTGCGTTAAAATAATGGTTTATATGCAGTTTGCATTTTCTTATGAGAGAATGATCTAAACCTGAATGTTATAGTGTAAATAGACTTACCCTCATGAAATAAAGTAATTTTGCCTATAAAGACTCATTTGCACCTAATTGTCGTAAAGCATGTAAAAACTGCTTGTCTGCGTTTAAATAATGGTTAATATGCAGTTTGCATTTTCTTATGAGAGAATGATCCAAACCTGAATGTTATAGTGTAAATAGACTTACCTTTATGAAATAAAGCAATTTTGCCTATAAGGACTCATTTGCCCCTAATTGTCATAAAGCATGTAAAAACTGCTTGTATGCGTTAAAATATAGGTTAATATGCAGTTTGCATTTTCTTATGAGAGAATGATCCAAACCTGAATGTTATAGTGTAAATAGACTTACCCTCATGAAATAAAGCAATTTTGCCTATAAAGACTCAATTGCACCTAATTGTCGTAAAGCATGTAAAAACTGCTTGTCTGCGTTAAAATAATGGTTAGTTAATATGCAGTTTGCATTTTCTTATGAGAGAAAGATCCAAACCTGAATGTTATAGTGAAAGTAGACTTACCTTTGTAAAATAAAACAATTTTGCCTTTAAGGACTTATTTGCACCTAATTGTCGTAAACCATGTAAAAACTGCTTTTCTGCGTTAAAATAATGGTTAATATGCAGTTTGCATTTTCTTATGAGAAAATAATCCAAACCTGAATGTTATAGTGAAAATAGACTTACCTTCATGAAATAAAGCAATTTTGCCTATAAGGACTCATTTGCCCCTAATTGTCATAAAGCGTGTAAAAACTGCTTGTATGCGTTAAAATAATGGTTAATATGCAGTTTGCATTTTCTTATGAGAAAATGATCCAAACCTGAATGTTATAGTGTAAATAGACTTGCCTTTGTAAAATAAAGCAATTTAGCCTATTAGGACACATTTGCACCTGATTGTCATAAAGCATGTAAATACTGCTTGTCTGCGTGAAAATAATAGGAAATGATCAATTTGCATTATCTTTTGAGAAAATGATCCAAACCTGAATGTTATGTGTAAATAGACTTACCTTCATGAAATAAAGCAATTTTGCCTATAAGGACTCATTTGCACGCAATTGTCGTGAAGCATGTAAAAACTGCTTGTCTGCGTTAAAATAATGGTTTATATGCAGTTTGCATTTTCTTATGAGAGAATGATCTAAACCTGAATGTTATAGTGTAAATAGACTTACCCTCATGAAATAAAGTAATTTTGCCTATAAAGACTCATTTGCACCTAATTGTCGTAAAGCATGTAAAAACTGCTTGTCTGCGTTTAAATAATGGTTAATATGCAGTTTGCATTTTCTTATGAGAGAATGATCCAAACCTGAATGTTATAGTGTAAATAGACTTACCTTCATGAAATAAAGCAATTTTGCCTATAAGGACTCATTTGCCCCTAATTGTCATAAAGCATGTAAAAACTGCTTGTATGCGTTAAAATATAGGTTAATATGCAGTTTGCATTTTCTTATGAGAGAATGATCCAAACCTGAATGTTATAGTGTAAATAGACTTACCCTCATGAAATAAAGCAATTTTGCCTATAAAGACTCAATTGCACCTAATTGTCGTAAAGCATGTAAAAACTGCTTGTCTGCGTTTAAATAATGGTTAATATGCAGTTTGCATTTTCTTATGAGAGAATGATCCAAACCTGAATGTTATAGGGTAAATAAACTTACCTGTGTAAAATAAAGCAATTTTGCCTATAAGGACTCATTTGCACGCAATTGTCGTGAAGCATGTAAAAACTGCTTGTCTGCGTTAAAATAATGGTTAATATGCAGTTTGCATTTTCTTATGAGAGAATGATCCAGACCTGAATGTTATAGTGTAAATAGACTTACCTTCATGAAATAAAGCAATTTTGCCTATAAAGACTCAATTGCACCTAATTGTCATAAAGCATGTAAAAACTGCTTGTATGCGTTAAAATGATAGTAAATAAGCAGTTTGCATTTTCTTTTGAGCGAATGATCCAAACCTGAATGTTATAGTGTAAATAGACTTACCCTCATGAAATAAAGCAATTTTGCTTATAAAGACTCATTTGCACCTAATTGTCATAAAGCTTGTGAAAACTGCTTGTATGCGTTAAAATAATAGTTAATATGCAGTTTGCATTTTCTTATGAGAGAATGATCCAAACCTGAATGTTATAGTGAAAATAGACGTACCTTTGTAAAATAAAGCAATTTTGCCTATAAGGACTCATTTGCACCTAATTGTTGTAAAGCATGTAAAAACTGCTTGTATGCGTTTAAATAATGGTTAATATGCAGTCTGCATTTTCTTGTGAGAGAATGATCCAAACCTGAATGTTATAGTGTAAATAGACTGACCTTCATAAAATAAAGCAATTTTGCCTATAAGGACTCATTTGCCCCTAATTGTCATAAAGCATGTAAAAACTGCTTGTATGCGTTAAAGTAATGCTTAATATGCAGTTTGCATTTTCTTATGAGAGAATGATCCAAACCTGAATGTTATAGTGTAAATAGACTTACCTTTGTAAAATTAAGCAATTTTGCCTATAAGGACTCATTTGCACGCAATTGTCGTGAAGCATGTAAAAACTGCTTGTCTGCGTGAAAATGATAGTAAATATGCAGTTTGCATTTTCTTACGAGAGAATGATCCAAACCTGAATGTTATAGTGTAAATAGACTTACCCTCATGAAATAAACCAATTTTGCCTATAAAGACTCATTTGCACCTAATTGTCGTAAAGCATGTAAAAACTGCTTGTATGCGTTAAAATAATAGTTAATATGCAGTTTGCATTTTCTTATGAGAGAATGATCCAAACCTGAATGTTATAGTGTAAATAGACTTACCTTCATGATATAAAGCAACTTTGCCTATAAGGACTCATTTGCCCCTAATTGTCATAAAGCATGTAAAAACTGCTTGTCTGCGTTAAAATAATGGTTAATATGCAGTTTGCATTTTCTTATGAGAGAATGATCCAAACCTGAATGTTATAGTGTAAATAGACTTACCTTTGTAAAATTAAGCAATTTTGCCTATAAGGACTCATTTGCACGCAATTGTCGTGAAGCATGTAAAAACTGCTTGTCTGCGTGAAAATGATAGTAAATATGCAGTTTGCATTTTCTTACGAGAGAATGATCCAAACCTGAATGTTATAGTGTAAATAGACTTACCCTCATGAAATAAACCAATTTTGCCTATAAAGACTCATTTGCACCTAATTGTCGTAAAGCATGTAAAAACTGCTTGTCTGCGTTTAAATAATGGTTAATATGCAGTTTGCATTTTCTTATGAGAGAATGATCCAAACCTGAATGTTATAGTGTAAATAGACTTACCTTCATAAAATAAAGCAATTTTGCCTATAAGGACTCATTTGCCCCTTATTGTCGTAAAGCATGTAAAAACTGCTTGTCTGCGTTTAAATAATGGTTAATATGCAGCTTGCATTTTCTTTAGAGAGAATGATCTAAACCTGAATGTTATAGTGTAAATTGACTTACCTTTGTAAAATAAAGCAATTTTGCCTATAAGGACTCATTTGCACGCAATTGTCGTGAAGCATGTAAATACTGCTTGTCTGCGTGAAAATGATAGTAAATATGCAGTTTGCATTTTCTTATGAGAGAATGATCCAAACCTGAATGTTATAGTGTAAATAGACTTACCCTCATGAAATTAAGCAATTTTGCCTATAAAGACTCATTTGCACCTAATTGTCGTAAAGCATGTAAAAACTGCTTGTCTGCGTTTAAATAATGGTTAATATGCAGTTTGCATTTTCTTATAAGAGAATGATCCAAACCTGAATGTTATAGTGTAAATAGACTTACCTTCATAAAATAAAGCAATTTTGCCTATAAGGACTCATTTGCCCCTAATTGTCATAAAGCATGTAAAAACTGCTTGTCTGCGTTAAAATAATGGTTAATATGCAGTTTGCATTTTCTTAAGAGAGAATGATCCAAACCTGAATGTTATAGTGAATATAGACTTACCTTTGTAAAATAAAGCAATTTTGCCTATAAGGACTCATTTGCACCTAATTGTCGTAAAGCATGTAAAAACTGCTTGTCTGCGTTTAAATAATGGTTAATATGCAGCTTGCATTTTCTTATGAGAGAATGATTCAAACCTGAATGTTATAGTGTAAATAGACTTACCTTTGTAAAATAAAGCAATTTTGCCTATAAGGACTCATTTGCACGCAATTGTCGTGAAGCATGTAAAAACTGCTTGTCTGCGTGAAAATGATAGTAAATATGCAGTTTGCATTTTCTTATGAGAGAATGATCCAAACCTGAATGTATAGTGTAAATAGACTTACCTTTGTAAAATAAAGCAATTTTGCTTATATGGACTCATTTGCCCCTAATTGTCATAAAGCATGTAAAAACTGCTTGTATGCGTTAAAATAATGGTTAATATGCAGTTTGCATTTTCTTAAGAGAGAATGATCCAAACCTGAATGTTATAGTGAATATAGACTTACCTTTGTAAAATAAAGCAATTTTGCCTATAAGGACTCATTTGCACCTAATTGTCGTAAAGCATGTAAAAACTGCTTGTCTGCGTTTAAATAATGGTTAATATGCAGTTTGCATTTTCTTATGAGAGAATGATCCAAACCTGAATGTTATAGTGTAAATAGACTTACCTTCATAAAATAAAGCAATTTTGCCTATAAGGACTCATTTGCCCCTAATTGTCATAAAGCATGTAAAAACTGCTTGTCTGCGTTAATATAATGGTTAATATGCAGTTTGCATTTTCTTATGAGAGAATGATCCAAACCTGAATGTTATAGTGAAAGTAGACTTACCCTCATGAAATTAAGCAATTTTGCCTATAAGGACTCATTTGCACCTAATTGTCGTAAAGCATGTAAAAACTGCTTGTCTGCGTTTAAATAATGGTTAATATGCAGCTTGCATTTTCTTTAGAGAGAATGATCTAAACCTGAATGTTATAGTGTAAATTGACTTACCTTCGTAAAATAAAGCAATTTTGCCTATAAGGACTCATTTGCACGCAATTGTCGTGAAGCATGTAAAAACTGCTTGTCTGCGTGAAAATGATAGTAAATATGCAGTTTGCATTTTCTTATGAGAGAATGATCCAAACCTGAATGTTATAGTGTAAATAGACTTACCCTCATGAAATTAAGCAATTTTGCCTATAAAGACTCATTTGCACCTAATTGTCGTAAAGCATGTAAAAACTGCTTGTCTGCGTTTAAATAATGGTTAATATGCAGTTTGCATTTTCTTATAAGAGAATGATCCAAACCTGAATGTTATAGTGTAAATAGACTTACCTTCATAAAATAAAGCAATTTTGCCTATAAGGACTCATTTGCCCCTAATTGTCATAAAGCATGTAAAAACTGCTTGTCTGCGTTAAAATAATGGTTAATATGCAGTTTGCATTTTCTTATGAGAGAATGATCCAAACCTGAATGTATAGTGTAAATAGACTTACCTTTGTAAAATAAAGCAATTTTGCTTATATGGACTCATTTGCCCCTAATTGTCATAAAGCATGTAAAAACTGCTTGTATGCGTTAAAATAATGGTTAATATGCAGTTTGCATTTTCTTAAGAGAGAATGATCCAAACCTGAATGTTATAGTGAATATAGACTTACCTTTGTAAAATAAAGCAATTTTGCCTATAAGGAATCATTTGCACCTAATTGTCGTAAAGCATGTAAAAACTGCTTGTCTGCGTTTAAATAATGGTTAATATGCAGCTTGCATTTTCTTATGAGAGAATGATTCAAACCTGAATGTTATAGTGTAAATAGACTTACCTTTGTAAAATAAAGCAATTTTGCCTATAAGGACTCATTTGCACGCAATTGTCGTGAAGCATGTAAAAACTGCTTGTCTGCGTGAAAATGATAGTAAATATGCAGTTTGCATTTTCTTATAAGAGAATGATCCAAACCTGAATGTATAGTGTAAATAGACTTACCTTTGTAAAATAAAGCAATTTTGCTTATATGGACTCATTTGCCCCTAATTGTCATAAAGCATGTAAAAACTGCTTGTATGCGTTAAAATAATGGTTAATATGCAGTTTGCATTTTCTTAAGAGAGAATGATCCAAACCTGAATGTTATAGTGAATATAGACTTACCTTTGTAAAATAAAGCAATTTTGCCTATAAGGACTCATTTGCACCTAATTGTCGTAAAGCATGTAAAAACTGCTAGTCTGCGTTTAAATAATGGTTAATATGCAGTTTGCATTTTCTTATGAGAGAATGATCCAAACCTGAATGTTATAGTGTAAATAGACTTACCTTCATAAAATAAAGCAATTTTGCCTATAAGGACTCATTTGCCCCTAATTGTCATACAGCATGTAAAAACTGCTTGTCTGCGTTAATATAATGGTTAATATGCAGTTTGCATTTTCTTATGAGAGAATGATCCAAACCTGAATGTTATAGTGAAAGTAGACTTACCTTTGTGAAATAAAACAATTTTGCCTTTAAGGACTTATTTGCACCTTATTGTCGTAAACCATGTAAAAACTGCTTGTCTGCGTTAAAATAATGGTTAATATGCAGTTTGCATTTTCTTATGTGAAAATAATCCAAACCTGAATGTTATAGTGTAAATAGACTTACCTTCATGAAATAAAGCAATTTTGCCTATAAGGACTCATTTGCACTTAATTGTCATAAAGCATGTAAATACTGCTTGTCTGCGTGACAATAATAGGAAATGATCAGTTTGCATTATCTTTTGAGAGAATGATCCAAACCTAAATGTTATAGTGTAAATAGACTTACCTTTGTGAAATAAAGCAATTCTGCCTATTAGGATTCATTTGCACTCAATTGTCGTGTAGCATGTAAAAACTGCTTGTCTGCGTCAAAATAATGGTTAATATGCAGTTTGCATTTTCTTATGAGAGAATGATCTAAACCTAAATGTTATAGTGTAAGTAGACTTACCTTCATAAAATAAAGCAATTTTGCCTATAAGGACACATTTGCACCTAATTGTCATAAAGCATGTAAATACTTCTTGTCTGCGTGAAAATAATAGAAAATGATCAGTTTGCATTATCTTTTGAGAAAATGATCCAAACCTGAATGTTATAGTGTAAATAGACTTACCTTTGTAAAATAAAGCAATTTTGCCTTTAAGGACTCATTTGCACGCAATTGTCGTGAAGCATGTAAAAACTGCTTGTCTGCGTGAAAATGATAGTAAATATGCAGTTTGCATTTTCTTATGAGAGAATGATCCAAACCTGAATGTTATAGTGTAAATAGTCTTACCTTCATGAAATAAAGCAATTTTGCTTATAAGGACTCATTTGCCCCTAATTGTCATAAAGCATGTAAAAACTGCTTGTAGCGATAAAATAATGGTTAATATGCAGTTTGCATTTTCTTATGAGAGAATGATCCAAACCTGAATGTTATAGTGAAAATAGACTTACCTTTGTAAAATAAAGCAATTTTGCCTATAAGGACTCATTTGCACCTAATTGTCGTAAAGCATGTAAAAACTGCTTGTCTGCGTTTAAATAATGGTTAATATGCAGTTTGCATTTTCTTATGAGAGAATGATCCAAACCTGAATGTTATAGTGTAAATAGACTATCCTTCATGAAATAAAGCAATTTTGCTTATAAGGACTTATTTGCCCCTAATTGTCATAAAGCATGTAAAAACTGCTTGTAGCGTTAAAATAATGGTTAATATGCAGTTTGCATTTTCTTATGAGAGAATGATCCAAACCTGAATGTTATAGTGAAAATAGACTTACCTTTGTAAAATAAAGCAATTTTGCCTATAAGGACTCATTTGCACCTAATTGTCGTAAAGCATGTAAAAACTGCTTGTCTGCGTTTAAATAATGGTTAATATGCAGTTTACATTTTCTTATGAGAGAATGATCCAAACCTGAATGTTATAGTGTAAATAGACTTACCTTCATAAAATAAAGCAATTTTGCCTATAAGGACTCATTTGCCCCTAATTGTCATAAAGCATGTAAAAACTGCTTGTATGCGTTAAAATAATGGTTAATATGCAGTTTGCATTTTCTTATGAGAGAATGATCCAAACCTGAATGTTATAGTGTAAATAGACTTACCTTTGTAAAATAAAGCAATTTTGCCTATAAGGACTCATTTGCACGCAATTGTCGTGAAGCATGTAAAAACTGCTTGTCTGCGTTAAAATAATGGTTAATATGCAGTTTGCATTTTCTTATGAGAGAATGATCCAAACCTGAATGTTATAGTGTAAATAGACTTACCTTCATAAAATAAAGCAATTTTGCCTATAAGGACTCATTTGCCACTAATTGTCATAAAGCATGTAAAAACTGCTTGTCTGCGTTAAAATAATGGTTAATATGCAGTTTGCATTTTCTTATGAGAGAATGATCCAAACCTGAATGTTATAGTGAAAGTAGACTTACCTTTGTGAAATAAAACAATTTTGCCTTTAAGGACTTTTTTGCACCTTATTGTCGTAAACCATGTAAAAACTGCTTGTCTGCGTTAAAATAATGGTTAATATGCAGTTTGCATTTTCTTATGAGAAAATAATCCAAACCTGAATGTTATAGTGTAAATAGACTTACCTTCATGAAATAAAGCAATTTTGCCTATAAGGACTCATTTGCACTTAATTGTCATAAAGCATGTAAATACTGCATGTCTGCGTGAAAATAATAGGAAATGATCAGTTCGCATTATCTTTTGAGAGAATGATCCAAACCTAAATGTTATAGTGTAAATAGACTTACCTTTGTGAAATAAAGCAATTCTGCCTATAAGGACTCATTTGCACCTAATTGTCGTAAAGCATGTAAAAACTGCTTGTCTGCGTTTAAATAATGGTTAATATGCAGTTTGCATTTTCCTATGAGAGAATGATCCAAACCTAAATGTTATAGTGTAAATAGACTTACCTTCATAAAATAAAGCAATTTTGCCTATAAGGACTTATTTGCCCCTAATTGTCATAAAGCATGTAAAAACTGCTTGTATGTTTTAAAATAATGGTTAATATGCAGTTTGCATTTTCTTATGAGAGTATGATCCAAACCTGAATGTTACAGTGTAAATAGTCTTACCTTTGTAAAATAAAGCAATTTTGCCTATAAGGACTCATTTGCACGCAATTGTCGTGAAGCATGTAAAAACTGCTTGTCTGCGTGAAAATGATAGTAAATATGCAGTTTGCATTTTCTTATGAGAGAATGATCCAAACCTGAATGTTATAGTGTAAATAGACTTACCCTCATGAAGTAAAGCAATTTTGCCTATAAAGACTCATTTGCACCTAATTGTCGTAAAGCATGTAAAAACTGCTTGTCTGCGTTAAAATAATGGTTAATATGCAGTTTGCATTTTCTTATGAGAGAATGATCCAAACCTGAATGTTATAGTGTAAATAAACTTACCTTTGTAAAATAAAGCAATTTTGCCTATAAGGACTCATTTGCACGCAATTGTCGTGAAGCATGTAAAAACTGCTTGTCTGCGTTAAAATAATGGTTAATATGCAGTTTGCATTTTCTTATGAGAGAATGATCCAAACCTGAATGTTATAGTGTAAATAGACTTACCTTCATGATATAAAGCAATTTTGCCTATAAGGACTCATTTGCCCCTAATTGTCATAAAGCATGTAAAAACTGCTTGTAGCGTTAAAATAATGGTTAATATGCAGTTTGCATTTTCTTATGAGAGAATGATCCAAACCTGAATATTAAAGTGTAAATAGACTTACCTTCCTGAAATAAAGCAATTTTGCCTATAAGGACTCATTTGGCCCTAATTGTCATAAAGCATGTAAAAACTGCTTGTATGCGTTAAAATAATGGTTAATATGCAGTTTGCATTTTCTTATGAGAGAATGATCCAAACCTGAATGTTATAGTGTAAATAGACTAACCTTCATGAAATAAAGCAATTTTGCCTATAAAGACTCATTTGCACCTAATTGTCATAAAGCATGTAAAAACTGCTTGTATGCGTTAAAATGATAGTAAATATGCAGTTTGCATTTTCTTATGAGCGAATGATCCAAACCTGAATGTTATAGTGTAAATAGACTTACCCTCATGAAATAAAGCAATTTTGCTTATAAAGACTCATTTGCACCTAATTGTCATAAAGCTTGTAAAAACTGCTTGTATGCGTTAAAATAATAGTTAATATGCAGTTTGCATTTTCTTATGAGAGAATGATCCAAACCTGAATGTTATAGTGAAAATAGACTTACCTTTGTAAAATAAAGCAATTTTGCCTATAAGGACTCATTTGCACCTAATTGTCGTAAAGCATGTAAAAACTGCTTGTCTGCGTTTAAATAATGGTTAATATGCAGTTTGCATTTTCTTGTGAGAGAATGATCCAAACCTGAATGTTATAGTGTAAATAGACTTACCATCATAAAATAAAGCAATTTTGCCTATAAGGACTCATTTGCCCCTAATTGTCATAAAGCATGTAAAAACTGCTTGTATGCGTTAAAATAATGGTTAATATGCAGTTTGCATTTTCTTATGAGAGAATGATCCAAAGCTGAATGTTATAGTGTAAATAGACTTACCTTCATAAAATAAAGCAATTTTGCCTATAAAGACTCATTTGCACCTAATTGTCGTAAAGCATGTAAAAACTGCTTGTATGCGTTAAAATAATAGTTAATATGCAGTTTGCATTTTCTTATGAGAGAATGATCCAAACCTGAATGTATAGTGTAAATAGACTTACCTTTGTAAAATAAAGCAATTTTGCCTATATGGACTCATTTGCCCCTAATTGTCATAAAGCATGTAAAAACTGCTTGTATGCGTTAAAATAATGGTTAATATGCAGTTTGCATTTTATTATGAGAGAATGATCCAAACCTGAATGTTATAGTGAAAGTAGACTTACCTTTGTGAAATAAAACAATTTTGCCTTTAAGGACTTATTTGTACCTTATTGTCGTAAACCATGTAAAAACTGCTTGTCTGCGTTAAAATAATGGTTAATATGCAGGTTGCATTTTCTTATGAGAAAATAATCCAAACCTGAATGTTATAGTGTAAATAGACTTACCTTCATGAAATAAAGCAATTTTGCCTATAAGGACTCATTTGCACCTAATTGTAATAAAGCATGTAAATACTGCTTGTCTGCGTGAAAATAATAGGAAATGATCAGTTTGCATTATCTTTTGAGAGAATGATCCAAACCTGAATGTTATAGTGTAAATAGACTTACCTTTGTGAAATAAAGCAATTCTGCCTATTAGGATTCATTTGCACGCAATTGTCGTGTAGCATGTAAAAACTGCTTGTCTGCGTCAAAATAATGGTTAATATGCAGTTTGCATTTTCTTATGAGAGAATGATCTAAACCTGAATGTTATAGTGTAAGTAGACTTACCTTCATAAAATAAAGCAATTTTGCCTATAAGGACACATTTGCACCTAATTGTCATAAAGCATGTAAATACTTCTTGTCTGCGTGAAAATAATAGAAAATGATCAGTTTGCATTATCTTTTGAGAAAATGATCCAAACCTGAATGTTATAGTGTAAATAGACTTACCTTTGTAAAATAAAGCAATTTTGCCTATAAGGACTCATTTGCACGCAATTGTCGTAAAGCATGTAAAAACTGCTTGTCTGTGTAAAAATGATAGTAAATATGCAGTTTGCATTTTCTTATGAGAGAATGAACCAAACCTGAATGTTATAGTGTAAATAGACTTACCCTCATGAAATTAAGCAATTTTGCCTATAAAGACTTAATTGCACTTAATTGTCGTAAAGCATGTAAAAACTGCTTGTCTGCGTTTAAATAATGGTTAATATGCAGTTTGCATTTTCTTATGAGAGAATGATCCAAACCTGAATGTTATAGTGTAAATAGACTTACCTTTGTAAAATAAAGCAATTTTGCCTATAAGGACTCATTTGCACGCAATTGTCGTAAAGCATGTAAAAACTGCTTGTCTGCGTTAAAATAATGGTTAATATGCAGTTTGCATTTTCTTATGAGAGAATGATCCAAACCTGAATGTTATAGTGTAAATAAACTTACCTTTGTAAAATAAAGCAATTTTGCCTATAAGGACTCATTTGCACGCAATTGTCGTGAAGCATGTAAAAACTGCTTGTCTGCGTTAAAATAATGGTTAATATGCAGTTTGCATTTTCTTATGAGAGAATGATCCAAACCTGAATGTTATAGTGTAAATAGACTTACCTTCATGATATAAAGCAATTTTGCCTATAAGGACTCATTTGCCCCTAATTGTCATAAAGCATGTAAAAACTGCTTGTAGCGTTAAAATAATGGTTAATATGCAGTTTGCATTTTCTTATGAGAGAATGATCCAAACCTGAATATTAAAGTGTAAATAGACTTACCTTCCTGAAATAAAGCAATTTTGCCTATAAGGACTCATTTGGCCCTAATTGTCATAAAGCATGTAAAAACTGCTTGTCTGCGTTAAAATAATGGTTAATATGCAGTTTGCATTTTCTTATGAGAAAATAATCCAAACCTGAATGTTATAGTGTAAATAGACTTACCTTCATGAAATAAAGCAATTTTGCCTATAAGGACTCATTTGCACCTAATTGTAATAAAGCATGTAAATACTGCTTGTCTGCGTGAAAATAATAGGAAATGATCAGTTTGCATTATCTTTTGAGAGAATGATCCAAACCTGAATGTTATAGTGTAAATAGACTTACCTTTGTGAAATAAAGCAATTCTGCCTATTAGGATTCATTTGCACGCAATTGTCGTGTAGCATGTAAAAACTGCTTGTCTGCGTCAAAATAATGGTTAATATGCAGTTTGCATTTTCTTATGAGAGAATGATCTAAACCTGAATGTTATAGTGTAAGTAGACTTACCTTCATAAAATAAAGCAATTTTGCCTATAAGGACACATTTGCACCTAATTGTCATAAAGCATGTAAATACTTCTTGTCTGCGTGAAAATAATAGAAAATGATCAGTTTGCATTATCTTTTGAGAAAATGATCCAAACCTGAATGTTATAGTGTAAATAGACTTACCTTTGTAAAATAAAGCAATTTTGCCTATAAGGACTCATTTGCACGCAATTGTCGTAAAGCATGTAAAAACTGCTTGTCTGTGTAAAAATGATAGTAAATATGCAGTTTGCATTTTCTTATGAGAGAATGAACCAAACCTGAATGTTATAGTGTAAATAGACTTACCCTCATGAAATTAAGCAATTTTGCCTATAAAGACTTAATTGCACTTAATTGTCGTAAAGCATGTAAAAACTGCTTGTCTGCGTTTAAATAATGGTTAATATGCAGTTTGCATTTTCTTATGAGAGAATGATCCAAACCTGAATGTTATAGTGTAAATAGACTTACCTTTGTAAAATAAAGCAATTTTGCCTATAAGGACTCATTTGCACGCAATTGTCGTAAAGCATGTAAAAACTGCTTGTCTGCGTTAAAATAATGGTTAATATGCAGTTTGCATTTTCTTATGAGAGAATGATCCAAACCTGAATGTTATAGTGTAAATAAACTTACCTTTGTAAAATAAAGCAATTTTGCCTATAAGGACTCATTTGCACGCAATTGTCGTGAAGCATGTAAAAACTGCTTGTCTGCGTTAAAATAATGGTTAATATGCAGTTTGCATTTTCTTATGAGAGAATGATCCAAACCTGAATGTTATAGTGTAAATAGACTTACCTTCATGATATAAAGCAATTTTGCCTATAAGGACTCATTTGCCCCTAATTGTCATAAAGCATGTAAAAACTGCTTGTAGCGTTAAAATAATGGTTAATATGCAGTTTGCATTTTCTTATGAGAGAATGATCCAAACCTGAATATTAAAGTGTAAATAGACTTACCTTCCTGAAATAAAGCAATTTTGCCTATAAGGACTCATTTGGCCCTAATTGTCATAAAGCATGTAAAAACTGCTTGTATGCGTTAAAATAATGGTTAATATGCAGTTTGCATTTTCTTATGAGAGAATGATCCAAACCTGAATGTTATAGTGTAAATAGACTAACCTTCATGAAATAAAGCAATTTTGCCTATAAAGACTCATTTGCACCTAATTGTCATAAAGCATGTAAAAACTGCTTGTATGCGTTAAAATGATAGTAAATATGCAGTTTGCATTTTCTTATGAGCGAATGAACCAAACCTGAATGTTATAGTGTAAATAGACTAACCCTCATGAAATAAAGCAATTTTGCTTATAAAGACTCATTTGCACCTAATTGTCATAAAGCTTGTAAAAACTGCTTGTATCCGTTAAAATAATAGTTAATATGCAGTTTGCATTTTCTTATGAGAGAATGATCCAAACCTGAATGTTATAGTGAAAATAGACTTACCTTTGTAAAATAAAGCAATTTTGCCTATAAGGACTCATTTGCACCTAATTGTCGTAAAGCATGTAAAAACTGCTTGTCTGCGTTTAAATAATGGTTAATATGCAGTTTGAATTTTCTTGTGAGAGAATGATCCAAACCTGAATGTTATAGTGTAAATAGACTTACCATCATAAAATAAAGCAATTTTGCCTATAAGGACTCATTTGCCCCTAATTGTCATAAAGCATGTAAAAACTGCTTGTATGCGTTAAAATAATGGTTAATATGCAGTTTGCATTTTCTTATGAGAGAATGATCCAAACCTGAATGTTATAGTGTAAATAGACTTACCTTCATAAAATAAAGCAATTTTGCCTATAAAGACTCATTTGCACCTAATTGTCGTAAAGCATGTAAAAACTGCTTGTATGCGTTAAAATAATAGTTAATATGCAGTTTGCATTTTCTTATGAGAGAATGATCCAAACCTGAATGTATAGTGTAAATAGACTTACCTTTGTAAAATAAAGCAATTTTGCCTATATGGACTCATTTGCCCCTAATTGTCATAATAGCTCACTCAAAGAAGCAAAAATAGGGGAAATAATTCGTGTAAAAGCGATTTTTGGCATAGTTGTAGGGGATGATGTCTGAAGCAACATACTCAAAGTACTGATGGATGGGGGTGGAGCTAAGGGGTGGGGGGTGGCGTTAAGGTCCCCTTTTAAAGTTTTTCTTATATATCTCGTAAACGGTGGCTCATAACAAAAAAATTTTTTTACTCAAGCAATCTACATAAAATTCTCTACAATAAAGGTCCTGTACACTTTTTCGCTGGAATCAATATTTAATGAGACGTGAAGGAAAGAAGATGGTCAATAATAAAATAAAGATACAGTTCTTTGAGTAGGTATGGCATGTATTAAAAAAAATTCCAATTATCTTCTAAATCTAACATAATATCATCAACATCATCGTCGACGGTGTTTTCGATTGGGGCTCCGTTAGTGCATGAGCCGGAGCATATCCCGCAAACACTGGAGCGGGCAATTCCTGCTTTCCGGCAGCCGCATCGCACCCCACACCCAGTCCTACATCGGCAAAATATGCTGTTGAGTATGGAGTCAGGTGCCACAGGATCGTTTGTTGTCACCGACTTTAGGATGCCATCGTCTCCTCTGGCCCAGCCCCATTGAGTAGGTGGTAGGGGCTTGCTGAGCCATTGTTGTATCTGTAAAAGATGTAATAATATCAACGTAAGTATTTAGCTCAAATATATATTTAATATATATTTGACAACTTCTGTGGTTAATGATACCTGTAGGTACACTCTCAACGAGTGCTGCTTCGAAGCTTCTCTGGTAGGAGGAAGAGTGGCCTGATCTGATTTCGGATTCATTGATGCTCTCAAAAAAGCTGAGTATCGTAATTTATTTAGATTTTGTTCCTGGTTAGACGCTTTGTAAATTGCCAGAAACAGTTTCTCGCCGGCCTGTTCAATACTCTCAGGTGATGTTGAAGGCTCATTAAAAATGTCTGAGATTTTTTGGGTCAGGTCTGGTTTATCCGTGAACAGCTTAGCAATTCCCACTTTGCTCTTTCCATGGATTGCAGTGGTGGTGTCGCATCCGGAGAAGCTGTGGAGAAGGAGAATTGTCTTGGCAAGTGGAAACTGTTGAAGTTGTCGCACTGAAAACAATTTGGTTTCCACCTTTCCACGCCCTGGTTTCATAAAGAACACGTTAATATTTGGTGGAGCCAATCCCATGAGGAGGACTATCAAGTCGACATTTTCCCCGACTATTACAACAGTTGGATGAATGGCAGCCTTATCCAACCCGCATCTGACAATAGTACCATCAGCATCTCCTGTTGCAACAGTTGTTTCAATCCCTGCTGCTGTCATTTTCTCGGTGAGGAACTGAATCAGCCTCGTTTTATTTTTTTCGTTGGCGAGGAAATGCTCCTGTTTAACAGTGATGATCGTATTTTCGTTACAGTTAATATCAACCGACGTTTTAGTCAGACCTCATCGCTTCTGCTCTGCTCGTTTAGTGCTGTTGACATCACTGTAACCATCAAAAACCACCATACAGTTTGGACCGTAATGTTTCTGGACGTAGGTAATGTATTGATGGCAAATCGTAGAAACGTTGGAGGACGGGTTCCATTTCATACTCCACGTGTGCGTCGTGATTGGTTGGCGGTGACCTTGTCGCCAGTGAGAGATGATACAAAATACTAGGAACAGTTATTTTGGAACGGTTTCGAACGAGGAACAGATTGGAACAGTTGTCAGTATAATAAAATACCTGTTCCGGGCTGTTCCAATGTTTCGACTGTTCTTCTGCATAAAATAAACATTCTCCGTTCCCGTTGTCAATTATTATTGTACCTACTTTGCAAACTGCAACAGTTATGCTCTTCACCTACGCCTAGCGTACATTGTACGTAAAGTCGATTTTAGTATCACACCATCACATTAACATGCGTCGCAAAGTTTTAGACAAAACTGGACGGCTTATTCATTTTATATTACATACGCGAATAATATTGAACTGTGGTGAAATAATATTATTTGATTTTGTCATAGTATATGCATTCTGCAGAACAACTGTTACTTACATTCTGTAAAAGCATATTTTTAATAATTAGGTACCTTAAATTATTAAACTTGAATAATAGAATTAATTCACGAAAAAATACAAATCATACACATTTCATAAATTGAAATTTTTATAAGTTGCATGTTACAAGCTATTCCGAGAATGTCAAGGTTCCAACGTTGGAACTGTTAAAAAGTGTTTTTGGAACTGTTCCGTAAGCGGAACAGGAACGGAACGGAACTGTTATTAAAAAATAACAGTTTGTACCACCTCTACCGCCAGTCCCTTGCGCCCGACGACGCTACAGAAACGTGCCGAGTGCGCCAGCAGTTTGAACCAATACGTAAAAATGCGAGAATTGAGCATAATTAACTTTTCTTCTTTGATATCTCCTTAAATATTGATCCCAGCGAAAAAGTGTACAGAACCTTTTTTGTAGAGAATATTATGTACATTGCTTGAGTAAAAGAATTTTTTTTGCTATGAGCCACCGTTTAGGAGATATATAAGAAAAACTTTAACAGGGGACCTTAACGCCACCCCCCACCCCTTAGCTCCACCCCCATCCATCAGTACTTTGAGTATGTTGCTTCAGACACCATCCCCTACAACTATGCCAAAAATCGCTTTTACACGAATTATTTCCCCTATTTGGCAGTATTTGGTCTTCGTTGATTGAACTATAAAGCATGTAAAAACTGCTTGTATGCGTTAAAATAATGGTTAATATGCAGTTTGAATTTTCTTATGAGAGAATGATCCAAACCTGAATGTTATAGTGAAAATAGACTTACCTTTGTAAAATAAAGCAATTTTGCCTATAAGGACTCATTTGCACCTAATTGTCGTAAAGCATGTAAAAACTGCTTGTCTGCGTTTAAATAATGGTTAATATGCAGTTTGCATTTTCTTATGAGAGAATGATCCAAACCTGAATGTTATAGTGAAAGTAGACTTACCTTTGTGAAATAAAACAATTTTGCCTTTAAGGACTTATTTGTACCTTATTGTCGTAAACCATGTAAAAACTGCTTGTCTGCGTTAAAATAATGGTTAATATGCAGTTTGCATTTTCTTATGAGAAAATAATCTAAACCTGAATGTTATAGTGTAAATAGACTTACCTTCATGAAATAAAGCAATTTTGCCTATAAGGACTCATTTGCACCTAATTGTAATAAAGCATGTAAATACTGCTTGTCTGCGTGAAAATAATAGGAAATGATCAGTTTGCATTATCTTTTGAGAGAATGATCCAAACCTGAATGTTATAGTGTAAATAGACTTACCTTTGTGAAATAAAGCAATTCTGCCTATTAGGATTCATTTGCACGCAATTGTCGTAAACCATGTAAAAACTGCTTGTCTGCGTTAAAATAATGGTTAATATGCAGTTTGCATTTTCTTATGAGAAAATAATCTAAACCTGAATGTTATAGTGTAAGTAGACTTACCTTCATAAAATAAAGCAATTTTGCCTATAAGGACACATTTGCACCTAATTGTCATAAAGCATGTAAATACTTCTTGTCTGCGTGAAAATAATAGAAAATGATCAGTTTGCATTATCTTTTGAGAAAATAATCCAAACCTGAATGTTATAGTGTAAATAGACTTACCTTTGTAAAATAAAGCAATTTTGCCTATAAGGACTCATTTGCACGCAATTGTCGTAAAGCATGTAAAAACTGCTTGTCTGTGTAAAAATGATAGTAAATATGCAGTTTGCATTTTCTTATGAGAGAATGAACCAAACCTGAATGTTATAGTGTAAATAGACTTACCCTCATGAAATTAAGCAATTTTGCCTATAAAGACTTAATTGCACTTAATTGTCGTAAAGCATGTAAAAACTGCTTGTCTGCGTTTAAATAATGGTTAATATGCAGTTTGCATTTTCTTATGAGAGAATGATCCAAACCTGAATGTTATAGTGTAAATAGACTTACCTTTGTAAAATAAAGCAATTTTGCCTATAAGGACTCATTTGCACGCAATTGTCGTAAAGCATGTAAAAACTGCTTGTCTGCGTTAAAATAATGGTTAATATGCAGTTTGCATTTTCTTATGAGAGAATGATCCAAACCTGAATGTTATAGTGTCCGGCTAATTAGAGAAAGTCAACACTCTTGTAGTGTTGTTATTAAAATTATTAGCTCTCGCAGGTAGTGGATTCTGCGGTGCATTGTGTTATATATAAGAGAAATCATGAATTAACTGTCGTGGGCACTGTAGAGTAATGCAACTCAGCCAACGCGAAATTGGTTGTTTCGGGTTCAAGTCCCGACAGTGACATTTAAATTTTTCTTATATATAAGCCTTCTAAAAAATATTATGACGATAATATTCGTTTAATATTATTATGCTTTCACTATTTCAGTGAAATAATTATACTGCAATTGGATTTCTTCAGATTGATTTCGTATATAATATTGCAAGTATTTATTAAATCTTTCTCATTGTTTATTAGTTACATCAGCATGTCCGGCTAATTAGAGAAAGTCAACACTCTTGTAGTGTTGTTATTAAAATTATTAGCTCTCGCAGGTAGTGGATTCTGCGGTGCATTGTGTTATATATAAGAGAAATCATGAATTAACTGTCGTGGGCACTGTAGAGTAATGCAACTCAGCCAACGCGAAATTGGTTGTTTCGGGTTCAAGTCCCGACAGTGACATTTAAATTTTTCTTATATATAAGCCTTCTAAAAAATATTATGACGATAATATTCGTTTAATATTATTATGCTTTCACTATTTCAGTGAAATAATTATACTGCAATTGGATTTCTTCAGATTGATTTCGTATATAATATTGCAAGTATTTATTAAATCTTTCTCATTGTTTATTAGTTACATCAGCATGTCCGGCTAATTAGAGAAAGTCAACACTCTTGTAGTGTTGTTATTAAAATTATTAGCTCTCGCAGGTAGTGGATTCTGCGGTGCATTGTGTTATATATAAGAGAAATCATGAATTAACTGTCGTGGGCACTGTAGAGTAATGCAACTCAGCCAACGCGAAATTGGTTGTTTCGGGTTCAAGTCCCGACAGTGACATTTAAATTTTTCTTATATATAAGCCTTCTAAAAAATATTATGACGATAATATTCGTTTAATATTATTATGCTTTCACTATTTCAGTGAAATAATTATACTGCAATTGGATTTCTTCAGATTGATTTCGTATATAATATTGCAAGTATTTATTAAATCTTTCTCATTGTTTATTAGTTACATCAGCATGTCCGGCTAATTAGAGAAAGTCAACACTCTTGTAGTGTTGTTATTAAAATTATTAGCTCTCGCAGGTAGTGGATTCTGCGGTGCATTGTGTTATATATAAGAGAAATCATGAATTAACTGTCGTGGGCACTGTAGAGTAATGCAACTCAGCCAACGCGAAATTGGTTGTTTCGGGTTCAAGTCCCGACAGTGACATTTAAATTTTTCTTATATATAAGCCTTCTAAAAAATATTATGACGATAATATTCGTTTAATATTATTATGCTTTCACTATTTCAGTGAAATAATTATACTGCAATTGGATTTCTTCAGATTGATTTCGTATATAATATTGCAAGTATTTATTAAATCTTTCTCATTGTTTATTAGTTATAGTGTAAATAGACTTACCTTCATGATATAAAGCAATTTTGCCTATAAGGACTCATTTGCCCCTAATTGTCATAAAGCATGTAAAAACTGCTTGTAGCGTTAAAATAATGGTTAATATGCAGTTTGCATTTTCTTATGAGAGAATGATCCAAACCTGAATATTAAAGTGTAAATAGACTTACCTTCCTGAAATAAAGCAATTTTGCCTATAAGGACTCATTTGGCCCTAATTGTCATAAAGCATGTAAAAACTGCTTGTATGCGTTAAAATAATGGTTAATATGCAGTTTGCATTTTCTTATGAGAGAATGATCCAAACCTGAATGTTATAGTGTAAATAGACTAACCTTCATGAAATAAAGCAATTTTGCCTATAAAGACTCATTTGCACCTAATTGTCATAAAGCATGTAAAAACTGCTTGTATGCGTTAAAATGATAGTAAATATGCAGTTTGCATTTTCTTATGAGCGAATGATCCAAACCTGAATGTTATAGTGTAAATAGACTTACCCTCATGAAATAAAGCAATTTTGCTTATAAAGACTCATTTGCACCTAATTGTCATAAAGCTTGTAAAAACTGCTTGTATCCGTTAAAATAATAGTTAATATGCAGTTTGCATTTTCTTATGAGAGAATGATCCAAACCTGAATGTTATAGTGAAAATAGACTTACCTTTGTAAAGTAAAGCAATTTTGCCTATAAGGACTCATTTGCACCTAATTGTCGTAAAGCATGTAAAAACTGCTTGTCTGCGTTTAAATAATGGTTAATATGCAGTTTGAATTTTCTTGTGAGAGAATGATCCAAACCTGAATGTTATAGTGTAAATAGACTTACCATCATAAAATAAAGCAATTTTGCCTATAAGGACTCATTTGCCCCTAATTGTCATAAAGCATGTAAAAACTGCTTGTATGCGTTAAAATAATGGTTAATATGCAGTTTGCATTTTCTTATGAGAGAATGATCCAAACCTGAATGTTATAGTGTAAATAGACTTACCTTCATAAAATAAAGCAATTTTGCCTATAAAGACTCATTTGCACCTAATTGTCGTAAAGCATGTAAAAACTGCTTGTATGCGTTAAAATAATAGTTAATATGCAGTTTGCATTTTCTTATGAGAGAATGATCCAAACCTGAATGTATAGTGTAAATAGACTTACCTTTGTAAAATAAAGCAATTTTGCCTATATGGACTCATTTGCCCCTAATTGTCATAAAGCATGTAAAAACTGCTTGTATGCGTTAAAATAATGGTTAATATGCAGTTTGAATTTTCTTATGAGAGAATGATCCAAACCTGAATGTTATAGTGAAAATAGACTTACCTTTGTAAAATAAAGCAATTTTGCCTATAAGGACTCATTTGCACCTAATTGTCGTAAAGCATGTAAAAACTGCTTGTCTGCGTTTAAATAATGGTTAATATGCAGTTTGCATTTTCTTATGAGAGAATGATCCAAACCTGAATGTTATAGTGAAAGTAGACTTACCTTTGTGAAATAAAACAATTTTGCCTTTAAGGACTTATTTGTACCTTATTGTCGTAAACCATGTAAAAACTGCTTGTCTGCGTTAAAATAATGGTTAATATGCAGTTTGCATTTTCTTATGAGAAAATAATCTAAACCTGAATGTTATAGTGTAAATAGACTTACCTTCATGAAATAAAGCAATTTTGCCTATAAGGACTCATTTGCACCTAATTGTAATAAAGCATGTAAATACTGCTTGTCTGCGTGAAAATAATAGGAAATGATCAGTTTGCATTATCTTTTGAGAGAATGATCCAAACCTGAATGTTATAGTGTAAATAGACTTACCTTTGTGAAATAAAGCAATTCTGCCTATTAGGATTCATTTGCACGCAATTGTCGTGTAGCATGTAAAAACTGCTTGTCTGCGTCAAAATAATGGTTAATATGCAGTTTGCATTTTCTTATGAGAGAATGATCTAAACCTGAATGTTATAGTGTAAGTAGACTTACCTTCATAAAATAAAGCAATTTTGCCTATAAGGACACATTTGCACCTAATTGTCATAAAGCATGTAAATACTTCTTGTCTGCGTGATAATAATAGAAAATGATCAGTTTGCATTATCTTTTGAGAAAATAATCCAAACCTGAATGTTATAGTGTAAATAGACTTACCTTTGTAAAATAAAGCAATTTTGCCTATAAGGACTCATTTGCACGCAATTGTCGTAAAGCATGTAAAAACTGCTTGTCTGTGTAAAAATGATAGTAAATATGCAGTTTGCATTTTCTTATGAGAGAATGAACCAAACCTGAATGTTATAGTGTAAATAGACTTACCCTCATGAAATTAAGCAATTTTGCCTATAAAGACTTAATTGCACTTAATTGTCGTAAAGCATGTAAAAACTGCTTGTCTGCGTTTAAATAATGGTTAATATGCAGTTTGCATTTTCTTATGAGAGAATGATCCAAACCTGAATGTTATAGTGTAAATAGACTTACCTTTGTAAAATAAAGCAATTTTGCCTATAAGGACTCATTTGCACGCAATTGTCGTAAAGCATGTAAAAACTGCTTGTCTGCGTTAAAATAATGGTTAATATGCAGTTTGCATTTTCTTATGAGAGAATGATCCAAACCTGAATGTTATAGTGTAAATAAAATTACCTTTGTAAAATACAGCAATTTTGCCTATAAGGACTCATTTGCACGCAATTGTCGTGAAGCATGTAAAAACTGCTTGTCTGCGTTAAAATAATGGTTAATATGCAGTTTGCATTTTCTTATGAGAGAATGATCCAAACCTGAATGTTATAGTGTAAATAGACTTACCTTCATGATATAAAGCAATTTTGCCTATAAGGACTCATTTGCCCCTAATTGTCATAAAGCATGTAAAAACTGCTTGTAGCGTTAAAATAATGGTTAATATGCAGTTTGCATTTTCTTATGAGAGAATGATCCAAACCTGAATGTTATAGTGTAAATAGACTTACCTTCATGAAATAAAGCAATCTTGCCTATAAAGACTCATTTGCACCTAATTGTCGTAAAGCATGTAAAAACTGCTTGTATGCGTTAAAATAATAGTTAATATGCAGTTTGCATTTTCTTATGAGAGAATGATCCAAACCTGAATGTATAGTGTAAATAGACTTACCTTTGTAAAATAAAGCAATTTTGCCTATATGGACTCATTTGCCCCTAATTGTCGTAAAGCATGTAAAAACTGCTTGTATGCGTTAAAATAATGGTTAATATGCAGTTTGCATTTTCTTATGAGAGAATGATCCAAACATGAATGTTATAGTGTAAATAGACTTACCCTCATGAAATAAAGCAATTTTGCTTATAAAGACTCATTTGCACCTAATTGTCATAAAGCTTGTAAAAACTGCTTGTATGCGTTAAAATAATAGTTAATATGCAGTTTGCATTTTCTTATGAGAGAATGATCCAAACCTGAATGTTATAGTGAAAATAGACTTACCTTTGTAAAATAAAGCAATTTTGCCTATAAGGACACATTTGCACCTAATTGTCGTAAAGCATGTAAAAACTGCTTGTATGCGTTAAAATAATGGTTAATATGCAGTTTGCATTTTCTTATGAGAGAATGATCCAAACCTGAATGTTATAGTGTAAATAGACTTACCTTCATAAAATAAAGCAATTTTGCCTATAAAGACTCATTTGCACCTAATTGTCGTAAAGCATGTAAAAACTGCTTGTATGCGTTAAAATAATAGTTAATATGCAGTTTGCATTTTCTTATGAGAGAATGATCCAAACCTGAATGTATAGTGTAAATAGACTTACCTTCATAAAAAAAAGCAATTTTGCCTATAAAGACTCATTTGCACCTAATTGTCGTAAAGCATGTAAAAACTGCTTGTATGCGTTAAAATAATAGTTAATATGCAGTTTGCATTTTCTTATGAGAGAATGATCCAAACCTGAATGTTATAGTGTAAATAGACTTACCTTCATAAAATAAAGCAATTTTGCCTATAAAGACTCATTTGCACCTAATTGTCGTAAAGCATGTAAAAACTGCTTGTATGCGTTAAAATAATAGTTAATATGCAGTTTGCATTTTCTTATGAGAGAATGATCCAAACCTGAATGTATAGTGTAAATAGACTTACCTTTGTAAAATAAAGCAATTTTGCCTATATGGACTCATTTGCCCCTAATTGTCATAAAGCATGTAAAAACTGCTTGTATGCGTTAAAATAATGGTTAATATGCTGTTTGCATTTTCTTATGAGAGAATGATCCAAACCTGAATGTTATAGTGTAAATAGACTTACTTTTGTAAAATAAAGCAATTTTGCCTATAAGGACTCATTTGCACGCAATTGTCGTGAAGCATGTAAAAACTGCTTGTCTGCGTGAAAATGATAGTAAATATGCAGTTTGCATTTTCTTATGAGAGAATGATCCAAACCTGAATGTTATAGTGTAAATAGACTTACCCTCATGAAATTAAGCAATTTTGCCTATAAAGACTCATTTGCACTTAATTGTCGTAAAGCATGTACAAACTGCTTGTCTGCGTTTAAATAATGGTTAATATGCAGTTTGCATTTTCTTATGAGAGAATGATCCAAACCTGAATGTTATAGTGTAAATAGACTTACCTTTGTAAAATAAAGCAATTTTGCCTATAAGGACTCTTTTGCACGCAATTGTCGTAATGCATGTAAAAACTGCTTGTCTGCGTTAAAATAATGGTTAATATGCAGTTTGCATTTTCTTATGAGAGAATGATCCAAACCTGAATGTTATAGTGTAAATAGACTTACCTTCATAAAATAAAGCAATTTTGCCTATAAGGACTCATTTGCCCCTAATTGTCGTAAAGCATGTAAAAACTGCTTGTCTGCGTTTAAATAATGGTTAATATGCAGCTTGCATTTTCTTATGAGAGAATGATCCAAACCTGAATGTTATAGTGTAAATAGACTTACCTTTGTAAAATAAAGCAAATTTGCCTTTAAGGACTCATTTGCACGCAATTGTCGTGAAGCATGTAAAAACTGCTTGTCTGCGTGAAAATGATAGTAAATATGCAGTTTGCATTTTCTTTTGAGAGAATGATCCAAACCTGAATTTTATAGTGTAAATAGACTTACCCCTTATAAAATTAAGCAATTTTGCCTATAAAGACTCATTTGCACTTAATTGTCGTAAAGCATGTACAAACTGCTTGTCTGCGTTTAAATAATGGTTAATATGCAGTTTGCATTTTCTTATGAGAGAATGATCCAAACCTGAATGTTATAGTGTAAATAGACTTACCTTTGTAAAATAAAGCAATTTTGCCTATAAGGACTCATTTGCACGCAATTGTCGTAATGCATGTAAAAACTGCTTGTCTGCGTTAAAATAATGGTTAATATGCAGTTTGCATTTTCTTATGAGAGAATGATCCAAACCTGAATGGTATAGTGTTAATAGTTATACCTTCATGAAATAAAGCAATTTTGCCTATAAGGACTCATTTGCCCCTAATTGTCATAAAGCATGTAAAAACTGCTTGTCTGCGTTAAAATAATGGTAATATGCAGTTTGCATTTTCTTATGAGAGAATGATCCAAACCTGAATGTTATAGTGAAAGTAGACTTACCTTTGTGAAATAAAACAATTTTGCCTTTAAGGACTTATTTAAACCTTATTGTCGTAAACCATGTAAAAACTGTTTGTCTGCGTTAAAATAATGGTTAATATGCAGTTTGCATTTTCTTATGAGAAAATAATCCAAACCTGAATGTTATAGTGTAAATAGACTTACCTTCATGAAATAAAGCAATTTTGCCAATAAGGACTCATTTGCACCTAATTGTAATAAAGCATGTAAATACTGCTTGTCTGCGTGAAAATAATAGGAAATGATCAGTTTGCATTTTCTTTTGAGAGAATGATCCAAACCTGAATGTTATAGTGTAAATGGACTTACCTTTGTGAAATAAAGCAGTTCTGCCTACCTATTAGGATTCATTTGCACGCAATTGTCGTGTAGCATGTAAAAACTGCTTGTCTGCGTCAAAATAATGGTTAATATGCAGTTTGCATTTTCTTATGAGAGAATGATCTAAACCTGAATGTTATAGTGTAAGTAGACTTACCTTCATAAAATAAAGCAATTTTGCCTATAAGGACACATTTGCACCTAATTGTCATAAAGCATGTAAATACTTCTTGTCTGCGTGAAAATAATAGAAAATGATCAGTTTGCATTATCTTTTGAGAAAATGATCCAAACCTGAATGTTATAGTGTAAATAGACTTACCTTTGTAAAATAAAGCAATTTTGCCTATAAGGACTCATTTGCACGCTATTGTCGTGAAGCATGTAAAAACTGCTTGTCTGCGTAAAAATGATCGTAAATATGCAGTTTGCATTTTCTTATGAGAGAATGAACCAAACCTGAATGTTATAGTGTAAATAGACTTACCCTCATGAAATTAAGCAATTTTGCCTATAAAGACTTAACTGCACTTAATTGTCGTAAAGCATGTAAAAACTGCTTGTCTGCGTTTAAATAATGGTTAATATGCAGTTTGCATTTTCTTATGAGAGAATGATCCAAACCTGAATGTTATAGTGTAAATAGACTTACCTTTGTAAAATAAAGCAATTTTGCCTATAAGGACTCATTTGCACGCAATTGTCGTGAAGCATGTAAAAACTGCTTGTCTGCGTTAAAATAATGGTTAATATGCAGTTTGCATTTTCTTATGAGAGAATGATCCAAACCTGAATGTTATAGTGTAAATAGACTTACTTTTGTAAAATAAAGCAATTTTGCCTATAAGGACTCATTTGCACGCAATTGTCGTGAAGCATGTAAAAACTGCTTGTCTGCGTGAAAATGATAGTAAATATGCAGTTTGCATTTTCTTATGAGAGAATGATCCAAACCTGAATGTTATAGTGTAAATAGACTTAACCTCATGAAATTAAGCAATTTTGCCTATAAAGACTCATTTGCACTTAATTGTCGTAAAGCATGTACAAACTGCTTGTCTGCGTTTAAATAATGGTTAATATGCAGTTTGCATTTTCTTATGAGAGAATGATCCAAACCTGAATGTTATAGTGTAAATAGACTTACCTTTGTAAAATAAAGCAATTTTGCCTATAAGGACTCTTTTGCACGCAATTGTCGTAATGCATGTAAAAACTGCTTGTCTGCGTTAAAATAATGGTTAATATGCAGTTTGCATTTTCTTATGAGAGAATGATCCAAACCTGAATGTTATAGTGTAAATAGACTTACCTTCATAAAATAAAGCAATTTTGCCTATAAGGACTCATTTGCCCCTAATTGTCGTAAAGCATGTAAAAACTGCTTGTCTGCGTTTAAATAATGGTTAATATGCAGCTTGCATTTTCTTATGAGAGAATGATCCAAACCTGAATGTTATAGTGTAAATAGACTTACCTTTGTAAAATAAAGCAATTTTGCCTTTAAGGACTCATTTGCACGCAATTGTCGTGAAGCATGTAAAAACTGCTTGGCTGCGTGAAAATGATAGTAAATATGCAGTTTGTATTTTCTTTTGAGAGAATGATCCAAACCTGAATTTTATAGTGTAAATAGACTTACCCTCATAAACTTAAGCAATTTTGCCTATAAAGACTCATTTGCACTTAATTGTCGTAAAGCATGTACAAACTGCTTGTCTGCGTTTAAATAATGGTTAATATGCAGTTTGCATTTTCTTATGAGAGAATGATCCAAACCTGAATGTTATAGTGTAAATAGACTTACCTTTGTAAAATAAAGCAATTTTGCCTATAAGGACTCATTTGCACGCAATTGTCGTAATGCATGTAAAAACTGCTTGTCTGCGTTAAAATAATGGTTAATATGCAGTTTGCATTTTCTTATGAGAGAATGATCCAAACCTGAATGGTATAGTGTTAATAGTTATACCTTCATGAAATAAAGCAATTTTGCCTATAAGGACTCATTTGCCCCTAATTGTCATAAAGCATGTAAAAACTGCTTGTCTGCGTTAAAATAATGGTAATATGCAGTTTGCATTTTCTTATGAGAGAATGATCCAAACCTGAATGTTATAGTGAAAGTAGACTTACCTTTGTGAAATAAAACAATTTTGCCTTTAAGGACTTATTTAAACCTTATTGTCGTAAACCATGTAAAAACTGTTTGTCTGCGTTAAAATAATGGTTAATATGCAGTTTGCATTTTCTTATGAGAAAATAATCCAAACCTGAATGTTATAGTGTAAATAGACTTACCTTCATGAAATAAAGCAATTTTGCCAATAAGGACTCATTTGCACCTAATTGTAATAAAGCATGTAAATACTGCTTGTCTGCGTGAAAATAATAGGAAATGATCAGTTTGCATTATCTTTTGAGAGAATGATCCAAACCTGAATGTTATAGTGTAAATAGACTTACCTTTGTGAAATAAAGCAGTTCTGCCTACCTATTAGGATTCATTTGCACGCAATTGTCGTGTAGCATGTAAAAACTGCTTGTCTGCGTCAAAATAATGGTTAATATGCAGTTTGCATTTTCTTATGAGAGAATGATCTAAACCTGAATGTTATAGTGTAAGTAGACTTACCTTCATAAAATAAAGCAATTTTGCCTATAAGGACACATTTGCACCTAATTGTCATAAAGCATGTAAATACTTCTTGTCTGCGTGAAAATAATAGAAAATGATCAGTTTGCATTATCTTTTGAGAAAATGATCCAAACCTGAATGTTATAGTGTAAATAGACTTACCTTTGTAAAATAAAGCAATTTTGCCTATAAGGACTCATTTGCACGCTGTTGTCGTGAAGCATGTAAAAACTGCTTGTCTGCGTAAAAATGATCGTAAATATGCAGTTTGCATTTTCTTATGAGAGAATGAACCAAACCTGAATGTTATAGTGTAAATAGACTTACCCTCATGAAATTAAGCAATTTTGCCTATAAAGACTTAACTGCACTTAATTGTCGTAAAGCATGTAAAAACTGCTTGTCTGCGTTTAAATAATGGTTAATATGCAGTTTGCATTTTCTTATGAGAGAATGATCCAAACCTGAATGTTATAGTGTAAATAGACTTACCTTTGTAAAATAAAGCAATTTTGCCTATAAGGACTCATTTGCACGCAATTGTCGTGAAGCATGTAAAAACTGCTTGTCTGCGTTAAAATAATGGTTAATATGCAGTTCGCATTTTCTTATGAGAGAATGATCCAAACCTGAATGTTATAGTGTAAATAGACTTATGTTCATGAAATAAAGCAATTTTGCCTATAAGGACTCATTTGCCCCTAATTGGCATAAAGCATGTAAAAACTGCTTGTCAGCGTTAAAATAATGGTTAATATGCAGTTTGCTTTTTCTTATGAGAGAATGATCCAAACCTGAATGTTATAGTGTAAATAGACTTACCTTCATGAAATAAAGCAATTTTGCCTATAAGGACTCATTTGCACCTAATAGTCGTAAAGCATGTAAAAACTGCTTGTCTGCGTTTAAATAATGGTTAATATGCAGTTTGCATTTTCTTATGAGAGAATGATCCAAACCTGAATGTTATAGTGTAAATACACTTACCTTCATGAATTAAAGCAATTTTGCCTATAAGGACTCATTTGCCCCTAATTTTCATAAAGCATGTAAAAATTGCTTGTCTGCGTTAAAATAATGGTTAGTTAATATGCAGTTTGCATTTTCTTATGAGAGAATGATCCAAACCTGAATGTTATAGTGAAAGTAGACTTACCTTCATGAAATAAAGCAATTTTGCCTATAAAGACTCATTTGCCCCTAATTGTCATAAAGCATGTAAAAACTGCTTGTCTGCGTTTAAATAATGGTTAATATGCAGTTTGCATTTTCTTATGAGAGAATGATCCAAACCTGAGTGTTATAGTGTAAATAGACTTACCTTTGTGAAATAAAGCAATTATGCCTATTAGGACTCATTTGCACCTAATTGTCATAAAGCATGTAAATACTTCTTGTCTGCGTGAAAATAATAGGAAATGATCAGTTTGCATTATCTTTTGAGAAAATGATCCAAACCTGAATGTTATAGTGTAAATAGACTTACCTTTGTAAAATAAAGCAATTTTGCCTATAAGGACTCATTTGCACGCAATTGTCGTGAAGCATGTAAAAACTGCTTGTCTGCGTTAAAATAATGGTTAATATGCAGTTTGCATTTTCTTATGAGAAAATGATCCAAACCTGAATGGTATAGTGTTAATAGTAATACCTTCATGAAATAAAGCAATTTTGCCTATAAGGACTCATTTGCCCCTAATTGTCATAAAGCATGTAAAAACTGCTTGTCTGCGTTAAAATAATGGTTAATATGCAGTTTGCATTTTCTTATGAGAGAATGATCCAAACCTGAATGTTATAGTGAAAGTAGACTTACCTTTGTGAAATAAAACAATTTTGCCTTTAAGGACCTATTTGCACCTTATTGTCGTAAACCATGTAAAAACTGCTTGTCTGCGTTAAAATAATGGTTAATATGCAGTTTGCATTTTTTTATGAGAAAATAATCCAAACCTGAATGTTATAGTGTAAATAGGTTTACCTTCATGAAATAAAGCAATTTTGCCTATAAGGACTCATTTGCACCTAATTGTCATAAAGCATGTAAATACTGCTTGTCTGCGTGAAAATAATAGGAAATGATCAGTTTGCATTATCTTTTGAGAGAATGATCCAAACCTGAATGTTATAGTGTAAATAGACTTACCTTTGTGAAATAAAGCAATTCTGCCTATTAGGATTCATTTGCACGCAATTGTCGTGTAGCATGTAAAAACTGCTTGTCTTCGTCAAAATAATGGTTAATATGCAGTTTGCATTTTCTTATGAGAGAATGATCTAAACCTGAATGTTATAGTGTAAGTAGACTTACCTTTATAAAATAAAGCAATTTTGCCTATAAGGACACATTTGCACCTAATTGTCATAAAGCATGTAAATACTTCTTGTCTGCGTGAAAATAATAGAAAATGATCAGTTTGCATTATCTTTTGAGAAAATGATCCAAACCTGAATGTTATAGTGTAAATAGACTTACCTTTGTAAAATAAAGCAATTTTGCCTATAAGGACTCATTTGCACGCAATTGTCGTGAAGCATGTAAAAACTGCTTGTCTGCGTTAAAATAATGGTTAATATGCAGTTTGCATTTTCTTATGAAAGAATGATCCAAACCTGAATGTTATAGTGTAAATAGACTTATGTTCATGAAATAAAGCAATTTTGCCTATAAAGACTCATTTGCACCTAATTGTCGTAAAGCATGTAAAAACTGCTTGTATGCGTTAAAATAATAGTTAATATGCAGTTTGCATTTTCTTATGAGAGAATGATCCAAACCTGAATGTATAGTGTAAATAGACTTACCTTCATAAAAAAAAGCAATTTTGCCTATAAAGACTCATTTGCACCTAATTGTCGTAAAGCATGTAAAAACTGCTTGTATGCGTTAAAATAATAGTTAATATGCAGTTTGCATTTTCTTATGAGAGAATGATCCAAACCTGAATGTTATAGTGTAAATAGACTTACCTTCATAAAATAAAGCAATTTTGCCTATAAAGACTCATTTGCACCTAATTGTCGTAAAGCATGTAAAAACTGCTTGTATGCGTTAAAATAATAGTTAATATGCAGTTTGCATTTTCTTATGAGAGAATGATCCAAACCTGAATGTATAGTGTAAATAGACTTACCTTTGTAAAATAAAGCAATTTTGCCTATATGGACTCATTTGCCCCTAATTGTCATAAAGCATGTAAAAACTGCTTGTATGCGTTAAAATAATGGTTAATATGCAGTTTGCATTTTCTTATGAGAGAATGATCCAAACCTGAATGTTATAGTGTAAATAGACTTACTTTTGTAAAATAAAGCAATTTTGCCTATAAGGACTCATTTGCACGCAATTGTCGTGAAGCATGTAAAAACTGCTTGTCTGCGTGAAAATGATAGTAAATATGCAGTTTGCATTTTCTTATGAGAGAATGATCCAAACCTGAATGTTATAGTGTAAATAGACTTACCCTCATGAAATTAAGCAATTTTGCCTATAAAGACTCATTTGCACTTAATTGTCGTAAAGCATGTACAAACTGCTTGTCTGCGTTTAAATAATGGTTAATATGCAGTTTGCATTTTCTTATGAGAGAATGATCCAAACCTGAATGTTATAGTGTAAATAGACTTACCTTTGTAAAATAAAGCAATTTTGCCTATAAGGACTCTTTTGCACGCAATTGTCGTAATGCATGTAAAAACTGCTTGTCTGCGTTAAAATAATGGTTAATATGCAGTTTGCATTTTCTTATGAGAGAATGATCCAAACCTGAATGTTATAGTGTAAATAGACTTACCTTCATAAAATAAAGCAATTTTGCCTATAAGGACTCATTTGCCCCTAATTGTCGTAAAGCATGTAAAAACTGCTTGTCTGCGTTTAAATAATGGTTAATATGCAGCTTGCATTTTCTTATGAGAGAATGATCCAAACCTGAATGTTATAGTGTAAATAGACTTACCTTTGTAAAATAAAGCAAATTTGCCTTTAAGGACTCATTTGCACGCAATTGTCGTGAAGCATGTAAAAACTGCTTGTCTGCGTGAAAATGATAGTAAATATGCAGTTTGCATTTTCTTTTGAGAGAATGATCCAAACCTGAATTTTATAGTGTAAATAGACTTACCCCTTATAAAATTAAGCAATTTTCCTATAAAGACTCATTTGCACTTAATTGTCGTAAAGCATGTACAAACTGCTTGTCTGCGTTTAAATAATGGTTAATATGCAGTTTGCATTTTCTTATGAGAGAATGATCCAAACCTGAATGTTATAGTGTAAATAGACTTACCTTTGTAAAATAAAGCAATTTTGCCTATAAGGACTCATTTGCACGCAATTGTCGTAATGCATGTAAAAACTGCTTGTCTGCGTTAAAATAATGGTTAATATGCAGTTTGCATTTTCTTATGAGAGAATGATCCAAACCTGAATGGTATAGTGTTAATAGTTATACCTTCATGAAATAAAGCAATTTTGCCTATAAGGACTCATTTGCCCCTAATTGTCATAAAGCATGTAAAAACTGCTTGTCTGCGTTAAAATAATGGTAATATGCAGTTTGCATTTTCTTATGAGAGAATGATCCAAACCTGAATGTTATAGTGAAAGTAGACTTACCTTTGTGAAATAAAACAATTTTGCCTTTAAGGACTTATTTAAACCTTATTGTCGTAAACCATGTAAAAACTGTTTGTCTGCGTTAAAATAATGGTTAATATGCAGTTTGCATTTTCTTATGAGAAAATAATCCAAACCTGAATGTTATAGTGTAAATAGACTTACCTTCATGAAATAAAGCAATTTTGCCAATAAGGACTCATTTGCACCTAATTGTAATAAAGCATGTAAATACTGCTTGTCTGCGTGAAAATAATAGGAAATGATCAGTTTGCATTATCTTTTGAGAGAATGATCCAAACCTGAATGTTATAGTGTAAATAGACTTACCTTTGTGAAATAAAGCAGTTCTGCCTACCTATTAGGATTCATTTGCACGCAATTGTCGTGTAGCATGTAAAAACTGCTTGTCTGCGTCAAAATAATGGTTAATATGCAGTTTGCATTTTCTTATGAGAGAATGATCTAAACCTGAATGTTATAGTGTAAGTAGACTTACCTTCATAAAATAAAGCAATTTTGCCTATAAGGACACATTTGCACCTAATTGTCATAAAGCATGTAAATACTTCTTGTCTGCGTGAAAATAATAGAAAATGATCAGTTTGCATTATCTTTTGAGAAAATGCTCCAAACCTGAATGTTATAGTGTAAATAGACTTACCTTTGTAAAATAAAGCAATTTTGCCTATAAGGACTCATTTGCACGCTGTTGTCGTGAAGCATGTAAAAACTGCTTGTCTGCGTAAAAATGATCGTAAATATGCAGTTTGCATTTTCTTATGAGAGAATGAACCAAACCTGAATGTTATAGTGTAAATAGACTTACCCTCATGAAATTAAGCAATTTTGCCTATAAAGACTTAACTGCACTTAATTGTCGTAAAGCATGTAAAAACTGCTTGTCTGCGTTTAAATAATGGTTGATATGCAGTTTGCATTTTCTTATGAGAGAATGATCCAAACCTGAATGTTATAGTGTAAATAGACTTACCTTTGTAAAATAAAGCAATTTTGCCTATAAGGACTCATTTGCACGCAATTGTCGTGAAGCATGTAAAAACTGCTTGTCTGCGTTAAAATAATGGTTAATATGCAGTTTGCATTTTCTTATGAGAGAATGATCCAAACCTGAATGTTATAGTGTAAATAGACTTATGTTCATGAAATAAAGCAATTTTGCCTATAAGGACTCATTTGCCCCTAATTGGCATAAAGCATGTTGTTTGTTACTGTAACCTTTTTTTATTTTAGTGGACTGTATAAATTTTATTTTTAATAACGATTACAGAAAACAAGAGTGTTTAATAATACACAGTAAGATTGCAAAATAAGATCATAGAATGAAATTAACTTTAATTAACACAATGTTTGCTATGAACTATAAAGTTACGTTGTGGCCTGCGTTCGACATTTTTTTTACTACTCTCGTGGTACTGTTTTTTACCACCAGTTGGCGTGTGTACACACTGGTGCTAGAGTTTGAATTGTGGCGCCAACATACCGGCCGCCTTGAAGTATCTATACTTCAACTTGAACTAATTGAAACTAAACAATTGCAATGATGACAATGTGGATAATGACAAAAATTAAATTAACAAAAAGAATTCTCTCGTTCACACATTGTAATGAAACCAATTATCATATTTAGATAAACATCACTTAATTATTAATGCACAGGTAGAGCACATAACTTTTTTATAGGACGTTTAAAAACTCCCGTAGTTGTTTTAACACTCACTACCCGCACTACACCGTCTTCTCCTGGATGGATGGCTGTGACTCGACCAAGAGCCCACTGGAGAGGGGGTGTGTTGTCTTCAGCGATGATGACCATGGTGCCGACTTGGATGTCGTGTTGTCCGGTTGACCACTGGCTTCGTAGTTGGAGATGTTGTAAATAATCTCGTTTCCAGCGGTTCCAAAAATGCTGCTTTACCTTCTGAATATGTTGGAATAGAGACAGTCGATTATCAACCACCTGTGAATAGCTCGGTGATGGTGGTTCTAACAAGTAGTCCCCTATGAGGAAATGTGCTGGACATAAATAGGAAAGGTCGTTGGGATCTGATGACACAGGTACTAGAGGTCTAGAGTTTAGGATTGCCTCGATCTGTGTGATTAGAGTATAACACTCTTCAAACGTTAATGTTAAATTGTGTGAAACCTTATAAAAATGTTTCTTGAACGATTTGACAGCAGCTTCCCATATGCCACCGAAATGTGGTGCTCGGGGCGGGATGAAATGCCATTCGATTTTTCGTTTCGATAGATGCTCAGCAATGTACTCAGAATTATTTTTAACGAAGTCGTACATTTCAGTCAGTTCTCGATCAGTGCCAACAAAATTAGTTCCGTTGTCAGAGAACATTTTAGAACACAGTCCTCGTCTTGATACAAATCTAGATAATGCTGCCAGGAATGATTCAGTAGTTAGAGAAGTAACTAATTCGAGATGAACTGCTTTTGTGCTAAAGCAGACAAACACTGCGATGTAGGCCTTTGTGGTATTATATCTGCCACGTCGTCGGGCTTCTCTGAGTTGAACAGGTCCGGCGTAATCAACACCAGTGACAAAGAATGGACGTGATGGTGTAACTCTGTCAGCTGGTAAATCAGCCATGATATATTCAGGTATAACAGGTTTATATCTAATGCATTTAACACAAGTTCTCACAATTTTTCGTGCTAAGTTTCGTCCAGCTATGGGCCAGTAATATAGTCTGATTGATGCTAAGAGTTGAGTTGGTCCACAGTGGTCCAGTTTCTCATGTTGTTCTGTTGGTTCTTCTATTACTGAATATTGTAGGTAGTCTCCATTTGGTTGCCAGGATATGCCCAATATTCTGGATACTGATGAATCCATTAATAAGTCTGTAACTTCACCTGATTGATCGTTATTCGTTAATTTCATGTTGTTAGATTTCCATTTCCTTAAATGAAATTTACCGTGTTGCAAGATGGTTGTGATTTCTTCTTTTAACTGTTGCACCTTTTCTATGGTGTCTTCACCAGTTAATAAATCGTCGACATAAAAGTCGTTGAGAATGACTTTACTTGCATTTGAATAGGTTGCTTCATGTTCGTATGCTAACTGCCTGATGCATCTGATGGCTAGATACGGTGATGATGCTAAACCGTACGTTACCGTGTTGAGTTGATATGCTTTTGCTTCCTGGTCTGACTTGTCTCGCCATAAAATTTGTTGAAGATGTCTATCGTCCTGATGAACTAATATTTGCCGATACATCTTCTCAATGTCAGCTGTGATAACATATGTATGTTGTCTAAAACGTGTAAGAATGCTGAATAAGTCGGGTTGTAATTTAGGTCCTACTAGTAGAATATCATTTAGTGATACTCCAGATGATGTTTTGGATGACCCGTCAAAAACCACTCGTAGTTTGGTTGTGGTACTTGTATCCTTGATGACTGCATGATGAGGTAAGAAATTTGCCTTTTGGGTGTAATCTAATGTAATTTCGGTCATGTGATTTAAGTTTTTGTACTCATTGAGGAATGATTTGTATTGCTGTTCGAATACTGGGTCTTTATGCATACGTCTTTCCATGGATTGTAGTCTCTTGAGTGCATTTGTAGCTGAATCACCTAATGCGATGGTGTCTGTTCTTTTTGGCAACTTAACTATAAATCTGCCAGTTTCGTCTTTTTGATGCGTTTCTTTAAAATGAGTTTCACATTGCTGCTCTTCACTTGTTGTATGATGTTTTTCTTCAAGTTCTTCTATGCTCCAAAATTTCTCTAAACTTCTATGTAGCTCTAATGTAGTAAGGTGACAGATCGTCGTTTGATCAGTCGCCGCTTGACTCTTGCCTGACACTACCCATCCGAATACAGTGTTTTGTAAAATGGGAAGGTCCTCTCCTAACTTGATTTGATCTCGCTTCAATAAGTTGAAATATAACTCGGCTCCAATGAGCATGTCAACAGTTCCCGGCTCACCGAATGTAGGATCTGCCAACTGAATGCATGGCAAGTTCCACGTGTCCGTCGTTACTGGCGCTGTGGGTAACTTGATTGTTATGTCTTGAATTATCAGACACTCTATCGTTCTACTGAAATTTGATATTCTTGATTTGAGTTGAACATTGGTTGTAGCATTAACTTCTGTCCCCTTGTGAGATATCCCGTTGATGGATATTTTGTGATGTACGATTCTCCTATTTACCTTTTCTGCTAGTTCTTGCGTGATGAAATGAGACTGAGATGCACTGTCAAGTAAAGCTCTGCATGGTATCCATTGGCCTTGAGCGTTCTGGACTTGTATTAATGCGGTTGCCAATAATACCTCATAATGACTGCTATATGTGCTATTTAGTACGACGTGATTGTTTGAAGTCGACTTCGACTCTTCAATTTTCTCTTTATGTATCATTGTATGATGTTTACGATCACAATTTTTGCAATGTCTTGTTTTACAATCCCTGACTGGATGACCTTGTCTCAAACAGTTGAAACATGCGCCAATTGACTTGATTGTTTGAATGCGTTCTGAGACTGGCTGCTTAATGAAAATGTCACATTGATATAGGTTATGTAATTTTGAACATAGTTTGCACGCTTCCTTTTGCTCAATTGTTGAATTTGTTGCTAAATGCGCTGTACTTCGTGTGCTTGTTTGATTTGTGTTCCTCGGACTGTTGATGAATTTTTCAGGTGTGTTTGTTTCTAATCCGAAACATCGCTGTTCAAGAAATTCATATAATTCTTTTAATGGTGGTATTTTATTTGGGTTTTTCTGAGCTAAATCCCATTGTCGTCTCGTAATAGGATCTAACTTGCGTTTCAATAAAACAATGATCATTGGATCCCAATCTTGTATTGGTACCTGTAACGCTTCTACTGATCGAAGATGCTGTTTAGTACTGCTGATTAAATTTCGTAACTCAACTGGGGAATCTTTTGTCATTGGTGGCAACTCATAGAGAGAATTAAGATGCGCGTTTATTATGTATTGTTTTTTATCGTAACGTTCAATTAACAAATTTCTTGCGACTTCATAATTTTCAGATGTGATGTTCAAAAACTTGATCACTTCCCTCGCCTCTCCGACCAATGAATCACTTAGATACAATAACTTTTGAGCGTCACTGATTGTTTGATTATTGTGAACCATCGAGTTAAATATATCTTGAAAACTTCTCCAATCCTCGTATTTACCACTGAATTTCGGAATGTCTAATGGTTGCAATTTAATTCTTGATAAAGCGTTTTGTTCTGCTGTGATTTGTTCTAATTGTTGTATGTTGACATGATTGTCACTGTTGCTTAAGTGGCTATTAATGTTTGGCAACAATGCTCTGGCTTTTGCTAACAATTCGAAATAATTATCTTCGAACCTGGTTCTCTCTTCATTATTTATGTCTTCACTGTCTTCTAATTCTTCAATTTTTTCTTGAATTGATTCAAATTCTTCTAAATGTTTTTCAAAACTAGGCAATCGAACACCTATTTGCGTTGTATCACCAGATTCTGTCGCTTCGTCTATCTTCTTTTGAAATTTCGTTAATTTTCCTTTCAATACCGCTCTTTTCTTTTTTAAATTTCGGCATTTTTCTTCGTATGACAGTTGTGTGCTTTCGTCGATTGAGCTTTGATCGTCAGGCATTTTAAAGGTTGGTGAAGGATTGATAAACAATAAATGAATAGGGGCTTACCTTGTCTATATTTGCATAATAATGTAGATCAGCGGTGATTTTGATTGTTGCTGTTTGCTGTATACTGCGTGCTGGTTTTGACTGTAGCTACTCTGCTGAATGATGGCTGATGATTTGATGATGTACACCACAAATAACTTCCCACTTTGTATTAATTAACACTTATAACTTCACTCACACTGATATTATCCGGCTCGATTGGACCAAATGTTTGTTACTGTAACCTTTTTTTATTTTAGTGGACTGTATAAATTTTATTTTTAATAACGATTACAGAAAACAAGAGTGTTTAATAATACACAGTAAGATTGCAAAATAAGATCATAGAATGAAATTAACTTTAATTAACACAATGTTTGCTATGAACTATAAAGTTACGTTGTGGCCTGCGTTCGACATTTTTTTTACTACTCTCGTGGTACTGTTTTTTACCACCAGTTGGCGTGTGTACACACTGGTGCTAGAGTTTGAATTGTGGCGCCAACACATGTAAAAACTGCTTGTCAGCGTTAAAATAATGGTTAATATGCAGTTTGCTTTTTCTTATGAGAGAATGATCCAAACCTGAATGTTATAGTGTAAATAGACTTACCTTCATGAAATAAAGCAATTTTGCCTATAAGGACTCATTTGCACCTAATAGTCGTAAAGCATGTAAAAACTGCTTGTCTGCGTTTAAATAATGGTTAATATGCAGTTTGCATTTTCTTATGAGAGAATGATCCAAACCTGAATGTTATAGTGTAAATACACTTACCTTCATGAATTAAAGCAATTTTGCCTATAAGGACTCATTTGCCCCTAATTTTCATAAAGCATGTAAAAACTGCTTGTATGCGTTAAAATAATGGTTAATATGCAGTTTGCATTTTCTTATGAGAGAATGATCCAAACCTGAATGTTATAGTGTAAATACACTTACCTTCATGAAATAAAGCAATTTTGCCTATAAGGACTCATTTGCCCCTAATTGTCATAAAGCATGTAAAAATTGCTTGTCTGCGTTAAAATAATGGTTAGTTAATATGCAGTTTGCATTTTCTTATGAGAGAATGATCCAAACCTGAATGTTATAGTGAAAGTAGACTTACCTTCATGAAATAAAGCAATTTTGCCTATAAAGACTCATTTGCCCCTAATTGTCATAAAGCATGTAAAAACTGCTTGTCTGCGTTTAAATAATGGTTAATATGCAGTTTGCATTTTCTTATGAGAGAATGATCCAAACCTGAGTGTTATAGTGTAAATAGACTTACCTTTGTGAAATAAAGCAATTATGCCTATTAGGACTCATTTGCACCTAATTGTCATAAAGCATGTAAATACTTCTTGTCTGCGTGAAAATAATAGGAAATGATCAGTTTGCATTATCTTTTGAGAAAATGATCCAAACCTGAATGGTATAGTGTTAATAGTTATACCTTCATGAAATAAAGCAATTTTGCCTATAAGGACTCATTTGCCCCTAATTGTCATAAAGCATGTAAAAACTGCTTGTCTGCGTTAAAATAATGGTTAATATGCAGTTTGCATTTTCTTATGAGAGAATGATCCAAACCTGAGTGTTATAGTGTAAATAGACTTACCTTTGTGAAATAAAGCAATTATGCCTATTAGGACTCATTTGCACCTAATTGTCATAAAGCATGTAAATACTTCTTGTCTGCGTGAAAATAATAGGAAATGATCAGTTTGCATTATCTTTTGAGAAAATGATCCAAACCTGAATGTTATAGTGTAAATAGACTTACCTTTGTAAAATAAAGCAATTTTGCCTATAAGGACTCATTTGCACGCAATTGTCGTGAAGCATGTAAAAACTGCTTGTCTGCGTTAAAATAATGGTTAATATGCAGTTTGCATTTTCTTATGAGAAAATAATCCAAACCTGAATGTTATAGTGTAAATAGGTTTACCTTCATGAAATAAAGCAATTTTGCCTATAAGGACTCATTTGCACCTAATTGTCATAAAGCATGTAAATACTGCTTGTCTGCGTGAAAATAATAGGAAATGATCAGTTTGCATTATCTTTTGAGAGAATGATCCAAACCTGAATGTTATAGTGTAAATAGACTTACCTTTGTGAAATAAAGCAATTCTGCCTATTAGGATTCATTTGCACGCAATTGTCGTGTAGCATGTAAAAACTGCTTGTCTTCGTCAAAATAATGGTTAATATGCAGTTTGCATTTTCTTATGAGAGAATGATCTAAACCTGAATGTTATAGTGTAAGTAGACTTACCTTTATAAAATAAAGCAATTTTGCCTATAAGGACACATTTGCACCTAATTGTCATAAAGCATGTAAATACTTCTTGTCTGCGTGAAAATAATAGAAAATGATCAGTTTGCATTATCTTTTGAGAAAATGATCCAAACCTGAATGTTATAGTGTAAATAGACTTACCTTTGTAAAATAAAGCAATTTTGCCTATAAGGACTCATTTGCACGCAATTGTCGTGAAGCATGTAAAAACTGCTTGTCTGCGTTAAAATAATGGTTAATATGCAGTTTGCATTTTCTTATGAAAGAATGATCCAAACCTGAATGTTATAGTGTAAATAGACTTATGTTCATGAAATAAAGCAATTTTGCCTATAAGGACTCATTTGCACGCAATTGTCGTGAAGCTTGTAAAAACTGCTTGTCTGCGTAAAAATGATAGTAAATATGCAGTTTGCATTTTCTTATGAGAGAATGATCCAAACCTGAAGGTTATAGTGTAAATAGACTTACCCTCATGAAATTAAGCAATTTTGCCTATAAAGACTTAATTGCACTTAATTGTCGTAAAGCATGTAAAAACTGCTTGTCTGCGTTTAAATAATGGTTAATATGCAGTTTGCATTTTCTTATGAGAGAATGATCCAAACCTGAAGGTTATAGTGTAAATAGACTTACCTTTGTAAAATAAAGCAATTTTGCCTATAAGGACTCATTTGCACGCAATTGTCGTGAAGCATGTAAAAACTGCTTGTCTGCGTTAAAATAATGGTTAATATGCAGTTTGCATTTTCTTATGAGAGAATGATCCAAACCTGAATGTTATAGTGTAAATAGACTTATTTTCATGAAATAAAGCAATTTTGCCTATAAGGACTCATTTGCCCCTAATTGTCATAAAGCATGTAAAAACTGCTTGTCAGCCTTAAAATAATGGTTAATATGCAGTTTGCTTTTTTTTTATGAGAGAATGATCCAAACCTGAATGTTATAGTGTTAATAGACTTACCTTTATGAAATAAAGCAATTTTGCCTATAAGGACTCATTTGCCCCTAATTGTCATAAAGCATGTAAAAATTGCTTGTCTGCGTTAAAATAATGGTTAGTTAATATGCAGTTTGCATTTTCTTATGAGAGAATGATCCAAACCTGAATGTTATAGTGAAAGTAGACTTACCTTTGTAAAATAAAACAATTTTGCCTTTAAGGACTTATTTGCACCTAATTGTCGTAAACCATGTAAAAACTGCTTTTCTGCGTTAAAATAATGGTTAATATGCAGTTTGCATTTTCTTATGAGAAAATGATCCAAACCTGAATGTTATAGTGTAAATAGACTTGCCTTTGTAAAATAAAGCAATTTAGCCTATAAGGACACATTTGCACCTGATTGTCATAAAGCATGTAAATACTGCTTGTCTGCGTGAAAATAATAGGAAATGATCAATTTGCATTATCTTTTGAGAAAATGATCCAAACCTGAATGTTATGTGTAAATAGACTTACCTTCATGAAATAAAGCAATTTTGCCTATAAAGACTCATTTGCACGCAATTGTCGTGAAGCATGTAAAAACTGCTTGTCTGCGTTAAAATAATGGTTAATATGCAGTTTGCATTTTCTTATGAGAGAATGATCCAAACCTGAATGTTATAGTGTAAATAGACTTATCCTCATGAAATAAAGTAAATTTGCCTATAAAGACTCATTTGCACCTAATTGTCGTAAAACATCTAAAAACTGCTTGTCTGCGTTTAAATAATGGTTAATATGCAGTTTGCATTTTCTTATGAGAGAATGATCCAAACATGAATGTTATAGTGTAAATAGACTTACCTTCATGAAATAAAGCAATTTTGCCTATAAGGACTCATTTGCCCCTAATTGTCATAAAGCATGTAAAAACTGCTTGTATGCGTTAAAATAATGGTTAATATGCAGTTTGCATTTTCTTATGAGAGAATGATCCAAACCTGAATGTTATAGTGTAAATAGACTTACCCTCATGAAATAAAGCAATTTTGCCTATAAAGACTCATTTGCACCTAATTGTCGTAAAGCATGTAAAAACTGCTTGTCTGCGTTTAAATAATGGTTAATATGCAGTTTGCATTTTCTTATGAGAGAATGATCCAAACCTGAATGTTAAAGTGTAAATAGATTTACCTTCATAAAATAAAGCAATTTTGCCTATAAGGACTCATTTGCCCCTAATTGTCATAAAGCATGTAAAAACTGCTTATATGCGTTAAAATAATGGTTAATATGCAGTTTGCATTTTCTTATGAGAGAATGATCCAAACCTGAATGTTATAGTGTAAATAGACTTAACCTCATGAAATTAAGCAATTTTGCCTATAAAGACTCATTTGCACTTAATTGTCGTAAAGCATGTACAAACTGCTTGTCTGCGTTTAAATAATGGTTAATATGCAGTTTGCATTTTCTTATGAGAGAATGATCCAAACCTGAATGTTATAGTGTAAATAGACTTACCTTTGTAAAATAAAGCAATTTTGCCTATAAGGACTCTTTTGCACGCAATTGTCGTAATGCATGTAAAAACTGCTTGTCTGCGTTTAAATAATGGTTAATATGCAGCTTGCATTTTCTTATGAGAGAATGATCCAAACCTGAATGTTATAGTGTAAATAGACTTACCTTTGTAAAATAAAGCAATTTTGCCTTTAAGGACTCATTTGCACGCAATTGTCGTGAAGCATGTAAAAACTGCTTGTCTGCGTGAAAATGATAGTAAATATTCAGTTTGTATTTTCTTTTGAGAGAATGATCCAAACCTGAATTTTATAGTGTAAATAGACTTACCCTCATAAACTTAAGCAATTTTGCCTATAAAGACTCATTTGCACTTAATTGTCGTAAAGCATGTACAAACTGCTTGTCTGCGTTTAAATAATGGTTAATATGCAGTTTGCATTTTCTTATGAGAGAATGATCCAAACCTGAATGTTATAGTGTAAATAGACTTACCTTTGTAAAATAAAGCAATTTTGCCTATAAGGACTCATTTGCACGCAATTGTCGTAATGCATGTAAAAACTGCTTGTCTGCGTTAAAATAATGGTTAATATGCAGTTTGCATTTTCTTATGAGAGAATGATCCAAACCTGAATGGTATAGTGTTAATAGTTATACCTTCATGAAATAAAGCAATTTTGCCTATAAGGACTCATTTGCCCCTAATTGTCATAAAGCATGTAAAAACTGCTTGTCTGCGTTAAAATAATGGTAATATGCAGTTTGCATTTTCTTATGAGAGAATGATCCAAACCTGAATGTTATAGTGAAAGTAGACTTACCTTTGTGAAATAAAACAATTTTGCCTTTAAGGACTTATTTAAACCTTATTGTCGTAAACCATGTAAAAACTGTTTGTCTGCGTTAAAATAATGGTTAATATGCAGTTTGCATTTTCTTATGAGAAAATAATCCAAACCTGAATGTTATAGTGTAAATAGACTTACCTTCATGAAATAAAGCAATTTTGCCAATAAGGACTCATTTGCACCTAATTGTAATAAAGCATGTAAATACTGCTTGTCTGCGTGAAAATAATAGGAAATGATCAGTTTGCATTATCTTTTGAGAGAATGATCCAAACCTGAATGTTATAGTGTAAATAGACTTACCTTTGTGAAATAAAGCAGTTCTGCCTACCTATTAGGATTCATTTGCACGCAATTGTCGTGTAGCATGTAAAAACTGCTTGTCTGCGTCAAAATAATGGTTAATATGCAGTTTGCATTTTCTTATGAGAGAATGATCTAAACCTGAATGTTATAGTGTAAGTAGACTTACCTTCATAAAATAAAGCAATTTTGCCTATAAGGACACATTTGCACCTAATTGTCATAAAGCATGTAAATACTTCTTGTCTGCGTGAAAATAATAGAAAATGATCAGTTTGCATTATCTTTTGAGAAAATGCTCCAAACCTGAATGTTATAGTGTAAATAGACTTACCTTTGTAAAATAAAGCAATTTTGCCTATAAGGACTCATTTGCACGCTGTTGTCGTGAAGCATGTAAAAACTGCTTGTCTGCGTAAAAATGATCGTAAATATGCAGTTTGCATTTTCTTATGAGAGAATGAACCAAACCTGAATGTTATAGTGTAAATAGACTTACCCTCATGAAATTAAGCAATTTTGCCTATAAAGACTTAACTGCACTTAATTGTCGTAAAGCATGTAAAAACTGCTTGTCTGCGTTTAAATAATGGTTAATATGCAGTTTGCATTTTCTTATGAGAGAATGATCCAAACCTGAATGTTATAGTGTAAATAGACTTACCTTTGTAAAATAAAGCAATTTTGCCTATAAGGACTCATTTGCACGCAATTGTCGTGAAGCATGTAAAAACTGCTTGTCTGCGTTAAAATAATGGTTAATATGCAGTTTGCATTTTCTTATGAGAGAATGATCCAAACCTGAATGTTATAGTGTAAATAGACTTATGTTCATGAAATAAAGCAATTTTGCCTATAAGGACTCATTTGCCCCTAATTGGCATAAAGCATGTAAAAACTGCTTGTCAGCGTTAAAATAATGGTTAATATGCAGTTTGCTTTTTCTTATGAGAGAATGATCCAAACCTGAATGTTATAGTGTAAATAGACTTACCTTCATGAAATAAAGCAATTTTGCCTATAAGGACTCATTTGCACCTAATAGTCGTAAAGCATGTAAAAACTGCTTGTCTGCGTTTAAATAATGGTTAATATGCAGTTTGCATTTTCTTATGAGAGAATGATCCAAACCTGAATGTTATAGTGTAAATACACTTACCTTCATGAATTAAAGCAATTTTGCCTATAAGGACTCATTTGCCCCTAATTTTCATAAAGCATGTAAAAACTGCTTGTATGCGTTAAAATAATGGTTAATATGCAGTTTGCATTTTCTTATGAGAGAATGATCCAAACCTGAATGTTATAGTGTAAATACACTTACCTTCATGAAATAAAGCAATTTTGCCTATAAGGACTCATTTGCCCCTAATTGTCATAAAGCATGTAAAAATTGCTTGTCTGCGTTAAAATAATGGTTAGTTAATATGCAGTTTGCATTTTCTTATGAGAGAATGATCCAAACCTGAATGTTATAGTGAAAGTAGACTTACCTTCATGAAATAAAGCAATTTTGCCTATAAAGACTCATTTGCCCCTAATTGTCATAAAGCATGTAAAAACTGCTTGTCTGCGTTTAAATAATGGTTAATATGCAGTTTGCATTTTCTTATGAGAGAATGATCCAAACCTGAGTGTTATAGTGTAAATAGACTTACCTTTGTGAAATAAAGCAATTATGCCTATTAGGACTCATTTGCACCTAATTGTCATAAAGCATGTAAATACTTCTTGTCTGCGTGAAAATAATAGGAAATGATCAGTTTGCATTATCTTTTGAGAAAATGATCCAAACCTGAATGGTATAGTGTTAATAGTTATACCTTCATGAAATAAAGCAATTTTGCCTATAAGGACTCATTTGCCCCTAATTGTCATAAAGCATGTAAAAACTGCTTGTCTGCGTTAAAATAATGGTTAATATGCAGTTTGCATTTTCTTATGAGAGAATGATCCAAACCTGAGTGTTATAGTGTAAATAGACTTACCTTTGTGAAATAAAGCAATTATGCCTATTAGGACTCATTTGCACCTAATTGTCATAAAGCATGTAAATACTTCTTGTCTGCGTGAAAATAATAGGAAATGATCAGCTTGCATTATCTTTTGAGAAAATGATCCAAACCTGAATGTTATAGTGTAAATAGACTTACCTTTGTAAAATAAAGCAATTTTGCCTATAAGGACTCATTTGCACGCAATTGTCGTGAAGCATGTAAAAACTGCTTGTCTGCGTTAAAATAATGGTTAATATGCAGTTTGCATTTTCTTATGAGAAAATAATCCAAACCTGAATGTTATAGTGTAAATAGGTTTACCTTCATGAAATAAAGCAATTTTGCCTATAAGGACTCATTTGCACCTAATTGTCATAAAGCATGTAAATACTGCTTGTCTGCGTGAAAATAATAGGAAATGATCAGTTTGCATTATCTTTTGAGAGAATGATCCAAACCTGAATGTTATAGTGTAAATAGACTTACCTTTGTGAAATAAAGCAATTCTGCCTATTAGGATTCATTTGCACGCAATTGTCGTGTAGCATGTAAAAACTGCTTGTCTTCGTCAAAATAATGGTTAATATGCAGTTTGCATTTTCTTATGAGAGAATGATCTAAACCTGAATGTTATAGTGTAAGTAGACTTACCTTTATAAAATAAAGCAATTTTGCCTATAAGGACACATTTGCACCTAATTGTCATAAAGCATGTAAATACTTCTTGTCTGCGTGAAAATAATAGAAAATGATCAGTTTGCATTATCTTTTGAGAAAATGATCCAAACCTGAATGTTATAGTGTAAATAGACTTACCTTTGTAAAATAAAGCAATTTTGCCTATAAGGACTCATTTGCACGCAATTGTCGTGAAGCATGTAAAAACTGCTTGTCTGCGTTAAAATAATGGTTAATATGCAGTTTGCATTTTCTTATGAAAGAATGATCCAAACCTGAATGTTATAGTGTAAATAGACTTATGTTCATGAAATAAAGCAATTTTGCCTATAAGGACTCATTTGCACGCAATTGTCGTGAAGCTTGTAAAAACTGCTTGTCTGCGTAAAAATGATAGTAAATATGCAGTTTGCATTTTCTTATGAGAGAATGATCCAAACCTGAAGGTTATAGTGTAAATAGACTTACCCTCATGAAATTAAGCAATTTTGCCTATAAAGACTTAATTGCACTTAATTGTCGTAAAGCATGTAAAAACTGCTTGTCTGCGTTTAAATAATGGTTAATATGCAGTTTGCATTTTCTTATGAGAGAATGATCCAAACCTGAAGGTTATAGTGTAAATAGACTTACCTTTGTAAAATAAAGCAATTTTGCCTATAAGGACTCATTTGCACGCAATTGTCGTGAAGCATGTAAAAACTGCTTGTCTGCGTTAAAATAATGGTTAATATGCAGTTTGCATTTTCTTATGAGAGAATGATCCAAACCTGAATGTTATAGTGTAAATAGACTTATTTTCATGAAATAAAGCAATTTTGCCTATAAGGACTCATTTGCCCCTAATTGTCATAAAGCATGTAAAAACTGCTTGTCAGCCTTAAAATAATGGTTAATATGCAGTTTGCTTTTTTTTTATGAGAGAATGATCCAAACCTGAATGTTATAGTGTTAATAGACTTACCTTCATGAAATAAAGCAATTTTGCCTATAAGGACTCATTTGCCCCTAATTGTCATAAAGCATGTAAAAATTGCTTGTCTGCGTTAAAATAATGGTTAGTTAATATGCAGTTTGCATTTTCTTATGAGAGAATGATCCAAACCTGAATGTTATAGTGAAAGTAGACTTACCTTTGTAAAATAAAACAATTTTGCCTTTAAGGACTTATTTGCACCTAATTGTCGTAAACCATGTAAAAACTGCTTTTCTGCGTTAAAATAATGGTTAATATGCAGTTTGCATTTTCTTATGAGAAAATGATCCAAACCTGAATGTTATAGTGTAAATAGACTTGCCTTTGTAAAATAAAGCAATTTAGCCTATAAGGACACATTTGCACCTGATTGTCATAAAGCATGTAAATACTGCTTGTCTGCGTGAAAATAATAGGAAATGATCAATTTGCATTATCTTTTGAGAAAATGATCCAAACCTGAATGTTATGTGTAAATAGACTTACCTTCATGAAATAAAGCAATTTTGCCTATAAAGACTCATTTGCACGCAATTGTCGTGAAGCATGTAAAAACTGCTTGTCTGCGTTAAAATAATGGTTAATATGCAGTTTGCATTTTCTTATGAGAGAATGATCCAAACCTGAATGTTATAGTGTAAATAGACTTACCCTCATGAAATAAAGTAAATTTGCCTATAAAGACTCATTTGCACCTAATTGTCGTAAAACATCTAAAAACTGCTTGTCTGCGTTTAAATAATGGTTAATATGCAGTTTGCATTTTCTTATGAGAGAATGATCCAAACATGAATGTTATAGTGTAAATAGACTTACCTTCATGAAATAAAGCAATTTTGCCTATAAGGACTCATTTGCCCCTAATTGTCATAAAGCATGTAAAAACTGCTTGTATGCGTTAAAATAATGGTTAATATGCAGTTTGCATTTTCTTATGAGAGAATGATCCAAACCTGAATGTTATAGTGTAAATAGACTTACCCTCATGAAATAAAGCAATTTTGCCTATAAAGACTCATTTGCACCTAATTGTCGTAAAGCATGTAAAAACTGCTTGTCTGCGTTTAAATAATGGTTAATATGCAGTTTGCATTTTCTTATGAGAGAATGATCCAAACCTGAATGTTAAAGTGTAAATAGATTTACCTTCATAAAATAAAGCAATTTTGCCTATAAGGACTCATTTGCCCCTAATTGTCATAAAGCATGTAAAAACTGCTTATATGCGTTAAAATAATGGTTAATATGCAGTTTGCATTTTCTTATGAGAGAATGATCCAAACCTGAATGTTATAGTGTAAATAGACTTATTTTTATGAAATAAAGCAATTTTGCCTATAAGGACTTATTTGCACGCAATTGTCGTGAAGCATGTAAAAACTGCTTGTCTGCGTTAAAATAATGGTTAATATCCAGTTTGCATTTTCTTATGAGAGAATGATCCAAACCTGAATGTTATAGTGTAAATAGACTTACCTTCATGAAATAAAGCAATTTTGCCTATAAGGACTCATTTGCCCCTAATTGTCATAAAGCATGTAAAAACTGCTTGTAGCGTTAAAATAATGGTTAATATGTAGTTTGCATTTTCTTATGAGAGAATGATCCAAACCTGAATGTTATAGTGAAAATAGACTTATCTTTGTAAAATAAAGCAATTTTGCCTATAAGGACTCATTTGCACCTAATTGTCGTAAAGCATGTAAAAACTGCTTGTCTGCGTTTAAATAATGGTTATTTTGCAGTTTGCATTTTCTTATGAGAGAATGATCCAAACCTGAATGTTAAAGTGTAAATAGATTTACCTTCATAAAATAAAGCAATTTTGCCTATAAGGACTCATTTGCCCCTAATTGTCATAAAGCATGTAAAAACTGCTTATATGCGTTAAAATAATGGTTAATATGCAGTTTGCATTTTCTTATGAGAGAATGATCCAAACCTGAATGTTATAGTGTAAATAGACTTATTTTTATGAAATAAAGCAATTTTGCCTATAAGGACTCATTTGCCCCTAATTGTCATAAAGCATGTAAAAACTGCTTGTCAGCCTTAAAATAATGGTTAATATGCAGTTTGCTTTTTTTTATGAGAGAATGATCCAAACCTGAATGTTATAGTGTTAATAGACTTACCTTCATGAAATAAAGCAATTTTGCCTATAAGGACTCATTTGCCCCTAATTGTCATAAAGCATGTAAAAATTGCTTGTCTGCGTTAAAATAATGGTTAGTTAATATGCAGTTTGCATTTTCTTATGAGAGAATGATCCAAACCTGAATGTTATAGTGAAAGTAGACTTACCTTTGTAAAATAAAACAATTTTGCCTTTAAGGACTTATTTGCACCTAATTGTCGTAAACCATGTAAAAACTGCTTTTCTGCGTTAAAATAATGGTTAATATGCAGTTTGCATTTTCTTATGAGAAAATAATCCAAACCTGAATGTTATAGTGAAAATAGACTTACCTTCATGAAATAAAGCAATTTTGCCTATAAGGACTCATTTGCCCCTAATTGTCATAAAGCATGTAAAAACTGCTTGTATGCGTTAAAATAATGGTTAATATGCAGTTTGCATTTTCTTATGAGAAAATGATCCAAACCTGAATGCTATAGTGTAAATAGACTTGCCTTTGTAAAATAAAGCAATTTAGCCTATAAGGACACATTTGCACCTGATTGTCATAAAGCATGTAAATACTGCTTGTCTGCGTGAAAATAATAGGAAATGATCAATTTGCATTATCTTTTGAGAAAATGATCCAAACCTGAATGTTATGTGTAAATAGACTTACCTTCATGAAATAAAGCAATTTTGCCTATAAGGACTCATTTGCACGCAATTGTCGTGAAGCATGTAAAAACTGCTTGTCTGCGTTAAAATAATGGTTAATATGCAGTTTGCATTTTCTTATGAGAGAATGATCCAAACCTGAATGTTATAGTGTAAATAGACTTACCCTCATGAAATAAAGTAAATTTGCCTATAAAGACTCATTTGCACCTAATTGTCGTAAAGCATCTAAAAACTGCTTGTCTGCGTTTAAATAATAGTTAATATGCAGTTTGCATTTTCTTATGAGAGAATGATCCAATGATGAATGTTATAGTGTAAATAGACTTACCTTCATGAAATAAAGCAATTTTGCCTATAAGGACTCATTTGCCCCTAATTGTCATAAAGCATGTAAAAACTGCTTGTATGCGTTAAAATAATGGTTAATATGCAGTTTGCATTTTCTTATGAGAGAATGATCCAAACCTGAATGTTATAGTGTAAATAGACTTACCCTCATGAAATAAAGCAATTTTGCCTATAAAGACTCATTTGCACCTAATTGTCGTAAAGCATGTAAAAACTGCTTGTCTGCGTTTAAATAATGGTTAATATGTAGTTTGCATTTTCTTATGAGAGAATGATCCAAACCTGAATGTTATAGTGTAAATAAACTTACCTTCATGAAATAAAGCAATTTTGCCTATAAGGACTCATTTGCCCCTAATTGTCATAAAGCATGTAAAAACTGCTTGTAGCGTTAAAATAATGGTTAATATGCAGTTTGCATTTTCTTATGAGAGAATGATCCAAACCTGAATGTTATAGTGAAAATAGACTTATCTTTGTAAAATAAAGCAATTTTGCCTATAAGGACTCATTTGCACCTAATTGTCGTAAAGCATGTAAAAACTGCTTGTCTGCGTTTAAATAATGGTTAATATGCAGTTTGCATTTTCTTATGAGAGAATGATCTAAACCTGAATGTTAAAGTGTAAATAGATTTACCTTCATAAAATAAAGCAATTTTGCCTATAAGGACTCATTTGCCCCTAATTGTCATAAAGCATGTAAAAACTGCTTATATGCGTTAAAATAATGGTTAATATGCAGTTTGCATTTTCTTATGAGAGAATGATCCAAACCTGAATGTTATAGTGTAAATAGACTTACTTTTGTAAAATAAAGCAATTTTGCCTATAAGGACTCATTTGCACGCAATTGTCGTGAAGCATGTAAAAACTGCTTGTCTGCGTTTAAATAATGGTTAATATGCAGTTTGCATTTTCTTATGAGAGAATGATCCATACCTGAATGTTATAGTGTAAATAGACTTACCTTCATAAAATAAAGCTATTTTGCCTATAAGGACTTATTTGCCCCTAATTGTCATAAAGCATGTAAAAACTGCTTGTATGCGTTAAAATAATGGTTAATATGCAGTTTGCATTTTCTTATGAGAGAATGATCCAAACCTGAATGTTATAGTGTAAATAGACTTACCTTTGTAAAATAAAGCAATATTGCCTATAAGGACTCATTTGCACGCAATTGTCGTGAAGCATGTAAAAACTGCTTGTCTGCGTGAAAATGAGAGTAAATATGGAGTTTGCATTTTCTTATGAGAGAATGATCCAAACCTGAATGTTATAGTGTAAATAGACTTACCCTCATGAAATAAAGCAATTTTGCCTATAAAGACTCATTTGCACCTAATTGTCGTAAAGCATGTAAAAACTGCTTGTCTGCGTTAAAATAATGGTTAATATGCAGTTTGCATTTTCTTATGAGAGAATGATCCAAACCTGAATGTTATAGTGTAAATAAAATTACCTTTGTAAAATACAGCAATTTTGCCTATAAGGACTCATTTGCACGCAATTGTCGTGAAGCATGTAAAAACTGCTTGTCTGCGTTAAAATAATGGTTAATATGGAGTTTGCATTTTCTTATGAGAGAATGATCCAAACCTGAATGTTATAGTGTAAATAGACTTACCTTCATGATATAAAGCAATTTTGCCTATAAGGACTCATTTGCCCCTAATTGTCATAAAGCATGTAAAAACTGCTTGTAGCGTTAAAATAATGGTTAATATGCAGTTTGCATTTTCTTATGAGAGAATGATCCAAACCTGAATGTTATAGTGTAAATAGACTTACCTTCATGAAATAAAGCAATCTTGCCTTTAAAGACTCATTTGCACCTAATTGTCATAAAGCATGTAAAAACTGCTTGTATGCGTTAAAATGATAGTAAATATGCAGTTTGCATTTTCTTATGAGCGAATGATCCAAACATGAATGTTATAGTGTAAATAGACTTACCCTCATGAAATAAAGCAATTTTGCTTATAAAGACTCATTTGCACCTAATTGTCATAAAGCCTGTAAAAACTGCTTGTATGCGTTAAAATAATAGTTAATATGCAGTTTGCATTTTCTTATGAGAGAATGATCCAAACCTGAATGTTATAGTGAAAATAGACTTACCTTTGTAAAATAAAGCAATTTTGCCTATAAGGACTCATTTGCACCTAATTGTCGTAAAGCATGTAAAAACTGCTTGTCTGCGTTTAAAAAATGGTTAATATGCAGTTTGCATTTTCTTGTGAGAGAATGATCCAAACCTGAATGTTATAGTGAAATAGACTTACCTTCATAAAATAAAGCAATTTTGCCTATAAGGACTCATTTGCCCCTAATTGTCATAAAGCATGTAAAAACTGCTTGTATGCGTTAAAATAATGGTTAATATGCAGTTTGCATTTTCTTATGAGAGAATGATCCAAACCTGAATGTTATAGTGTAAATAGACTTACCTTCATAAAATAAAGCAATTTTGCCTATAAAGACTCATTTGCACCTAATTGTCGTAAAGCATGTAAAAACTGCTTGTATGCGTTAAAATAATAGTTAATATGCAGTTTGCATTTTCTTATGAGAGAATGATCCAAACCTGAATGTATAGTGTAAATAGACTTACCTTTGTAAAATAAAGCAATTTTGCCTATATGGACTCATTTGCCCCTAATTGTCATAAAGCATGTAAAAACTGCTTGTATGCGTTAAAATAATGGTTAATATGCAGTTTGCATTTTCTTATGAGAGAATGATCCAAACCTGAATGTTATAGTGTAAATAGACTTACTTTTGTAAAATAAAGCAATTTTGCCTATAAGGACTCATTTACACGCAATTGTCGTGAAGCATGTAAAAACTGCTTGTCTGCGTGAAAATGATAATAAATATGCAGTTTGCATTTTCTTATGAGAGAATGATCCAAACCTGAATGTTATAGTGTAAATAGACTTACCCTCATGAAATTAAGCAATTTTGCCTATAAAGACTCATTTGCACCTAATTGTCGTAAAGCATGTACAAACTGCTTGTCTGCGTTTAAATAATGGTTAATATGCAGTTTGCATTTTCTTATGAGAGAATGATCCAAACCTGAATGTTATAGTGTAAATAGACTTACCTTTGTAAAATAAAGCAATTTTGCCTATAAGGACTCATTTGCACGCAATTGTCGTAATGCATGTAAAAACTGCTTGTCTGCGTTAAAATAATGGTTAATATGCAGTTTGCATTTTCTTATGAGAGAATGATCCAAACCTGAATGTTATAGTGTAAATAGACTTACCTTCATAAAATAAAGCAATTTTGCCTATAAGGACTCATTTGCCCCTAATTGTCGTAAAGCATGTAAAAACTGCTTGTCTGCGTTTAAATAATGGTTAATATGCAGCTTGCATTTTCTTATGTGAGAATGATCCAAACCTGAATGTTATAGTGTAAATAGACTTACCTTTGTAAAATAAAGCAATTTTGCCTTTAAGGACTCATTTGCACGCAATTGTCGTGAAGCATGTAAAAACTGCTTGTCTGCGTGAAAATGATAGTAAATATGCAGTTTGCATTTTCTTATGAGAGAATGATCCAAACCTGAATTTTATAGTGAAAATAGACTTACCCTCATAAAATTAAGCAATTTTGCCTATAAAGACTCATTTGCACTTAATTGTCGTAAAGCATGTACAAACTGCTTGTCTGCGTTTAAATAATGGTTAATATGCAGTTTGCATTTTCTTATGAGAGAATGATCCAAACCTGAATGTTATAGTGTAAATAGACTTACCTTTGTAAAATAAAGCAATTTTGCCTATAAGGACTCATTTGCACGCAATTGTCGTAATGCATGTAAAAACTGCTTGTCTGCGTTAAAATAATGGTTAATATGCAGTTTGCATTTTCTTATGAGAGAATGATCCAAACCTGAATGGTATAGTGTTAATAGTTATACCTTCATGAAATAAAGCAATTTTGCCTATAAGGACTCATTTGCCCCTAATTGTCATAAAGCATGTAAAAACTGCTTGTCTGCGTTAAAATAATGGTAATATGCAGTTTGCATTTTCTTATGAGAGAATGATCCAAACCTGAATGTTATAGTGAAAGTAGACTTACCTTTGTGAAATAAAACAATTTTGCCTTTAAGGACTTATTTAAACCTTATTGTCGTAAACCATGTAAAAACTGTTTGTCTGCGTTAAAATAATGGTTAATATGCAGTTTGCATTTTCTTATGAGAAAATAATCCAAACCTGAATGTTATAGTGTAAATAGACTCACCTTCATGAAATAAAGCAATTTTGCCAATAAGGACTCATTTGCACCTAATTGTATCAAAGCATGTAAATACTGCTTGTCTGCGTGAAAATAATAGGAAATGATCAGTTTGCATTATCTTTTGAGAGAATGATCCAAACCTGAATGTTATAGTGTAAATAGACTTACCTTTGTGAAATAAAGCAGTTCTGCCTACCTATTAGGATTCATTTGCACGCAATTGTCGTGTAGCATGTAAAAACTGCTTGTCTGCGTCAAAATAATGGTTAATATGCAGTTTGCATTTTCTTATGAGAGAATGATCTAAACCTGAATGTTATAGTGTAAGTAGACTTTCCTTCATAAAATAAAGCAATTTTGCCTATAAGGACACATTTGCACCTAATTGTCATAAAGCATGTAAATACTTCTTGTCTGCGTGAAAATAATAGAAAATGATCAGTTTGCATTATCTTTTGAGAAAATGATCCAAACCTGAATGTTATAGTGTAAATAGACTTACCTTTGTAAAATAAAGCAATTTTGCCTATAAGGACTCATTTGCACGCTATTGTCGTGAAGCATGTAAAAACTGCTTGTCTGCGTAAAAATGATCGTAAATATGCAGTTTGCATTTTCTTATGAGAGAATGAACCAAACCTGAATGTTATAGTGTAAATAGACTTACCCTCATGAAATTAAGCAATTTTGCCTATAAAGACTTAACTGCACTTAATTGTCGTAAAGCATGTAAAAACTGCTTGTCTGCGTTTAAATAATGGTTAATATGCAGTTTGCATTTTCTTATGAGAGAATGATCCAAACCTGAATGTTATAGTGTAAATAGACTTACCTTTGTAAAATAAAGCAATTTTGCCTATAAGGACTCATTTGCACGCAATTGTCGTGAAGCATGTAAAAACTGCTTGTCTGCGTTAAAATAATGGTTAATATGCAGTTTGCATTTTCTTATGAGAGAATGATCCAAACCTGAATGTTATAGTGTAAATAGACTTATGTTCATGAAAAAAAGCAATTTTGCCTATAAGGACTCATTTGCCCCTAATTGGCATAAAGCATGTAAAAACTGCTTGTCAGCGTTAAAATAATGGTTAATATGCAGTTTGCTTTTTCTTATGAGAGAATGATCCAAACCTGAATGTTATAGTGTAAATAGACTTACCTTCATGAAATAAAGCAATTTTGCCTATAAGGACTCATTTGCACCTAATAGTCGTAAAGCATGTAAAAACTGCTTGTCTGCGTTTAAATAATGGTTAATATGCAGTTTGCATTTTCTTATGAGAGAATGATCCAAACCTGAATGTTATAGTGTAAATACACTTACCTTCATGAAATAAAGCAATTTTGCCTATAAGGACTCATTTGCCCCTAATTTTCATAAAGCATGTAAAAACTGCTTGTATGCGTTAAAATAATGGTTAATATGCAAATTGCATTTTCTTATGAGAGAATAATCCAAACCTGAATGTTATAGTGTAAATACACTTACCTTCATGAAATAAAGCAATTTTGCCTATAAGGACTCATTTGCCCCTAATTGTCATAAAGCATGTAAAAATTGCTTGTCTGCGTTAAAATAATGGTTAGTTAATATGCAGTTTGCATTTTCTTATGAGAGAATGATCCAAACCTGAATGTTATAGTGAAAGTAGACTTACCTACATGAAATAAAGCAATTTTGCCTATAAAGACTCATTTGCCCCTAATTGTCATAAAGCATGTAAAAACTGCTTGTCTGCGTTTAAATAATGGTTAATATGCAGTTTGCATTTTCTTATGAGAGAATGATCCAAACCTGAGTGTTATAGTGTAAATAGACTTACCTTTGTGAAATAAAGCAATTATGCCTATTAGGACTCATTTGCACCTAATTGTCATAAAGCATGTAAATACTTCTTGTCTGCGTAAAAATAATAGGAAATGATCAGTTTGCATTATCTTTTGAGAAAATGATCCAAACCTGAATGTTATAGTGTAAATAGACTTACCTTTGTAAAATAAAGCAATTTTGCCTATAAGGACTCGTTTGCACGCAATTGTCGTGAAGCATGTAAAAACTGCTTGTCTGCGTTAAAATAATGGTTAATATGCAGTTTGCATTTTCTTATGAGAAAATGATCCAAACCTGAATGGTATAGTGTTAATAGTTATACCTTCATGAAATAAAGCAATTTTGCCTATAAGGACTCATTTGCCCCTAATTGTCATAAAGCATGTAAAAACTGCTTGTCTGCGTTAAAATAATGGTTAATATGCAGTTTGCATTTTCTTATGAGAAAATGATCCAAACCTGAATGTTATAGTGAAAGTAGACTTACCTTTGTGAAATAAAACAATTTTGCCTTTAAGGACCTATTTGCACCTTATTGTCGTAAACCATGTAAAAACTGCTTGTCTGCGTTAAAATAATGGTTAATATGCAGTTTGCATTTTCTTATGAGAAAATAATCCAAACCTGAATGTTATAGTGTAAATAGGATTACCTTCATGAAATAAAGCAATTTTGCCTATAAGGACTCATTTGCACCTAATTGTCATAAAGCATGTAAATACTGCTTGTCTGCGTGAAAATAATAGGAAATGATCAGTTTGCATTATCTTTTGAGAGAATGATCCAAACCTGAATGTTATAGTGTAAATAGACTTACCTTTGTGAAATAAAGCAATTCTGCCTATTAGGATTCATTTGCACGCAATTGTCGTGTAGCATGTAAAAACTGCTTGTCTGCGTCAAAATAATGGTTAATATGCAGTTTGCATTTTCTTATGAGAGAATGATCTAAACCTGAATGTTATAGTGTAAGTAGACTTACCTTTATAAAATAAAGCAATTTTGCCTATAAGGACACATTTGCACCTAATTGTCATAAAGCATGTAAATACTTCTTGTCTGCGTGAAAATAATAGAAAATGATCAGTTTGCATTATCTATTGAGAAAATGATCCAAACCAGAATGTTATAGTGTAAATAGACTTACCTTTGAAAAATAAAGCAATTTTGCCTATAAGGACTCATTTGCACGCAATTGTCGTGAAGCATGTAAAAACTGCTTGTCTGCGTTAAAATAATGGTTAATATGCAGTTTGCTTTTTCTTATGAGAGAATGATCCAAACCTGAATGTTATAGTGTAAATAGACTTATGTTCATGAAATAAAGCAATTTTGCCTATAAGGACTCATTTGCACGCAATTGTCGTGAAGCTTGTAAAAACTGCTTGTCTGCGTAAAAATGATAGTAAATATGCAGTTTGCATTTTCTTATGAGAGAATGAACCAAACCTGAATGTTATAGTGTAAATAGACTTACCCTCATGAAATTAAGCAATTTTGCCTATAAAGACTTAATTGCACTTAATTGTCGTAAAGCATGTAAAAACTGCTTGTCTGCGTTTAAATAATGGTTAATATGCAGTTTGCATTTTCTTATGAGAGAATGATCCAAACCTGAAGGTTATAGTGAAAATAGACTTACCTTTGTAAAATAAAGCAATTTTGCCTATATAGACTCATTTGCCCCTAATTGTCATAAAGCATGTAAAAACTGCTTGTATGCGTTAAAATATTGGTTAATATGCAGTTTGCATTTTCTTATGAGAGAATGATCCAAACCTGAATGTTATAGTGCAAATAGACTAACCTTTGTAAAATAAAGCAATTTTGCCTATAAGGACTCATTTGCACGCAATTGTCGTGAAGCATGTAAAAACTGCTTGTCTGCGTGAAAATGATAGTAAATATGCGGTTTGCATTTTCTTATGAGAGAATGATCCAAACCTGAATGTTATAGTGTAAATAGACTTACCCTCATAAAATAAAGCAATTTTGCCTATAAAGACTCATTTGCACCTAATTGTCGTAAAGCATGTAAAAACTGCTTGTCTGCGTTTAACAAATGGTTAATATGCAGTTTGCATTTTCTTATGAGAGAATGATCCAACCCTGAATGTTATAGTGTAAATAGACTTAACTTTGTAAAATAAAGCAATTTTGCCTATAAGGACTCATTTGCACGCAATTGTCGTGAAGCATGTAAAAACTGCTTGTCTGCGTGAAAATGATAGTAAATATGCAGTTTGCATTTTCTTATGAGAGAATGATCCAAACCTGAATGTTAAAGTGTAAATAGACTTACCATTGTAAAATAAAGCAATTTTGCCTATAAGGACTCATTTGCACGCATTTGTCGTGAAGCATGTAAAAACTGCTTGTATGCGTTAAAATAATGGTTAAAATGCAGTTTGCATTTTCTTATGAGAGAATGATCCAAACCTGAATGTTATAGTGTAAATAGACTTACCCTCATGAAATAAAGCAATTTTGCCTATAAAGACTCATTTGCACCTAATTGTCGTAAAGCATGTAAAAACTGCTTGTCTGCGTTTAAATAATGGTTAATATGCAGTTTGCATTTTCTTATGAGAGAATGATCCAACCCTGAATGTTATAGTGTAAATAGACTCACCTTTGTAAAATAAAGCAATTTTGCCTATAAGGATTCATTTGCACGCAATTGTCGTGAAGCATGTAAAAACTGCTTGTCTGCGTTAAAATAATGGTTAATATGCAGTTTGCATTTTCTTATGAGAGAATGATCCAAACCTAAAAGTTATAGTGTAAATAGACTTACCTTTATGAAATAAAGCAATTTTGCCTATAACGACTCATTTGCCCCTAATTGTCATAAAGCATGTAAAAACTGCTTGTATGCGTTAAAATAATGTGTAATATGCAGTTGCATTTTCTTATGAGAGAATGATCCAAACCTGAATGTTATAGTGAAAATAGACTTACCTTTGTAAAATAAAGCAATTTTGCCTATAAGGACTCATTTGCACGCAATTGTCGTGAAGCATGTAAAAACTGCTTGTCTGCGTTAAAATAATGGTTAATAATATGCAGTTTGCATTTTCTTATGAGAGAATGATCCAAACCTGAATGTTATAGTGTAAATAGACTTACCCTCATGAAATAAAGCAATTTTGCCTATAAGGACTCATTTGCACCTAATTGTCATAAAGCTTGTAAAAACTGCCTGTATGCGTTAGAATAATAGTTAATATGCAGTTTGCATTTTCTTGTGAGAGAATGATCCAAACCTGAATGTGATAGTTTAAGTAAACTTACCTTTGTAAAATAAAGCAATTTTGCCTATAAGGACTCATTTGCCCCTAATTGTCATAGAGCATGTAAAAACTGCTTGTATGCGTTAAAATAATGGTTAATATGCAGTTTGCATTTTCTTATGAGAGAATGATCCAAACTTGAATGTTATAGTGTAAATAGACTTACCCTCATGAAAAAAAGCAATTTTGCCTATAAAGACTCATTTGCACCTAATTGTCGTAAAGCATGTAAAATAATGGTTAATATGCAGTTTGCATTTTCTTATGAGAAAATGATCCAAACCTGAATGTTATAGTGTAAATAGACTTGCCTTTGTAAAATAAGGCAATTTAGCCTATAAGGACACATTTGCACCTGATTGTCATAAAGCATGTAAATACTGCTTGTCTGCGTGAAAATAATAGGAAATGATCAATTTGCATTATCTTTTGAGAAAATGATCCAAACCTGAATGTTATGTGTAAATAGACTTACCTTTGTAAAATAAAGCAATTTTGCCTATAAGGACTCATTTGCACGCAATTGTCGTGAAGCATGTAAAAACTGCTTGTCTGCGTTAAAATAATGGTTAATATGCAGTTTGCATTTTCTTATGAGAGAATGATCCAAACCTGAATGTTATAGTGAAAATAGACTTACCTTTGTAAAATAAAGCAATTTTGCCTATAAGGACTCATTTGCACGCAATTGTCGTGAAGCATGTAAAAACTGCTTGTCTGCGTTAAAATAATGGTTAATATGCAGTTTGCATTTTCTTATGAGAGAATGATCCAAACCTGAATGTTATAGTGTAAATAGACTTACCCTCATGAAATAAAGTAATTTTGCCTATAAAGACTCATTTGCACCTAATTGTCGTAAAGCATGTAAAAACTGCTTGTCTGCGTTTAAATAATGGTTAATATGCAGTTTGCATTTTCTTATGAGAGAATGATCCAAACATGAATGTTATAGTGTAAATAGACTTACCTTCATGAAATAAAGCAATTTTGCCTATAAGGACTCATTTGCCCCTAATTGTCATAAAGCATGTAAAAACTGCTTGTATGCGTTAAAATAATGGTTAATATGCAGTTTGCATTTTCTTATGAGAGAATGATCCAAACCTGAATGTTATAGTGTAAATAGACTTACCCTCATGAAATAAAGCAATTTTGCCTATAAAGACTCATTTGCACCTAATTGTCGTAAAGCATGTAAAAACTGCTTGTCTGCGTTTAAATAATGGTTAATATGCAGTTTGCATTTTCTTATGAGAGAATGATCCAACCCTGAATGTTATAGTGTAAATAAACTTACCTTTGTAAAATAAAGCAATTTTGCCTATAAGGACTCATTTGCACGCAATTGTCGTGAAGCATGTAAAAACTGCTTGTCTGCGTTAAAATAATGGTTAATATGCAGTTTGCATTTTCTTATGAGAGAATGATCCAAACCTGAATGTTATAGTGTAAATAGACTTACCTTCATGAAATAAAGCAATTTTGCCTATAAGGACTCATTTGCCCCTTATTGTCATAAAGCATGTAAAAACTGCTTGTAGCGTTAAAATAATGGTTAATATGCAGTTTGCATTTTCTTATGAGAGAATGATCCAAACCTGAATGTTATAGTGAAAATAGACTTAACTTTGTAAAATAAAGCAATTTTGCCTATAAGGACTCATTTGCACCTAATTGTCGTAAAGCATGTAAAAACTGCTTGTCTGCGTTTAAATAATGGTTAATATGCAGTTTGCATTTTCTTATGAGAGAATGATCCAAACCTGAATGTTAAAGTGTAAATAGACTTACCTTCATAAAATAAAGCAATTTTGCCTATAAGGACTCGTTTGCACGCAATTCTCGTGAAGCATGTAAAAACTGCTTGTCTGCGTTAAAATAATGGTTAATATGCAGTTTGCATTTTCTTATGAGAAAATGATCCAAACCTGAATGGTATAGTGTTAATAGTTATACCTTCATGAAATAAAGCAATTTTGCCTATAAGGACTCATTTGCCCCTAATTGTCATAAAGCATGTAAAAACTGCTTGTCTGCGTTAAAATAATGGTTAATATGCAGTTTGCATTTTCTTATGAGAAAATGATCCAAACCTGAATGTTATAGTGAAAGTAGACTTACCTTTGTGAAATAAAACAATTTTGCCTTTAAGGACCTATTTGCACCTTATTGTCGTAAACCATGTAAAAACTGCTTGTCTGCGTTAAAATAATGGTTAATATGCAGTTTGCATTTTCTTATGAGAAAATAATCCAAACCTGAATGTTATAGTGTAAATAGGATTACCTTCATGAAATAAAGCAATTTTGCCTATAAGGACTCATTTGCACCTAATTGTCATAAAGCATGTAAATACTGCTTGTCTGCGTGAAAATAATAGGAAATGATCAGTTTGCATTATCTTTTGAGAGAATGATCCAAACCTGAATGTTATAGTGTAAATAGACTTACCTTTGTGAAATAAAGCAATTCTGCCTATTAGGATTCATTTGCACGCAATTGTCGTGTAGCATGTAAAAACTGCTTGTCTGCGTCAAAATAATGGTTAATATGCAGTTTGCATTTTCTTATGAGAGAATGATCTAAACCTGAATGTTATAGTGTAAGTAGACTTACCTTTATAAAATAAAGCAATTTTGCCTATAAGGACACATTTGCACCTAATTGTCATAAAGCATGTAAATACTTCTTGTCTGCGTGAAAATAATAGAAAATGATCAGTTTGCATTATCTATTGAGAAAATGATCCAAACCTGAATGTTATAGTGTAAATAGACTTACCTTTGTAAAATAAAGCAATTTTGCCTATAAGGACTCATTTGCACGCAATTGTCGTGAAGCATGTAAAAACTGCTTGTCTGCGTTAAAATAATGGTTAATATGCAGTTTGCATTTTCTTATGAGAGAATGATCCAAACCTGAATGTTATAGTGTAAATAGACTTATGTTCAAGAAATAAAGCAATTTTGCCTATAAGGACTCATTTGCACGCAATTGTCGTGAAGCTTGTAAAAACTGCTTGTCTGCGTAAAAATGATAGTAAATATGCAGTTTGCATTTTCTTATGAGAGAATGAACCAAACCTGAATGTTATAGTGTAAATAGACTTACCCTCATGAAATTAAGCAATTTTGCCTATAAAGACTTAATTGCACTTAATTGTCGTAAAGCATGTAAAAACTGCTTGTCTGCGTTTAAATAATGGTTAATATGCAGTTTGCATTTTCTTATGAGAGAATGATCCAAACCTGAAGGTTATAGTGTAAATAGACTTACCTTTGTAAAATAAAGCAATTTTGCCTATAAGGACTCATTTGCACGCAATTGTCGTGAAGCATGTAAAAACTGCTTGTCTGCGTTAAAATAATGGTTAATATGCAGTTTGCATTTTCTTATGAGAGAATGATCCAAACCTGAATGTTATAGTGTAAATAGACTTATTTTCATGAAATAAAGCAATTTTGCCTATAAGGACTCATTTGCCCCTAATTGTCATAAAGCATGTAAAAACTGCTTGTCAGCCTTAAAATAATGGTTAATATGCAGTTTGCTTTTTTTTATGAGAGAATGATCCAAACCTGAATGTTATAGTGTTAATAGACTTACCTTCATGAAATAAAGCAATTTTGCCTATAAGGACTCATTTGCCCCTAATTGTCATAAAGCATGTAAAAATTGCTTGTCTGCGTTAAAATAATGTTTAGTTAATATGCAGTTTGCATTTTCTTATGAGAGAATGATCCAAACCTGAATGTTATAGTGAAAATAGACTTACCTTTGTAAAATAAAGCAATTTTGCCTATATAGACTCATTTGCCCCTAATTGTCATAAAGCATGTAAAAACTGCTTGTATGCGTTAAAATATTGGTTAATATGCAGTTTGCATTTTCTTATGAGAGAATGATCCAAACCTGAATGTTATAGTGCAAATAGACTAACCTTTGTAAAATAAAGCAATTTTGCCTATAAGGACTCATTTGCACGCAATTGTCGTGAAGCATGTAAAAACTGCTTGTCTGCGTGAAAATGATAGTAAATATGCGGTTTGCATTTTCTTATGAGAGAATGATCCAAACCTGAATGTTATAGTGTAAATAGACTTACCCTCATAAAATAAAGCAATTTTGCCTATAAAGACTCATTTGCACCTAATTGTCGTAAAGCATGTAAAAACTGCTTGTCTGCGTTTAACAAATGGTTAATATGCAGTTTGCATTTTCTTATGAGAGAATGATCCAAACCTGAATGTTATAGTGTAAATAGACTTACCTTCATGAAATAAAGCAATTTTGCCTATAAGGACTCATTTGCCCCTAATTGTCATAAAGCATGTAAAAACTGCTTGTAGCGTTAAAATAATGGTTAATATACAGTTTGCATTTTCTTATGAGAGAATGATCCAAACCTGAATGTTAAAGTGTAAATAGACTTACCATTGTAAAATAAAGCAATTTTGCCTATAAGGACTCATTTGCACGCATTTGTCGTGAAGCATGTAAAAACTGCTTGTATGCGTTAAAATAATGGTTAAAATGCAGTTTGCATTTTCTTATGAGAGAATGATCCAAACCTGAATGTTATAGTGTAAATAGACTTACCCTCATGAAATAAAGCAATTTTGCCTATAAAGACTCATTTGCACCTAATTGTCGTAAAGCATGTAAAAACTGCTTGTCTGCGTTTAAATAATGGTTAATATGCAGTTTGCATTTTCTTATGAGAGAATGATCCAACCCTGAATGTTATAGTGTAAATAGACTCACCTTTGTAAAATAAAGCAATTTTGCCTATAAGGATTCATTTGCACGCAATTGTCGTGAAGCATGTAAAAACTGCTTGTCTGCGTTAAAATAATGGTTAATATGCAGTTTGCATTTTCTTATGAGAGAATGATCCAAACCTAAAAGTTATAGTGTAAATAGACTTACCTTTATGAAATAAAGCAATTTTGCCTATAACGACTCATTTGCCCCTAATTGTCATAAAGCATGTAAAAACTGCTTGTATGCGTTAAAATAATGTGTAATATGCAGTTGCATTTTCTTATGAGAGAATGATCCAAACCTGAATGTTATAGTGAAAATAGACTTACCTTTGTAAAATAAAGCAATTTTGCCTATAAGGACTCATTTGCACGCAATTGTCGTGAAGCATGTAAAAACTGCTTGTCTGCGTTAAAATAATGGTTAATATGCAGTTTGCATTTTCTTATGAGAGAATGATCCAAACCTGAATGTTATAGTGTAAATAGACTTACCCTCATGAAATAAAGCAATTTTGCCTATAAGGACTCATTTGCACCTAATTGTCATAAAGCTTGTAAAAACTGCTTGTATGCGTTAGAATAATAGTTAATATGCAGTTTGCATTTTCTTGTGAGAGAATGATCCAACCCTGAATGTTATAGTGTAAATAAACTTACCTTTGTAAAATAAAGCAATTTTGCCTATAAGGACTCATTTGCACGCAATTGTCGTGAAGCATGTAAAAACTGCTTGTCTGCGTTAAAATAATGGTTAATATGCAGTTTGCATTTTCTTATGAGAGAATGATCCAAACTTGAATGTTATAGTGTAAATAGACTTACCCTCATGAAAAAAAGCAATTTTGCCTATAAAGACTCATTTGCACCTAATTGTCGTAAAGCATGTAAAATAATGGTTAATATGCAGTTTGCATTTTCTTATGAGAAAATGATCCAAACCTGAATGTTATAGTGTAAATAGACTTGCCTTTGTAAAATAAGGCAATTTAGCCTATAAGGACACATTTGCACCTGATTGTCATAAAGCATGTAAATACTGCTTGTCTGCGTGAAAATAATAGGAAATGATCAATTTGCATTATCTTTTGAGAAAATGATCCAAACCTGAATGTTATGTGTAAATAGACTTACCTTTGTAAAATAAAGCAATTTTGCCTATAAGGACTCATTTGCACGCAATTGTCGTGAAGCATGTAAAAACTGCTTGTCTGCGTTAAAATAATGGTTAATATGCAGTTTGCATTTTCTTATGAGAGAATGATCAAAACCTGAATGTTATAGTGAAAATAGACTTACCTTTGTAAAATAAAGCAATTTTGCCTATAAGGACTCATTTGCACGCAATTGTCGTGAAGCATGTAAAAACTGCTTGTCTGCGTTAAAATAATGGTTAATATGCAGTTTGCATTTTCTTATGAGAGAATGATCCAAACCTGAATGTTATAGTGTAAATAGACTTACCCTCATGAAATAAAGTAATTTTGCCTATAAAGACTCATTTGCACCTAATTGTCGTAAAGCATGTAAAAACTGCTTGTCTGCGTTTAAATAATGGTTAATATGCAGTTTGCATTTTCTTATGAGAGAATGATCCAAACATGAATGTTATAGTGTAAATAGACTTACCTTCATGAAATAAAGCAATTTTGCCTATAAGGACTCATTTGCCCCTAATTGTCATAAAGCATGTAAAAACTGCTTGTATGCGTTAAAATAATGGTTAATATGCAGTTTGCATTTTCTTATGAGAGAATGATCCAAACCTGAATGTTATAGTGTAAATAGACTTACCCTCATGAAATAAAGCAATTTTGCCTATAAAGACTCATTTGCACCTAATTGTCGTAAAGCATGTAAAAACTGCTTGTCTGCGTTTAAATAATGGTTAATATGCAGTTTGCATTTTCTTATGAGAGAATGATCCAACCCTGAATGTTATAGTGTAAATAAACTTACCTTTGTAAAATAAAGCAATTTTGCCTATAAGGACTCATTTGCACGCAATTGTCGTGAAGCATGTAAAAACTGCTTGTCTGCGTTAAAATAATGGTTAATATGCAGTTTGCATTTTCTTATGAGAGAATGATCCAAACCTGAATGTTATAGTGTAAATAGACTTACCTTCATGAAATAAAGCAATTTTGCCTATAAGGACTCATTTGCCCCTTATTGTCATAAAGCATGTAAAAACTGCTTGTAGCGTTAAAATAATGGTTAATATGCAGTTTGCATTTTCTTATGAGAGAATGATCCAAACCTGAATGTTATAGTGAAAATAGACTTAACTTTGTAAAATAAAGCAATTTTGCCTATAAGGACTCATTTGCACCTAATTGTCGTAAAGCATGTAAAAACTGCTTGTCTGCGTTTAAATAATGGTTAATATGCAGTTTGCATTTTCTTATGAGAGAATGATCCAAACCTGAATGTTAAAGTGTAAATAGACTTACCTTCATAAAATAAAGCAATTTTGCCTATAAGGACTCATTTGCCCCTAATTGTCATAAAGCATGTAAAAACTGCTTGTATGCGTTAAAATAATGGTTAATATGCAGTTTGCATTTTCTTATGAGAGAATGATCCAAACCTGAATGTTATAGTGTAAATAGACTTACTTTTGTAAAATAAAGCAATTTTGCCTATAAGGACTCATTTGCACGCAATTGTCGTGAAGCATGTAAAAACTGCTTGTCTGCGTTTAAATAATGGTTAATATGCAGTTTGCGTTTTCTTATGAGAGAATGATCCAAACCTGAATGTTATAGTGTAAATAGACTTACCTTCATGAAATAAAGCAATTTTGCCTATAAGTACTCATTTGCCCCTAATTGTCATAAAGCATGTAAAAACTGCTTGTAGCGTTAAAATAATGGTTAATATGCAGTTTGCATTTTCTTATGAGAGAATGATCCAAACCTGAATGTTATAGTGAAAATAGACTTACCTTTGTAAAATAAAGCAATTTTGCCTATAAGGACTCATTTGCACCTAATTGTCGTAAAGCATGTAAAAACTGCTTGTCTGCGTTTAAATAATGGTTGATATGCAGTTTGCATTTTCTTATGAGAGAATGATCCAAACCTGAATGTTATAGTGTAAATAGACTTACCTTCATAAAATAAAGCAATTTTGCCTATAAGGACTCATTTGCCCCTAATTGTCATAAAGCATGTAAAAACTGCTTGTATGCGTTAAAATAATGGTTAATATGCAGTTTGCATTTTCTTATGAGAGAATGATCCAAACCTGAATGTTATAGTGAAAATAGACTTACCTTTGTAAAATAAAGCAATTTTGCGTATAAGGACTCATTTGCACTTAATTGTCGTAAAGCATGTAAAAACTGCTTGTCAGCGTTAAAATAATGGTTAATATGCAGTTTGCATTTTCTTATGAGAGAATGATCCAAACCTGAATGTTATAGTGTAAATAGACTTACCCTCATGATATAAAGCAATTTTGCCTATAAAGACTCATTTGCACCTAATTGTCAAAAAGCATGTAAAAACTGCTTGTATGCGTTAAAATATTGGTTAATATGCAGTTTGCATTTTCTTATGAGAGAATGATCCAAACCTGAATGTTATAGTGTAAATAGACTTACCCTCATGAAATAAAGCAATTTTGCCTATAAAGACTCATTTGCACCTAATTGTCGTAAAGCATGTTAAAACTGCTTGTCTGCGTTTAAATAATGGTTAATATGCAGTTTGCATTTTCTTATGAGAGAATGATCCAAACCTGAATGTTATAGTGTAAATAAACTAACCTTTGTAAAATAAAGCAATTTTGCCTATAAGGACTCATTTGCACGCAATTGTCGTGAAGCATGTAAAAACTGCTTGTCTGCGTTAAAATAATGGTTAATATGCAGTTTGCATTTTCTTATGAGAGAATGATCCAAACCTGAATGTTATAGTGAAAATAGACTTACCTTTGTAAAATAAAGCAATTTGGCCTATAAGGACTCATTTGCACCTAATTGTCGTAAAGCATGTAAAAACTGCTTGTCTGCGTTTAAATAATGGTTAATATGCAGTTTGCATTTTCTTATGAGAGAATGATCCAAACCTGAATGTTATAGTGTAAATAGACTTACCTTTGTGAAATAAAGCAATTCTGCCTATTAGGATTTATTTGCACGCAATTGTCGTGTAGCATGTAAAAACTGCTTGTCTGCGTCAAAATAATGGTTAATATGCAGTTTGCATTTTCTTATGAGAGAATGATCTAAACCTGAATGTTATAGTGTAAGTAGACTTACCTTCATAAAATAAAGCAATTTTGCCTATAAGGACACATTTGCACCTAATTGTCATAAAGCATGTAAATACTTCTTGTCTGCGTAAAAATAATAGAAAATGATCAGTTTGCATTATCTTTTGAGAAAATGATCCAAACCTGAATGTTATAGTGTAAATAGACTTACCTTTGTAAAATAAAGCAATTTTGCCTATAAGGACTCATTTGCACGCAATTGTCGTGAAGCATGTAAAAACTGCTTGTCTGCGTTAAAATAATGGTTAATATGCAGTTTGCATTTTCTTATGAGAGAATGATCCAAACCTGAATGTTATAGTGTAAATAGACTTATGTTCATGAAATAAAGCAATTTTGCCTATAAGGACTCATTTGCACGCAATTGTCGTGAAGCTTGTAAAAACTGCTTGTCTGCGTAAAAATGATAGTAAATATGCAGTTTGCATTTTCTTATGAGAGAATGAACCAAACCTGAATGTTATAGTGTAAATAGACTTACCCTCATAAAATTAAGCAATTTTGCCTATAAAGACTTAATTGCACTTAATTGTCGTTAAAGCATGTAAAAACTGCTTGTCTGCGTTTAAATAATGGTTAATATGCAGTTTGCATTTTCTTATGAGAGAATGATCCAAACCTGAAGGTTATAGTGTAAATAGACTTACCTTTGTAAAATAAAGTAATTTTGCCTATAAGGACTCATTTGCACGCAATTGTCGTGAAGCATGTAAAAACTGCTTGTCTGCGTTAAAATAATGGTTAATATGCAGTTTGCATTTTCTTATGAGAGAATGATCCAAACCTGAATGTTATAGTGTAAATAGACTTATGTTCATGAAATAAAGCAATTTTGCCTATAAGGACTCATTTGCCCCTAATTGTCATAAAGCATGTAAAAACTGCTTGTCAGCCTTAAAATAATGGTTAATATGCAGTTTGCTTTTTTTTATGAGAGAATGATCCAAACCTGAATGTTATAGTGTTAATAGACTTACCTTCATGAAATAAAGCAGTTTTGCCTATAAGGACTCATTTGCCCCTAATTGTCATAAAGCATGTAAAAATTGCTTGTCTGCGTTAAAATAATGGTTAGTTAATATGCAGTTTGCATTTTCTTATGAGAGAATGATCCAAACCAGAATGTTATAGTAAAAGTAGACTTACCTTTGTAAAATAAAACAATTTTGCCTTTAAGGACTTATTTGCACCTAATTGTCGTAAACCATGTAAAAACTGCATTTCTGCGTTAAAATAATGGTTAATATGCAGTTTGCATTTCCTTATGAGAAAATGATCCAAACCTGAATGTTATAGTGTAAATAGACTTGCCTTTGTAAAATAAAGCAATTTAGCCTATAAGGACACATTTGCACCTGATTGTCATAAAGCATGTAAATACTGCTTGTCTGCGTGAAAATAATAGGAAATGATCAATTTGCATTATCTTTTGAGAAAATGATCCAAACCTGAATGTTATGTGTAAATAGACTTACCTTCATGAAATAAAGCAATTTTGCCTATAAGGACTCATTTGCACGCAATTGTCGTGAAGCATGTAAAAACTGCTTGTCTGCGTTAAAATAATGGTTAATATGCAGTTTGCATTTTCTTATGAGAGAATGATCCAAACCTGAATGTTATAGTGTAAATAGACTTACCCTCATGAAATAAAGTAATTTTGCCTATAAAGACTCATTTGCACCTAATTGTCGTAAAGCATCTAAAAACTGCTTGTCTGCGTTTAAATAATGGTTAATATGCAGTTTGCATTTTCTTATGAGAGAATGATCCAAACATGAATGTTATAGTGTAAATAGACTTACCTTCATGAAATAAAGCAATTTTGCCTGTAAGGACTCATTTGCCCCTAATTGTCATAAAGCATGTAAAAACTGCTTGTATGCGTTAAAATAATGGTTAATATGCAGTTTGCATTTTCTTATGAGAGAATGATCCAAACCTGAATGTTATAGTGTAAATAGACTTACCCCCATGAAATAAAGCAATTTTGCCTATAAAGACTCATTTGCACCTAATTGTCGTAAAGCATGTAAAAACTGCTTGTCTGCGTTTAAAAATGGTTAATATGCAGTTTGCATTTTCTTATGAGAGAATGATCCAAACCTGAATGTTATAGTGTAAATAGACTTACCTTCATGAAATAAAGCAATTTTGCCTATAAGGACTCATTTGCCCCTAATTGTCATAAAGCATGTAAAAACTGCTTGTAGCGTTAAAATAATGGTTAATATACAGTTTGCATTTTCTTATGAGAGAATGATCCAAACCTGAATGTTATAGTGAAAATAGACTTATCTTTGTAAAATAAAGCAATTTTGCCTATAAGGACTTATTTGCACCTAATTGTCGTAAAGCATGTAAAAACTGCTTGTCTGCGTTTAAATAATGGTTAATATGCAGTTTGCATTTTCTTATGAGAGAATGATCCAAACCTGAATGTTAAAGTGTAAATAGACTTACCTTCATAAAATAAAGCAATTTTGCCTATAAGGACTCATTTGCCCCTAATTGTCATAAAGCATGGAAAAACTGCTTATATGCGTTAAAGTAATGGTTAATATGCAGTTTGCTTTTTTTTTATGAGAGAATGATCCAAACCTGAATGTTATAGTGTTAATAGACTTACCTTCATGAAATAAAGCAATTTTGCCTATAAGGACTCATTTGCACGCAATTGTCGTGAAGCATGTAAAAACTGCTTGTCTGCGTGAAAATGATAGTAAATATGCAGTTTGCTTTTTCTTATGAGAGAATGATCCAAACTTGAATGTTATAGTGTAAATAGACTAACCCTCATGAAATAAAGCAATTTTGCCTATAAAGACTCATTTGCACCTGATTGTCATAAAGCATGTAAATACTGCTTGTCTGCGTGAAAATAATAGGAAATGATCAATTTGCATTATCTTTTGAGAAAATGATCCAAACCTGAATGTTATGTGTAAATAGACTTACCTTTGTAGAATAAAGCAATTTTGCCTATAAGGACTCATTTGCACGCAATTGTCGTGAAGCATGTAAAAACTGCTTGTCTGCGTTAAAATAATGGTTAATATGCAGTTTGCATTTTCTTATGAGAGAATGATCCAAACCTGAATGTTATAGTGAAAATAGACTTACCTTTGTAAAATAAAGCAATTTTGCCTATAAGGACTCATTTGCACGCAATTGTCGTGAAGCATGTAAAAACTGCTTGTCTGCGTTAAAATAATGGTTAATATGCAGTTTGCATTTTCTTATGAGAGAATGATCTAAACCTGAATGTTATAGTGTAAATAGACTTACCTTCATGAAATAAAGCAATTTTGCCTATAAGGACTCATTTGCCCCTAATTGTCATAAAGCATGTAAAAACTGCTTGTATGCGTTAAAATAATGGTTAATATGCAGTTTGCATTTTCTTATGAGAGAATGATCCAAACCTGAATGTTATAGTGTAAATAGACTTACCCTCATGAAATAAAGCAATTTTGCCTATAAAGACTCATTTGCACCTAATTGTCGTAAAGCATGTAAAAACTGCTTGTCTGCGTTTAAATAATGGTTAATATGCAGTTTGCATTTTCTTATGAGAGAATGATCCAAACCTGAATGTTATAGTGTAAATAAACTAACCTTTGTAAAATAAAGCAATTTTGCCTTTAAGGACTCATTTGCACGCAATTGTCGTGAAGCATGTAAAAACTGCTTGTCTGCGTTAAAATAATGGTTAATATGCAGTTTGCATTTTCTTATGAGAGAATGATCCAAACCTGAATGTTATAGTGTAAATAGACTTACCTTCATGAAATAAAGCAATTTTGCCTATAAGGACTCATTTGCCCCTAATTGTCATAAAGCATGTAAAAACTGCTTGTAGCGTTAAAATAATGGTTAATATGCAGTATGCATTTTCTTATGAGAGAATGATCCAAACCTGAATGTTATAGTGAAAATAGACTTACCTTTGTAAAATAAAGCAACTTTGCCTATTAGGACTCATTTGCACCTAATTGTCGTAAAGCATGTAAAAACTGCTTGTCTGCGTTTAAATAATGGTTAATATGCAGTTTGCATTTTCTTATGAGAGAATGATCCAAACCTGAATGTTATAGTGTAAATAGACTTACCTTCATAAAATAAAGCAATTTTGCCTATAAGGACTCATTTGCCCCTAATTGTCATAAAGCATGTAAAAACTGCTTGTATGCGTTAAAATAATGGTTAATATGCAGTTTGCATTTTCTTATGAGAGAATGATCCAAACCTGAATGTTATAGTGTAAATAGACTTACTTTTGTAAAATAAAGCAATTTTGCCTATAAGGACTCATTTGCACGCAATTGTCGTGAAGCATGTAAAAACTGCTTGTCTGCGTTTAAATAATGGTTAATATGCAGTTTGCATTTTCTTATGAGAGAATGATCCAAACCTGAATGTTATAGTGTAAATAGACTTACCTTCATGAAATAAAGCAATTTTGCCTATAAGGACTCATTTGCCCCTAATTGTCATAAAGCATGTAAAAACTGCTTGTAGCGTTAAAATAATGGTTAATATGCAGTTTGCATTTTCTTATGAGAGAATGATCCAAACCTGAATGTTATAGTGAAAATAGACTTACCTTTGTAAAATAAAGCAATTTTGCCTATAAGGACTCATTTGCACCTAATTGTCGTAAAGCATGTAAAAACTGCTTGTCTGCGTTTAAATAATAGTTAATATGCAGTTTGCATTTTCTTATGAGAGAATGATCCAAACCTGAATGTTATAGTGTAAATAGACTTACCTTCATAAAATAAAGCAATTTTGCCTATAAGGACTCATTTGCCCCTAATTGTCATAAAGCATGTAAAAACTGCTTGTATGCGTTAAAATAATGGTTAATATGCAGTTTGCATTTTCTTATGAGAGAATGATCCAAACCTGAATGTTAAAGTGAAAATAGACTTACCTTTGTAAAATAAAGCAATTTTGCCTATAAGGACTCATTTGCACTTAATTGTCGTAAAGCATGTAAAAACTGCTTGTCAGCGTTAAAATAATGGTTAATATGCAGTTTGCATTTTCTTATGAGAGAATGATCCAAACCTGAATGTTATAGTGTAAATAGACTTACCCTCATGATATAAAGCAATTTTGCCTATAAAGACTCATTTGCACCTAATTGTCAAAAAGCATGTAAAAACTGCTTGTATGCGTTAAAATAATGGTTAATATGCAGTTTGCATTTTCTTATGAGAGAATGATCCAAACCTGAATGTTATAGTGTAAATAGACTTACCCTCATGAAATAAAGCAATTTTGCCTATAAAGACTCTTTTGCACCTAATTGTCGTAAAGCATGTAAAAACTGCTTGTCTGCGTTTAAATAATGGTTAATATGCAGTTTGCATTTTCTTATGAGAGAATGATCCAAACCTGAATGTTAAAGTGTAAATAGACTTACCTTCATAAAATAAAGCAATTTTGCCTATAAGGACTCATTTGCCCCTAATTGTCATAAAGCATGGAAAAACTGCTTATATGCGTTAAAGTAATGGTTAATATGCAGTTTGCTTTTTTTTTATGAGAGAATGATCCAAACCTGAATGTTATAGTGTTAATAGACTTACCTTCATGAAATAAAGCAATTTTGCCTATAAGGACTCATTTGCACGCAATTGTCGTGAAGCATGTAAAAACTGCTTGTCTGCGTGAAAATGATAGTAAATATGCAGTTTGCTTTTTCTTATGAGAGAATGATCCAAACTTGAATGTTATAGTGTAAATAGACTAACCCTCATGAAATAAAGCAATTTTGCCTATAAAGACTCATTTGCACCTGATTGTCATAAAGCATGTAAATACTGCTTGTCTGCGTGAAAATAATAGGAAATGATCAATTTGCATTATCTTTTGAGAAAATGATCCAAACCTGAATGTTATGTGTAAATAGACTTACCTTTGTAGAATAAAGCAATTTTGCCTATAAGGACTCATTTGCACGCAATTGTCGTGAAGCATGTAAAAACTGCTTGTCTGCGTTAAAATAATGGTTAATATGCAGTTTGCATTTTCTTATGAGAGAATGATCCAAACCTGAATGTTATAGTGAAAATAGACTTACCTTTGTAAAATAAAGCAATTTTGCCTATAAGGACTCATTTGCACGCAATTGTCGTGAAGCATGTAAAAACTGCTTGTCTGCGTTAAAATAATGGTTAATATGCAGTTTGCATTTTCTTATGAGAGAATGATCTAAACCTGAATGTTATAGTGTAAATAGACTTACCTTCATGAAATAAAGCAATTTTGCCTATAAGGACTCATTTGCCCCTAATTGTCATAAAGCATGTAAAAACTGCTTGTATGCGTTAAAATAATGGTTAATATGCAGTTTGCATTTTCTTATGAGAGAATGATCCAAACCTGAATGTTATAGTGTAAATAGACTTACCCTCATGAAATAAAGCAATTTTGCCTATAAAGACTCATTTGCACCTAATTGTCGTAAAGCATGTAAAAACTGCTTGTCTGCGTTTAAATAATGGTTAATATGCAGTTTGCATTTTCTTATGAGAGAATGATCCAAACCTGAATGTTATAGTGTAAATAAACTAACCTTTGTAAAATAAAGCAATTTTGCCTTTAAGGACTCATTTGCACGCAATTGTCGTGAAGCATGTAAAAACTGCTTGTCTGCGTTAAAATAATGGTTAATATGCAGTTTGCATTTTCTTATGAGAGAATGATCCAAACCTGAATGTTATAGTGTAAATAGACTTACCTTCATGAAATAAAGCAATTTTGCCTATAAGGACTCATTTGCCCCTAATTGTCATAAAGCATGTAAAAACTGCTTGTAGCGTTAAAATAATGGTTAATATGCAGTATGCATTTTCTTATGAGAGAATGATCCAAACCTGAATGTTATAGTGAAAATAGACTTACCTTTGTAAAATAAAGCAACTTTGCCTATTAGGACTCATTTGCACCTAATTGTCGTAAAGCATGTAAAAACTGCTTGTCTGCGTTTAAATAATGGTTAATATGCAGTTTGCATTTTCTTATGAGAGAATGATCCAAACCTGAATGTTATAGTGTAAATAGACTTACCTTCATAAAATAAAGCAATTTTGCCTATAAGGACTCATTTGCCCCTAATTGTCATAAAGCATGTAAAAACTGCTTGTATGCGTTAAAATAATGGTTAATATGCAGTTTGCATTTTCTTATGAGAGAATGATCCAAACCTGAATGTTATAGTGTAAATAGACTTACTTTTGTAAAATAAAGCAATTTTGCCTATAAGGACTCATTTGCACGCAATTGTCGTGAAGCTTGTAGAAACTGCTTGTCTGCGTTTAAATAATGGTTAATATGCAGTTTGCATTTTCTTATGAGAGAATGATCCAAACCTGAATGTTATAGTGTAAATAGACTTACCTTCATGAAATAAAGCAATTTTGCCTATAAGGACTCATTTGCCCCTAATTGTCATAAAGCATGTAAAAACTGCTTGTAGCGTTAAAATAATGGTTAATATGCAGTTTGCATTTTCTTATGAGAGAATGATCCAAACCTGAATGTTATAGTGAAAATAGACTTACCTTTGTAAAATAAAGCAATTTTGCCTATAAGGACTCATTTGCACCTAATTGTCGTAAAGCATGTAAAAACTGCTTGTCTGCGTTTAAATAATAGTTAATATGCAGTTTGCATTTTCTTATGAGAGAATGATCCAAACCTGAATGTTATAGTGTAAATAGACTTACCTTCATAAAATAAAGCAATTTTGCCTATAAGGACTCATTTGCCCCTAATTGTCATAAAGCATGTAAAAACTGCTTGTATGCGTTAAAATAATAGTTAATATGCAGTTTGCATTTTCTTATGAGAGAATGATCCAAACCTGAATGTTAAAGTGAAAATAGACTTACCTTTGTAAAATAAAGCAATTTTGCCTATAAGGACTCATTTGCACTTAATTGTCGTAAAGCATGTAAAAACTGCTTGTCAGCGTTAAAATAATGGTTAATATGCAGTTTGCATTTTCTTATGAGAGAATGATCCAAACCTGAATGTTATAGTGTAAATAGACTTACCCTCATGATATAAAGCAATTTTGCCTATAAAGACTCATTTGCACCTAATTGTCAAAAAGCATGTAAAAACTGCTTGTATGCGTTAAAATAATGGTTAATATGCAGTTTGCATTTTCTTATGAGAGAATGATCCAAACCTGAATGTTATAGTGTAAATAGACTTACCCTCATGAAATAAAGCAATTTTGCCTATAAAGACTCTTTTGCACCTAATTGTCGTAAAGCATGTAAAAACTGCTTGTCTGCGTTTAAATAATGGTTAATATGCAGTTTGCATTTTCTTATGAGAGAATGATCCAAACCTGAATGTTATAGTGTAAATAAACTAACCTTTGTAAAATAAAGCAATTTTGCCTATAAGGACTCATTTGCACGCAATTGTCGTGAAGCATGTAAAAACTGCTTGTCTGCGTTAAAATAATGGTTAATATGCAGTTTGCATTTTCTTATGAGAGAATGATCCAAACCTGAATGTTATAGTGTAAATAGACTTACCTTTATGAAATAAAGCAATTTTGCCTATAAGGACTCATTTGCCCCTAATTGTCATAAAGCATGTAAAAACTGCTTGTAGCGTTAATATAATGGTTAATATGCAGTTTGCATTTTCTTATGAGAGAATGATCCAAACCTGAATGTTATAGTGAAAATAGACTTACCTTTGTAAAATAAAGCAATTTTGCCTATAAGGACTCATTTGCACCTAATTGTCGTAAAGCATGTAAAAACTGCTTGTCTGCGTTTAAATAATGGTTAATATGCAGTTTGCATTTTCTTATGAGAGAATGATCCAAACCTGAATGTTATAGTGTAAATAGACTTACCTTCATAAAATAAAGCAATTTTGCCTATAAGGACTCATTTGCCCCTAATTGTCATAAAGCATGTAAAAACTGCTTGTATGCGTTAAAATAATGGTTAATATGCAGTTTGCATTCTCTTATGAGAGAATGATCCAAACCTGAATGTTATAGTGTAAATAGACTTACCTTTGTAAAATAAAGCAATTTTGCCTATAAGGACTCATTTGCACGCAATTGTCGTGAAGCATGTAAAAACTGCTTGTCTGCGTGAAAATGATAGTAAATATGCAGTTTGCATTTTCTTATGAGAGAATGATCCAAACCTGAATGTTATAGTGTAAATAGACTTTCCTTCATGAAATAAAGCAATTTTGCCTATAAAGACTCATTTGCACCTAATTGTCGTAAAGCATGTAAAAACTGCTTGTCTGCGTTAAAATAATGGTTAATATGCAGTTTGCATTTTCTAATGAGAGAATGATCTAAACCTGAATGTTATAGTGTAAATAAACTTACCTTTGTAAAATAAAGCAATTTTGCCTATAAGGACTCATTTGCACGCAATTGTCGTGAAGCATGTAAAAACTGCTTGTCTGCGTTAAAATAATGGTTAATATGCAGTTTGCATTTTCTTATGAGAGAATGATCCAAACCTGAATGTTATAGTGTAAATAGACTTACCTTCATGAAATAAAGCAATTTTGCCTATAAAGACTCATTTGCACCTAATTGTCATAAAGCATGTAAAAACTGCTTGTATGCGTTAAAATGATAGTAAATATGCAGTTTGCATTTTCTTATGAGCGAATGATCCAAACCTGAATGTTATAGTGTAAATAGACTTACCCTCATGAAATAAAGCAATTTTGCCTATAAGGACTCATTTGCACCTAATTGTCGTAAAGCATGTAAAAACTGCTTGTCTGCGTTAAAATAATGGTTAATATGCAGTTTGCATTTTCTTATGAGAGAATGATCCAAACCTGAATGTCATAGTGTATATAGACTTACCCTCATGAAATAAAGCAATTTTGCCTATAAAGACTCTTTTGCACCTAATTGTCGTAAAGCATGTAAAAACTGCTTGTCTGCGTTTAAATAATGGTTAATATGCAGTTTGCATTTTCTTATGAGAGAATGATCCAAACCTGAATGTTATAGTGTAAATAAACTAACCTTTGTAAAATAAAGCAATTTTGCCTATAAGGACTCATTTGCCCCTAATTGTCATAAAGCATGTAAAAACTGCTTGTAGCGTTAAAATAATGGTTAATATGCAGTTTGCATTTTCTTATGAGAGAATGATCCAAACCTGAATGTTATAGTGAAAATAGACTTACCTTTGTAAAATAAAGCAATTTTGCCTATAAGGACTCATTTGCACCTAATTGTCGTAAAGTATGTAAAAACTGCTTGTCTGCGTTTAAATAATGGTTAATATGCAGTTTGCATTTTCTTATGAGAGAATGATCCAAACCTGAATGTTATAGTGTAAATAGACTTACCTTCATAAAATAAAGCAATTTTGCCTATAAGGACTCATTTGCCCCTAATTGTCATAAAGCATGTAAAAACTGCTTGTATGCGTTAAAATAATGGTTAATATGCAGTTTGCATTCTCTTATGAGAGAATGATCCAAACCTGAATGTTATAGTGTAAATAGACTTACCTTTGTAAAATAAAGCAATTTTGCCTATAAGGACTCATTTGCACGCAATTGTCGTGAAGCATGTAAAAACTGCTTGTCTGCGTGAAAATGATAGTAAATATGCAGTTTGCATTTTCTTATGAGAGAATGATCCAAACCTGAATGTTATAGTGTAAATAGACTTTCCTTCATGAAATAAAGCAATTTTGCCTTAAAGACTCATTTGCACCTAATTGTCGTAAAGCATGTAAAAACTGCTTGTCTGCGTTAAAATAATGGTTAATATGCAGTTTGCATTTTCTAATGAGAGAATGATCTAAACCTGAATGTTATAGTGTAAATAAACTTACCTTTGTAAAATAAAGCAATTTTGCCTATAAGGACTCATTTGCACGCAATTGTCGTGAAGCATGTAAAAACTGCTTGTCTGCGTTAAAATAATGGTTAATATGCAGTTTGCATTTTCTTATGAGAGAATGATCCAAACCTGAATGTTATAGTGTAAATAGACTTACCTTCATGATATAAAGCAATTTTGCCTATAAGGACTCATTTGCCCCTAATTGTCATAAAGCATGTAAAAACTGCTTGTAGCGTTAAAATAATGGTTAATATGCAGTTTTCATTTTCTTATGAGAGAATGATCCAAACCTGAATATTATAGTGTAAATAGACTTACCTTCATGAAATAAAGCAATTTTGCCTATAAGGACTCATTTGGCCCTAATTGTCATAAAGCATGTAAAAACTGCTTGTATGCGTTAAAATAATGGTTAATATGCAGTTTGCATTTTCTTATGATAGAATGATCCAAACCTGAATGTTATAGTGTAAATAGACTTACCTTCATGAAATAAAGCAATTTTGCCTATAAAGACTCATTTGCACCTAATTGTCATAAAGCATGTAAAAACTGCTTGTATGCGTTAAAATGATAGTAAATATGCAGTTTGCATTTTCTTATGAGCGAATGATCCAAACCTGAATGTTATAGTGTAAATAGACTTACCCTCATGAAATAAAGCAATTTTGCTTATAAGGACTCATTTGCACCTAAATGTCATAAAGCTTGTAAAAACTGCTTGTATGCGTTAAAATAATAGTTAATATGCAGTTTGCATTTTCTTATGAGAGAATGATCCAAACCTGAATGTTATAGTGAAAATAGACTTACCTTTGTAAAATAAAGCAATTTTGCCTATAAGGACTCATTTGCACCTAATTGTCGTAAAGCATGTAAAAACTGCTTGTCTGCGTTAAAATAATGGTTAATATGCAGTTTGCATTTTCTTATGAGAGAATGATCCAAACCTGAATGTTATAGTGTAAATAGACTTACCCTCATGAAATAAAGCAATTTTGCCTATAAAGACTCATTTGCACCTAATTGTCGTAAAGCATGTAAAAACTGCTTGTCTGCGTTAAAAAAATGGTTAATATGCAGTTTGCATTTTCTTATGAGAGAATGATCCAAACCTGAATGTTATAGTGTAAATAAACTTACCTGTGTAAAATAAAGCAATTTTGCCTATAAGGACTCATTTGCACGCAATTGTCGTGAAGCATGTAAAAACTGCTTGTCTGCGTTAAAATAATGGTTAATATGCAGTTTGCATTTTCTTATGAGAGATAGATCCAAACCTGAATGTTATAGTGTAAATAGACTTACCTTCATGATATAAAGCAATTTTGCCTATAAGGACTCATTTGCCCCTAATTGTCATAAAGCATGTAAAAACTGCTTGTAGCGTTAAAATAATGGTTAATATGCAGTTTGCATTTTCTTATGAGAGAATGATCCAAACCTGAATATTATAGTGTAAATAGACTTACCTTCATGAAATAAAGCAATTTTGCCTATAAGGACTCATTTGGCCCTAATTGTCATAAAGCATGTAAAAACTGCTTGTATGCGTTAAAATAATGGTTAATATGCAGTTTGCATTTTCTTATGAGAGAATGATCCAAACCTGAATGTAATAGTGTAAATAGACTTACCTTCATGAAATAAAGCAATTTTGCCTATAAAGACTCATTTGCACCTAATTGTCATAAAGCATGTAAAAACTGCTTGTATGCGTTACAATGATAGTAAATATGCAGTTTGCATTTTCTTATGAGCGAATGATCCAAACCTGAATGTTATAGTGTAAATAGACTTACCCTCATGAAATAAAGCAAATTTGCTTATAAGGACTCATTTGCATCTAATTGTCATAAAGCTTGTAAAAACTGTTTGTATGCGTTAAAATAATAGTTAATATGCAGTTTGCATTTTCTTATGAGAGAATGATCCAAACCTGAATGTTATAGTGTAAATAGACTAACCCTCATGAAATAAAGCAATTTTGCCTATAAAGACTCATTTGCACCTAATTGTCGTAAAGCATGTAAAAACTGCTTGTCTGCGTTAAAAAAATGGTTAATATGCAGTTTGCATTTTCGTATGAGAGAATGATCCAAACCTGAATGTTATAGTGTAAATAAACTTACCTGTGTAAAATAAAGCAATTTTGCCTATAAGGACTCATTTGCACGCAATTGTCGTGAAGCATGTAAAAACTGCTTGTCTGCGTTAAAATAATGGTTAATATGCAGTTTGCATTTTCTTATGAGAGAATGATCCAAACCTGAATGTTATAGTGTAAATAGACTTACCTTCATGATATAAAGCAATTTTGCCTATAAGGACTCATTTGCCCCTAATTGTCATAAAGCATGTAAAAACTGCTTGTAGCGTTAAAATAATGGTTAATATGCAGTTTGCATTTTCTTATGAGAGAATGATCCAAACCTGAATATTATAGTGTAAATAGACTTACCTTCATGAAATAAAGCAATTTTGCCTATAAGGACTCATTTGGCCCTAATTGTCATAAAGCATGTAAAAACTGTTTGTATGCGTTAAAATAATAGTTAATATGCAGTTTGCATTTTCTTATGAGAGAATGATCCAAACCTGAATGTTATAGTGTAAATAGACTTACCTTCATGAAATAAAGCAATTTTGACTATAAAGACTCATTTGCACCTAATTGTCATAAAGCATGTAAAAACTGCTTGTATGCGTTACAATCATAGTAAATATGCAGTTTGCATTTTCTTATGAGCGAATGATCCAAACCTGAATGTTATAGTGTAAATAGACTTACCCTCATGAAATAAAGCAAATTTGCTTATAAGGACTTATTTGCCCCTAATTGTCATAAAGCATGTAAAAACTGCTTGTATGCGTTAAAATAATAGTTAATATGCAGTTTGCATTTTCTTATGAGAGATTGATCCAAACCTGAATGTTATAGTGTAAATAGACTTACCTTTGTAAAATAAAGCAATTTTGCCTATAAGGACTCATTTGCACGCAATTGTCGTGAAGCATGTAAAAACTGCTTGTCTGCGTGAAAATGATAGTAAATATGCAGTTTGCATTTTCTTATAAGGGAATGATCCAAACCTGAATGTTATAGTGTAAATAGACTTACCCTCATGAAATAAAGCAATTTTGCCTATAAAGACTCATTTGCACCTAATTGTCGTAAAGCATGTAAAAACTGCTTGTCTGCGTTAAAAAAATTGTTAATATGCAGTTTGCATTTTCGTATGAGAGAATGATCCAAACCTGAATGTTATAGTGTAAATAAACTTACCTGTGTAAAATAAAGCAATTTTGCCTATAAGGATTCATTTGCACGCAATTGTCGTGAAGCATGTAAAAACTGCTTGTCTGCGTTAAAATAATGGTTAATATGCAGTTTGCATTTTCTTATGAGAGAATGATCCAAACCTGAATGTTATAGTGTAAATAGACTTACCTTCATGATATAAAGCAATTTTGCCTATAAGGACTCATTTGCCCCTAATTGTCATAAAGCATGTAAAAACTGCTTGTAGCGTTAAAATAATGGTTAATATGCAGTTTGCATTTTCTTATGAGAGAATGATCCAAACCTGAATATTATAGTGTAAATAGACTTACCTTCATGAAATAAAGCAATTTTGCCTATAAGGACTCATTTGGCCCTAATTGTCATAAAGCATGTAAAAACTGTTTGTATGCGTTAAAATAATGGTTAATATGCAGTTTGCATTTTCTTATGAGAGAATGTCCAAACCTGAATGTTATAGTGTAAATAGACTTACCTTCATGAAATAAAGCAATTTTGCCTATAAAGACTCATTTGCACCTAATTGTCATAAAGCATGTAAAAACTGCTTGTATGCGTTACAATCATAGTAAATATGCAGTTTGCATTTTCTTATGAGCGAATGATCCAAACCTGAATGTTATAGTGTAAATAGACTTACCCTCATAAAATAAAGCAATTTTGCCTATAAGGACTCATTTGCCCCTAATTGTCATAAAGCATGTAAAAACTGCTTGTATGCGTTAAAATAATGGTTAATATGCAGTTTGCATTTTCTTATGAGAGAATGATCCAAACCTGAATGTTAAAGTGAAAATAGACTTACCTTTGTAAAATAAAGCAATTTTGCCTATAAGGACTCATTTGCACTTAATTGTCGTAAAGCATGTAAAAACTGCTTGTCAGCGTTAAAATAATGGTTAATATGCAGTTTGCATTTTCTTATGAGAGAATGATCCAAACCTGAATGTTATAGTGTAAATAGACTTACCCTCATGATATAAAGCAATTTTGCCTATAAAGACTCATTTGCACCTAATTGTCAAAAAGCATGTAAAAACTGCTTGTATGCGTTAAAATAATGGTTAATATGCAGTTTGCATTTTCTTATGAGAGAATGATCCAAACCTTAATGTTATAGTGTAAATAGACTTACCCTCATGAAATAAAGCAATTTTGCCTATAAAGACTCTTTTGCACCTAATTGTCGTAAAGCATGTAAAAACTGCTTGTCTGCGTTTAAATAATGGTTAATATGCAGTTTGCATTTTCTTATGAGAGAATGATCCAAACCTGAATGTTATAGTGTAAATAAACTAACCTTTGTAAAATAAAGCAATTTTGCCTATAAGGACTCATTTGCACGCAATTGTCGTGAAGCATGTAAAAACTGCTTGTCTGCGTTAAAATAATGGTTAATATGCAGTTTGCATTTTCTTATGAGAGAATGATCCAAACCTGAATGTTATAGTGTAAATAGACTTACCTTCATGAAATAAAGCAATTTTGCCTATAAGGACTCATTTGCCCCTAATTGTCATAAAGCATGTAAAAACTGCTTGTAGCGTTAAAATAATGGTTAATATGCAGTTTGCATTTTCTTATGAGAGAATGATCCAAACCTGAATGTTATAGTGAAAATAGACTTACCTTTGTAAAATAAAGCAATTTTGCCTATAAGGACTCATTTGCACCTAATTGTCGTAAAGCATGTAAAAACTGCTTGTCTGCGTTTAAATAATGGTTAATATGCAGTTTGCATTTTCTTATGAGAGAATGATCCAAACCTGAATGTTATAGTGTAAATAGACTTACCTTCATAAAATAAAGCAATTTTGCCTATAAGGACTCATTTGCCCCTAATTGTCATAAAGCATGTAAAAACTGCTTGTATGCGTTAAAATAATGGTTAATATGCAGTTTGCATTCTCTTATGAGAGAATGATCCAAACCTGAATGTTATAGTGTAAATAGACTTACCTTTGTAAAATAAAGCAATTTTGCCTATAAGGACTCATTTGCACGCAATTGTCGTGAAGCATGTAAAAACTGCTTGTCTGCGTGAAAATGATAGTAAATATGCAGTTTGCATTTTCTTATGAGAGAATGATCCAAACCTGAATGTTATAGTGTAAATAGACTTTCCTTCATGAAATAAAGCAATTTTGCCTATAAAGACTCATTTGCACCTAATTGTCGTAAAGCATGTAAAAACTGCTTGTCTGCGTTAAAATAATGGTTAATATGCAGTTTGCATTTTCTAATGAGAGAATGATCTAAACCTGAATGTTATAGTGTAAATAAACTTACCTTTGTAAAATAAAGCAATTTTGCCTATAAGGACTCATTTGCACGCAATTGTCGTGAAGCATGTAAAAACTGCTTGTCTGCGTTAAAATAATGGTTAATATGCAGTTTGCATTTTCTTATGAGAGAATGATCCAAACCTGAATGTTATAGTGTAAATAGACTTACCTTCATGATATAAAGCAATTTTGCCTATAAGGACTCATTTGCCCCTAATTGTCATAAAGCATGTAAAAACTGCTTGTAGCGTTAAAATAATGGTTAATATGCAGTTTGCATTTTCTTATGAGAGAATGATCCAAACCTGAATATTATAGTGTAAATAGACTTACCTTCATGAAATAAAGCAATTTTGCCTATAAGGACTCATTTGGCCCTAATTGTCATAAAGCATGTAAAAACTGCTTGTATGCGTTAAAATAATGGTTAATATGCAGTTTGCATTTTCTTATGAGAGAATGATCCAAACCTGAATGTTATAGTGTAAATAGACTTACCTTCATGAAATAAAGCAATTTTGCCTATAAAGACTCATTTGCACCTAATTGTCATAAAGCATGTAAAAACTGCTTGTATGCGTTAAAATGATAGTAAATATGCAGTTTGCATTTTCTTATGAGCGAATGATCCAAACCTGAATGTTATAGTGTAAATAGACTTACCCTCATGAAATAAAGCAATTTTGCCTATAAGGACTCATTTGCACCTAATTGTCGTAAAGCATGTAAAAACTGCTTGTCTGCGTTAAAATAATGGTTAATATGCAGTTTGCATTTTCTTATGAGAGAATGATCCAAACCTGAATGTTATAGTGTATATAGACTTACCCTCATGAAATAAAGCAATTTTGCCTATAAAGACTCTTTTGCACCTAATTGTCGTAAAGCATGTAAAAACTGCTTGTCTGCGTTTAAATAATGGTTAATATGCAGTTTGCATTTTCTTATGAGAGAATGATCCAAACCTGAATGTTATAGTGTAAATAAACTAACCTTTGTAAAATAAAGCAATTTTGCCTATAAGGACTCATTTGCCCCTAATTGTCATAAAGCATGTAAAAACTGCTTGTAGCGTTAAAATAATGGTTAATATGCAGTTTGCATTTTCTTATGAGAGAATGATCCAAACCTGAATGTTATAGTGAAAATAGACTTACCTTTGTAAAATAAAGCAATTTTGCCTATAAGGACTCATTTGCACCTAATTGTCGTAAAGTATGTAAAAACTGCTTGTCTGCGTTTAAATAATGGTTAATATGCAGTTTGCATTTTCTTATGAGAGAATGATCCAAACCTGAATGTTATAGTGTAAATAGACTTACCTTCATAAAATAAAGCAATTTTGCCTATAAGGACTCATTTGCCCCTAATTGTCATAAAGCATGTAAAAACTGCTTGTATGCGTTAAAATAATGGTTAATATGCAGTTTGCATTCTCTTATGAGAGAATGATCCAAACCTGAATGTTATAGTGTAAATAGACTTACCTTTGTAAAATATAGCAATTTTGCCTATAAGGACTCATTTGCACGCAATTGTCGTGAAGCATGTAAAAACTGCTTGTCTGCGTGAAAATGATAGTAAATATGCAGTTTGCATTTTCTTATGAGAGAATGATCCAAACCTGAATGTTATAGTGTAAATAGACTTTCCTTCATGAAATAAAGCAATTTTGCCTTAAAGACTCATTTGCACCTAATTGTCGTAAAGCATGTAAAAACTGCTTGTCTGCGTTAAAATAATGGTTAATATGCAGTTTGCATTTTCTAATGAGAGAATGATCTAAACCTGAATGTTATAGTGTAAATAAACTTACCTTTGTAAAATAAAGCAATTTTGCCTATAAGGACTCATTTGCACGCAATTGTCGTGAAGCATGTAAAAACTGCTTGTCTGCGTTAAAATAATGGTTAATATGCAGTTTGCATTTTCTTATGAGAGAATGATCCAAACCTGAATGTTATAGTGTAAATAGACTTACCTTCATGATATAAAGCAATTTTGCCTATAAGGACTCATTTGCCCCTAATTGTCATAAAGCATGTAAAAACTGCTTGTAGCGTTAAAATAATGGTTAATATGCAGTTTTCATTTTCTTATGAGAGAATGATCCAAACCTGAATATTATAGTGTAAATAGACTTACCTTCATGAAATAAAGCAATTTTGCCTATAAGGACTCATTTGGCCCTAATTGTCATAAAGCATGTAAAAACTGCTTGTATGCGTTAAAATAATGGTTAATATGCAGTTTGCATTTTCTTATGATAGAATGATCCAAACCTGAATGTTATAGTGTAAATAGACTTACCTTCATGAAAAAAAGCAATTTTGCCTATAAAGACTCATTTGCACCTAATTGTCATAAAGCATGTAAAAACTGCTTGTATGCGTTAAAATGATAGTAAATATGCAGTTTGCATTTTCTTATGAGCGAATGATCCAAACCTGAATGTTATAGTGTAAATAGACTTACCCTCATGAAATAAAGCAATTTTGCTTATAAGGACTCATTTGCACCTAATTGTCATAAAGCTTGTAAAAACTGCTTGTATGCGTTAAAATAATAGTTAATATGCAGTTTGCATTTTCTTATGAGAGAATGATCCAAACCTGAATGTTATAGTGAAAATAGACTTACCTTTGTAAAATAAAGCAATTTTGCCTATAAGGACTCATTTGCACTCAATTGTCGTAAAGCATGTAAAAACTGCTTGTCTGCGTTAAAATAATGGTTAATATGCAGTTTGCATTTTCTTATGAGAGAATGATCCAAACCTGAATGTTATAGTGTAAATAGACTTACCCTCATGAAATAAAGCAATTTTGCCTATAAAGACTCATTTGCACCTAATTGTCGTAAAGCATGTAAAAACTGCTTGTCTGCGTTAAAAAAATGGTTAATATGCAGTTTGCATTTTCTTATGAGAGAATGATCCAAACCTGAATGTTATAGTGTAAATAAACTTACCTGTGTAAAATAAAGCAATTTTGCCTATAAGGACTCATTTGCACGCAATTGTCGTGAAGCATGTAAAAACTGCTTGTCTGCGTTAAAATAATGGTTAATATGCAGTTTGCATTTTCTTATGAGAGAATGATCCAAACCTGAATGTTATAGTGTAAATAGACTTACCTTCATGATATAAAGCAATTTTGCCTATAAGGACTCATTTGCCCCTAATTGTCATAAAGCATGTAAAAACTGCTTGTAGCGTTAAAATAATGGTTAATATGCAGTTTGCATTTTCTTATGAGAGAATGATCCAAACCTGAATATTATAGTGTAAATAGACTTACCTTCATGAAATAAAGCAATTTTGCCTATAAGGACTCATTTGGCCCTAATTGTCATAAAGCATGTAAAAACTGCTTGTATGCGTTAAAATAATGGTTAATATGCAGTTTGCATTTTCTTATGAGAGAATGATCCAAACCTGAATGTTATAGTGTAAATAGACTTACCTTCATGAAATAAAGCAATTTTGCCTATAAAGACTCATTTGCACCTAATTGTCATAAAGCATGTAAAAACTGCTTGTATGCGTTACAATGATAGTAAATATGCAGTTTGCATTTTCTTATGAGCGAATGATCCAAACCTGAATGTTATAGTGTAAATAGACTTACCCTCATGAAATAAAGCAAATTTGCTTATAAGGACTCATTTGCATCTAATTGTCATAAAGCTTGTAAAAACTGCTTGTATGCGTTAAAATAATAGTTAATATGCAGTTTGCATTTTCTTATGAGAGAATGATCCAAACCTGAATGTTATAGTGTAAATAGACTTACCCTCATGAAATAAAGCAATTTTGCCTATAAAGACTCATTTGCACCTAATTGTCGTAAAGCATGTAAAAACTGCTTGTCTGCGTTAAAAAAATGGTTAATATGCAGTTTGCATTTTCGTATGAGAGAATGATCCAAACCTGAATGTTATAGTGTAAATAAACTTACCTGTGTAAAATAAAGCAATTTTGCCTATAAGGACTCATTTGCACGCAATTGTCGTGAAGCATGTAAAAACTGCTTGTCTGCGTTAAAATAATGGTTAATATGCAGTTTGCATTTTCTTATGAGAGAATGATCCAAACCTGAATGTTATAGTGTAAATAGACTTACCTTCATGATATAAAGCAATTTTGCCTATAAGGACTCATTTGCCCCTAATTGTCATAAAGCATGTAAAAACTGCTTGTAGCGTTAAAATAATGGTTAATATGCAGTTTGCATTTTCTTATGAGAGAATGATCCAAACCTGAAAATTATAGTGTAAATAGACTTACCTTCATGAAATAAAGCAATTTTGCCTATAAGGACTCATTTGGCCCTAATTGTCATAAAGCATGTAAAAACTGTTTGTATGCGTTAAAATAATAGTTAATATGCAGTTTGCATTTTCTTATGAGAGAATGATCCAAACCTGAATGTTATAGTGTAAATAGACTTACCTTCATGAAATAAAGCAATTTTGCCTATAAAGACTCATTTGCACCTAATTGTCATAAAGCATGTAAAAACTGCTTGTATGCGTTACAATCATAGTAAATATGCAGTTTGCATTTTCTTATGAGCGAATGATCCAAACCTGAATGTTATAGTGTAAATAGACTTACCCTCATGAAATAAAGCAAATTTGCTTATAAGGACTCATTTGCACCTAATTGTCATAAAGCTTGTAAAAACTGCTTGTATGCGTTAAAATAATAGTTAATATGCAGTTTGCATTTTCTTATGAGAGAATGATCCAAACCTGAATGTTATAGTGAAAATAGACTTACCTTTGTAAAATAAAGCAATTTTGCCTATAAGGACTCATTTGCACCTTATTGTCGTAAAGCATGAAAAAACTGCTTGTCTGCGTTTTAATAATGGTTAATATGCAGTTTGCATTTTCTTATGAGAGAGAATGATCCAAACCTGAATGTTATAGTGTAAATAGACTTACCTTAAAAAAATAAAGCAATTTTGCCTATAAGGACTCATTTGCCCCTAATTGTCATAAAGCATGTAAAAACTGCTTGTATGCGTTAAAATAATGGTTAATATGCAGTTTGCATTTTCTTATGAGAGATTGATCCAAACCTGAATGTTATAGTGTAAATAGACTTACCTTTGTAAAATAAAGCAATTTTGCCTATAAGGACTCATTTGCACGCAATTGTCGTGAAGCATGTAAAAACTGCTTGTCTGCGTGAAAATGATAGTAAATATGCAGTTTGCATTTTCTTATAAGGGAATGATCCAAACCTGAATGTTATAGTGTAAATAGACTTACCCTCATGAAATAAAGCAATTTTGCCTATAAAGACTCATTTGCACCTAATTGTCGTAAAGCATGTAAAAACTGCTTGCCTGCGTTAAAAAAATGGTTAATATGCAGTTTGCATTTTCTTATGAGAGAATGATCCAAACCTGAATGTTATAGTGTAAATAAACTTACCTGTGTAAAATAAAGCAATTTTGCCTATAAGGACTCATTTGCACGCAATTGTCGTGAAGCATGTAAAAGCTGCTTGTCTGCGTTAAAATAATGGTTAATATGTAGTTTGCATTTTCTTATGAGAGAATGATCCAAACCTGAATGTTATAGTGTAAATAGACTTACCTTCATGATATAAAGCAATTTTGCCTATAAGGACTCATTTGCACGCAATTGTCATAAAGCATGTAAAAACTGCTTGTAGCGTTAAAATAATGGTTAATAAGCAGTTTGCATTTTCTTATGAGAGAATGATCCAAACCTGAATGTTATAGTGTAAATAGACTTACCCTCATAAAATAAAGCAATTTTGCCTATAAGGACTCATTTGGCCCTAATTGTCATAAAGCATGTAAAAACTGCTTGTATGCGTTAAAATAATGGTTAATATGCAGTTTGCATTTTCTTATGAGAGAATGATCCAAACCTGAATGTTATAGTGTAAATAGACTTACCTTCATGAAATAAAGCAATTTTGCCTATAAAGACTCATTTGCACCTAATTGTCATAAAGCATGTAAAAACTGCTTGTGTGCGTTACAATGATAGTAAATATGCAGTTTGCATTTTCTTATGAGCGAATGATCCAAACCTGAATTTTATAGTGTAAATAGACTAACCAACATGAAATAAAGCATATTTGCTTATAAGGACTCATTTGCACCTAATTGTCATAAAGCTTGTAAAAACTGCTTGTATGCGTTAAAATAATAGTTAATATGCAGTTTGCATTTTCTTATGAGAGAATGATCCAAACCTGAATGTTATAGTGAAAATAGACTTACCTTTGTAAAATAAAGCAATTTTGCCTATAAGGACTCATTTGCACCTAATTGTCGTAAAGCATGTAAAAACTGCTTGTCTGCGTTAAAATAATGGTTAATATGCAGTTTGCATTTTCTTATGAGAGAATGATCCAAACCTGAATGTTATAGTGTAAATAGACTTACCTTCAAAAAATAAAGCAATTTTGCCTATAAGGACTCATTTGCCCCTAATTGTCATAAAGCATGTAAAAACTGCTTGTATGCGTTAAAATAATGGTTAATATGCAGTTTGCATTTTCTTATGAGAGAATGATCCAAACCTGAATGTTATAGTGTAAATAGACTTACCTTTGTAAAATAAAGCAATTTTGCCTATAAGGACTCATTTGCACGCAATTGTCGTGAAGCATGTAAAAACTGCTTGTCTGCGTGAAAATGATAGTAAATATGCAGTTTGCATTTTCATATGAGAGAATGATCCAAACCTGAATGTTATAGTGTAAATAGACTTACCCTCATGAAATAACGCAATTTTGCCTATAAAGGATCATTTGCACCTAATTGTCGTAAAGCATGTAAAAACTGCTTGTCTGCGTTAAAAAAATGGTTAATATGCAGTTTGCATTTTCTTGTGAGAGAATGATCCAAACCTGAATGTTATAGTGTAAATAAACTTACCTGTGTAAAATAAAGCAATTTTGCCTATAAGGACTCATTTGCACGCAATTGTCGTGAAGCATGTAAAAACTGCTTGTCTGCGTTAAAATAATGGTTAATATGCAGTTTGCATTTTCTTATGAGAGAATGATCCAAACCTGAATGTTATAGTGTAAATAGACTTACCTTCATGATATAAAGCAATTTTGCCTATAAGGACTCATTTGCCCCTAATTGTCATAAAGCATGTAAAAACTGCTTGTAGCGTTAAAATAATGGTTAATATGCAGTTTGCATTTTCTTATGAGAGAATGATCCAAACCTGAATATTACAGTGTAAATAGACTTACCTTCATAAGGACTCATTTGGCCCTAATTGTCATAAAGCATGTAAAAACTGCTTGTATGCGTTAAAATAATGGTTAATATGCAGTTTGCATTTTCTTATGAGAGAATGATCCAAACCTGAATGTTATAGTGTAAATAGACTTACCTTCATAAAATAAAGCAATTTTGCCTATAAGGACTCATTTGCACCTAATTGTCGTAAAGCATGTAAAAACTGCTTGTCTGCGTTTAAATAATGGTTAATATGCAGTTTGCATTTTCTTATGAGAGAATGATCCAAACCTGAATGTTATAGTGTAAATAGACTTACCTTCATAAAATAAAGCAATTTTGCCTATAAGGACTCATTTGCCCCTAATTGTCATAAAGCATGTAAAAACTGCTTGTATATGTTAAAATAATGGTTAATATGCAGTTTGCATTTTCTTATGAGAGAATGATCCAAACCTGAATGTTATAGTGAAAATAGACTTACCTTTGTAAAATAAAGCAATTTTGCCTATAAGGACTCATTTGCACTTAATTGTCGTAAAGCATGTAAAAACTGCTTGTCAGCGTTAAAATAATGGTTAATATGCAGTTTGCATTTTCTTATGAGAGAATGATCCAAACCTGAATGTTATAGTGTAAATAGACTTACCCTCATGAAATAAAGCAATTTTGCCTATAAAGACTCATTTGCACCTAATTGTCGTAAAGCATGTAAAAACTGATTTTCTGCGTTTAAATAATGGTTAATATGCAGTTTGCATTTTCTTATGAGAGAATGATCCAAACCTGAATGTTATAGTGTAAATAAACTTACATTTGTAAAATAAAGCAATTTTGCCTATAAAGACTCATTTGCACGCAATTGTCGTGAAGCATGTAAAAATAGCTTGTCTGCGTTAAAATAATGGCTAATATGCAGTTTGCATTTTCTTATGAGAGAATGATCCAAACCTGAATGTTATAGTGTAAATAGACTTACCTTCATGAAATTAAGCAATTTTGCCTATAAGGACTCATTTGCCCCTAATTGTCATAAAGCATGTAAAAACTGCTTGTAGCGTTAAAATAATGGTTAATATGCAGTTTGCATTTTCTTATGAGAGAATGATCCAAACCTGAATGTTATAGTGTAAATAGACTTACCCTCATGAAATAAAGCAATTTTGCCTATAAAGACTCATTTGCACCTAAATGTCGTAAAGCATGTAAAAACTGCTTGTCTGCGTTAAAATAATGGTTAATATGCAGTTTGCATTTTCTTATGAGAGAATGATCCAAACCTGAATGTTATAGTGTAAATAAACCTACCTTTGTAAAATAAAGCAATTTTGCCTATAAGGACTCATTTGCACGCAATTGTCGTGAAGCATGTAAAAACTGCTTGTCTGCGTTAAAATAATGGTTAATATGCAGTTTGCATTTTCTTATGAGAGAATGATCCAAACCTGAATGTTATAGTGTAAATAGACTTACCTTCATGATATAAAGCAATTTTGCCTATAAGGACTCATTTGCCCCTAATTGTCATAAAGCATGTAAAAACTGCTTGTAGCGTTAAAATAATAGTTAATATGCAGTTTGCATTTTCTTACGAGAGAATGATCCAAACCTGAATATTATAGTGTAAATAGACTTACCTTCATAAAATAAAGCAATTTTGCCTATAAGGACTCATTTGGCCCTAATTGTCATAAAGCATGTAAAAACTGCTTGTATGCGTTAAAATAATTGTTAATATGCAGTTTGCATTTTCTTATGAGAGAATGATCCAAACCTGAATATTACAGTGTAAATAGACTTACCTTCATGAAATAAAGCAATTTTGCCTATAAAGACTCATTTGCACCTAATTGTCATAAAGCATGTAAAAACTGCTTGTATGCGTTAAAATGATAGTAAATATGCAGTTTGCATTTTCTTATGAGCGAATGATCCAAACTTGAATGGTATAGTGTAAATAAACTTACCTGTGTAAAATAAAGCAATTTTGCCTATAAGGACTCATTTGCACGCAATTGTCGTGAAGCATGTAAAAACTGCTTGTCTGCGTTAAAATAATGGTTAATATGCAGTTTGCATTTTCTTATGAGAGAATGATCCAAACCTGAATGTTATAGTGCAAATAGACTTACCTTCATGATATAAAGCAATTTTGCCTATAAGGACTCATTTGCCCCTAATTGTCATAAAGCATGTAAAAACTGCTTGTAGCGTTAAAATAATGGTTAATATGCAGTTTGCATTTTCTTATGAGAGAATGATCCAAACCTGAATATTACAGTGTAAATAGACTTACCTTCATGAAATAAAGCAATTTTGCCTATAAGGACTCATTTGGCCCTAATTGTCATAAAGCATGTAAAAACTGCTTGTATGCGTTAAAATAATGGTTAATATGCAGTTTGCATTTTCTTATGAGAGAATGATCCAAACCTGAATGTTATAGTGTAAATAGACTTACCTTCATGAAATAAAGCAATTTTGCCTACAAAGACTCATTTGCACCTAATTGTCATAAAGCATGTAAAAACTGCTTGTATGCGTTAAAATGATAGTAAATATGCAGTTTGCATTTTCTTATGAGCGAATGATCCAAACCTGAATGTTATAGTGTAAATAGACTTACCCTCATGAAATAAAGCAATTTTGCTTATAAGGACTCATTTGGCCCTAATTGTCATAAGGCATGTAAAAATGCTTGTATGCATTAAAATAATGGTTAATATGCAGTTTGCATTTTCTTATGAGAGAATGATCCAAACCTGAATGTTATAGTGTAAATAGACTTACCTTCATAAAATAAAGCAATTTTGCCTATAAGGACTCATTTGCACCTAATTGTCGTAAAGCATGTAAAAACTGCTTGTCTGCGTTTAAATAATGGTTAATATGCAGTTTGCATTTTCTTATCAGAGAATGATCCAAACCTGAATGTTATAGTGTAAATAGACTTACCAACATAAAATAAAGCAATTTTGCCTATAAGGACTCATTTGGCCCTAATTGTCATAAAGCATGTAAAAACTGCTTGTATGCGTTAAAATAATTGTTAATATGCAGTTTGCATTTTCTTATGAGAGAATGATCCAAACCTGAATATTACAGTGTAAATAGACTAACCCTCATGAAATAAAGCAATTTTGCCTATAAAGACTCATTTGCCCCTAATTGTCATAAAGCATGTAAAAACTGCTTGTATGCGTTAAAATAATGGTTAATATGCAGTTTGCATTTTCTTATGAGAGAATGATCCAAACCTGAATGTTATAGTGTAAATTGACTTACCCTCATGAAATAAAACAATTTTGCCTATAAAGACTCATTTGCACCTAATTGTCGTAAAGCATGTAAAAACTGCTTGTCTGCGTTTAAATAATGGTTAATATGCAGTTTGCAATTTCTTATGAGAGAATGATCCAAACCTGAATGTTATAGTGTAAATAGACTTACCTTCATGATATAAAGCAATTTTGCCTATAAGGACTCATTTGAACCTAATTGTCATAAAGCATGTAAAAACTGCTTGTAGCGTTAAAATAATAGTTAATATGCAGTTTGCATTTTCTTACGAGAGAATGATCCAAACCTGAATATTATAGTGTAAATAGACTTACCTTCATGAAATAAAGCAATTTTGCCTATAAGGACTCATTTGGCCCTAATTGTCATAAAGCATGTAAAAACTGCTTGTATGCGTTAAAATAATTGTTAATATGCAGTTTGCATTTTCTTATGAGAGAATGATCCAAACCTGAATATTACAGTGTAAATAGACTAACCTTCATGAAATAAAGCAATTTTGCCTATAAAGACTCATTTGCACCTAATTGTCATAAAGCATGTAAAAACTGCTTGTATGCGTTAAAATGATAGTAAATATGCAGTTTGCATTTTCTTATGAGCGAATGATCCAAACTTGAATGGTATAGTGTAAATAAACTTACCTGTGTAAAATAAAGCAATTTTGCCTATAAGGACTCATTTGCACGCAATTGTCGTGAAGCATGTAAAAACTGCTTGTCTGCGTTAAAATAATGGTTAATATGCAGTTTGCATTTTCTTATGAGAGAATGATCCAAACCTGAATGTTATAGTGCAAATAGACTTACCTTCATGATATAAAGCAATTTTGCCTATAAGGACTCATTTGCCCCTAATTGTCATAAAGCATGTAAAAACTGCTTGTAGCGTTAAAATAATGGTTAATATGCAGTTTGCATTTTCTTATGAGAGAATGATCCAAACCTGAATATTACAGTGTAAATAGACTTACCTTCATGAAATAAAGCAATTTTGCCTATAAGGACTCATTTGGCCCTAATTGTCATAAAGCATGTAAAAACTGCTTGTATGCGTTAAAATAATGGTTAATATGCAGTTTGCATTTTCTTATGAGAGAATGATCCAAACCTGAATGTTATAGTGTAAATAGACTTACCTTCATGAAATAAAGCAATTTTGCCTACAAAGACTCATTTGCACCTAATTGTCATAAAGCATGTAAAAACTGCTTGTATGCGTTAAAATGATAGTAAATATGCAGTTTGCATTTTCTTATGAGCGAATGATCCAAACCTGAATGTTATAGTGTAAATAGACTTACCCTCATGAAATAAAGCAATTTTGCTTATAAGGACTCATTTGGCCCTAATTGTCATAAAGCATGTAAAAACTGCTTGTATGCATTAAAATAATGGTTAATATGCAGTTTGCATTTTCTTATGAGAGAATGATCCAAACCTGAATGTTATAGTGTAAATAGACTTACCTTCATAAAATAAAGCAATTTTGCCTATAAGGACTCATTTGCACCTAATTGTCGTAAAGCATGTAAAAACTGCTTGTCTGCGTTTAAATAATGGTTAATATGCAGTTTGCATTTTCTTATCAGAGAATGATCCAAACCTGAATGTTATAGTGTAAATAGACTTACCAACATAAAATAAAGCAATTTTGCCTATAAGGACTCATTTGCCCCTAATTGTCATAAAGCATGTAAAAACTGCTTGTATGCGTTAAAATAATGGTTAATATGCAGTTTGCATTTTCTTATGAGAGAATGATCCAAACCTGAATGTTATAGTGTAAATTGACTTACCCTCATGAAATAAAGCAATTTTGCCTATAAAGACTCATTTGCACCTAATTGTCGTAAAGCATGTAAAAACTGCTTGTCTGCGTTTAAATAATGGTTAATATGCAGTTTGCAATTTCTTATGAGAGAATGATCCAAACCTGAATGTTATAGTGTAAATAAACTTACCTTTGTAAAATAAAGCAATTTTGCCTATAAGGACTCATTTGCACGTAATTGTCGTGAAGCATGTAAAAACTGCTTGTCTGCGTTAAAATAATGGTTAATATGCAGTTTGCATTTTCTTATGAGAGAATGATCCAAACCTGAATGTTATAGTGCAAATAGACTTACCTTCATAAAATAAAGCAATTTTGCCTATAAGGACTCATTTGCCCTTAATTGTCATAAAGCATGTAAAAACTGCTTGTATGCGTTAAAATAATGGTTAATATGCAGTTTGCATTCTCTTATGAGAGAATGATCCAAACCTGAATGTTATAGTGTAAATAGACTTACCTTTGTAAAATAAAGCAATTTTGCCTATAAGGACTCATTTGCACGCAATTGTCGTGAAGCATGTAAAAACTGCTTGTCTGCGTGAAAATGATAGTAAATATGCAGTTTGCATTTTCTTATGAGAGAATGATCCAAACCTGAATGTTATAGTGTAAATAGACTTACCCTCATGAAATAAAGCAATTTTGCCTATAAAGACTCATTTGCACCTAATTGTCGTAAAGCATGTAAAAACTGCTTGTCTGCGTTAAAATAATGGTTAATATGCAGTTTGCATTTTCTTATGAGAGAATAATCCAAACCTGAATGTTATAGTGTAAATAAACCTACCTTTGTTAAATAAAGCAATTTTGCCTATAAGGACTCATTTGCACGCAATTGTCGTGAAGCATGTAAAAACTGCTTGTCTGCGTTAAAATAATAGTTAATATGCAGTTTGCATTTTCTTATGAGAGAATGATCCAAACCTGAATGTTATAGTGTAAATAGACTTACCTTCATGATATAAAGCAATTTTGCCTATAAGGACTCATTTGCCCATAATTGTCATTATGCATGTAAAAACTGCTTGTAGCGTTAAAATAATGGTTAATATGCAGTTTGCATTTTCTTACGAGAGAATGATCCAAACCTGAATATTATAGTGTAAATAGACTTACCTTCATGAAATAAAGCAATTTTGCCTATAAGGACTCATTTGGCCCTAATTGTCATAAAGCATGTAAAAACTGCTTGTATGCGTTAAAATAATGGTTAATATGCAGTTTGCATTTTCTTATGAGAGAATGATCCAAACCTGAATGTTATAGTGTAAATAAACCTACCTTTGTAAAATAAAGCAATTTTGCCTATAAGGACTCATTTGCACGCAATTGTCGTGAAGCATGTAAAAACTGCTTGTCTGCGTTAAAATAATGGTTAATATGCAGTTTGCATTTTCTTATGAGAGAATGATCTAAACCTGAATGTTATAGTGTAAGTAGACTTACCTTCATGATATAAAGCAATTTTGCCTATAAGGACTCATTTGCCCCTAATGTCATAAAGCATGAAAAAACTGCTTGTAGCGTTAAAATAATGGTTAATATGCAGTTTGCATTTTCTTACGAGAGAATGATCCAAACCTGAATATTATAGTGTAAATAGACTTACCTTCATGAAATAAAGCAATTTTGCCTATAAAGACTCATTTGCACCTAATTGTCATAAAGCATGTAAAAACTGCTTGTATGCGTTAAAATGATAGAAAATATGCAGTTTGCATTTTCTTATGAGCGAATGATCCAAACCTGAATGTTATAGTGTAAATAGACTTACCCTCATGAAATAAAGCAAATTTGCTTATAAGGACTCATTTGCACCTAATTGTCATAAAGCTTGTAAAAACTGCTTGTATGCGTTAAAATAATAGTTAATATGCAGTTTGCATTTTCTTATGAGAGAATGATCCAAACCTGAATGTTATAGTGTAAATAGACTTACCCTCATGAAATAAAGCAATTTTGCCTATAAGGACTCATTTGCACCTAATTGTCGTAAAGCATGTAAAAACTGCTTGTCTGCGTTAAAATAATGGTTAATATGCAGTTTGCATTTTCTTATGAGAGAATGATCCAAACCTGAATGTTATAGTGTAAATAGACTTACCTTCAAAAAATAAAGCAATTTGGCCTATAAGGACTCATTTGCCCCTAATTGTCATAAAGCATGTAAAAACTGCTTGTATGCGTTAAAATAATGGTAATATGCAGTTTGCATTTTCTTATGAGAGAATGATCCAAACCTGAATGTTATAGTGTAAATAGACTTACCTTTGTAAAATAAAGCAATTTTGCCTATAAGGACTCATTTGCACGCAATTGTCGTGAAGCATGTAAAAACTGCTTGTCTGCGTGAAAATGATAGTAAATATGCAGTTTGCATTTTCTTATGAGAGAATGATCCAAACCTGAATGTTATAGTGTAAATAGACTTACCCTCATGAAATAACGCAATTTTGCTTATAAAGGATCATTTGCACCTAATTGTCGTAAAGCATGTAAAAACTGCTTGTCTGCGTTAAAAAAATGGTTAATATGCAGTTTGCGTTTTCTTATGAGAGAATGATCCAAACCTGAATGTTATAGTGTAAATAAACTTACCTGTGTAAAATAAAGCAATTTTGCCTATAAGGACTCATTTGCATGCAATTGTCGTGAAGCATGTAAAAACTGCTTGTCTGCGTTAAAATAATGGTTAATATGCAGTTTGCATTTTCTTATGAGAGAATGATCCAAACCTGAATGTTATAGTGTAAATAGACTTACCTTCATGATATAAAGCAATTTTGCCTATAAGGACTCATTTGCCCCTAATTGTCATAAAGCATGTAAAAACTGCTTGTAGCGTTAAAATAATGGTTAATATGCAGTTTGCATTTTCTTTAGAGAGAATGTTTCAAACCTGAATATTACAGTGTAAATAGACTTACCTTCATGAAATAAAGCAATTTTGCCTATAAGGACTCATTTGGCCCTAATTGTCATAAAGCATGTAAAAACTGCTTGTATGCGTTAAAATAATGGTTAATATGCAGTTTGCATTTTCTTATGAGAGAATGATCCAAACCTGAATGTTATAGTGTAAATAGACTTACCTTCATAAAATAAAGCAATTTTGCCTATAAGGACTCATTTGCACCTAATTGTCGTAAAGCATGTAGAAACTGCTTGTCTGCGTTTAAATAATGGTTAATATGCAGTTTGCATTTTCTTATGAGAGAATGATCCAAACCTGAATGTTATAGTGTAAATAGACTTACCTTCATAAAATAAAGCAATTTTGCCTATAAGGACTCATTTGCCCCTAATTGTCATAAAGCATGTAAAAACTGCTTGTATATGTTAAAATAATGGTTAATATGCAGTTTGCATTTTCTTATGAGAGAAGGATCCAAACCTGAATGTTATAGTGAAAATAGACTTACCTTTGTAAAATAAAGCAATTTTGCCTATAAGGACTCATTTGCACGCAATTGTCGTGAAGCATGTAAAAATAGCTTGTCTGCGTTAAAATAATGGTTAATATGCAGTTTGCATTTTCTTATGAGAGAATGATCCAAACCTGAATGTTATAGTGTAAATAGACTTACCTTCAAAAAATAAAGCAATTTGGCCTATAAGGACTCATTTGCCCCTAATTGTCATAAAGCATGTAAAAACTGCTTGTATGCGTTAAAATAATGGTAATATGCAGTTTGCATTTTCTTATGAGAGAATGATCCAAACCTGAATGTTATAGTGTAAATAGACTTACCTTTGTAAAATAAAGCAATTTTGCCTATAAGGACTCATTTGCACGCAATTGTCGTGAAGCATGTAAAAACTGCTTGTCTGCGTGAAAATGATAGTAAATATGCAGTTTGCATTTTCTTATGAGAGAATGATCCAAACCTGAATGTTATAGTGTAAATAGACTTACCCTCATGAAATAACGCAATTTTGCTTATAAAGGATCATTTGCACCTAATTGTCGTAAAGCATGTAAAAACTGCTTGTCTGCGTTAAAAAAATGGTTAATATGCAGTTTGCGTTTTCTTATGAGAGAATGATCCAAACCTGAATGTTATAGTGTAAATAGACTTACCTTCATGATATAAAGCAATTTTGCCTATAAGGACTCATTTGCCCCTAATTGTCATAAAGCATGTAAAAACTGCTTGTAGCGTTAAAATAATGGTTAATATGCAGTTTGCATTTTCTTATGAGAGAATGTTTCAAACCTGAATATTACAGTGTAAATAGACTTACCTTCATGAAATAAAGCAATTTTGCCTATAAGGACTCATTTGGCCCTAATTGTCATAAAGCATGTAAAAACTGCTTGTATGCGTTAAAATAATGGTTAATATGCAGTTTGCATTTTCTTATGAGAGAATGATCCAAACCTGAATGTTATAGTGTAAATAGACTTACCTTCATAAAATAAAGCAATTTTGCCTATAAGGACTCATTTGCCCCTAATTGTCATAAAGCATGTAAAAACTGCTTGTATGCGTTAAAATAATGGTTAATATGCAGTTTGCATTCTCTTATGAGAGAATGATCCAAACCTGAATGTTATAGTGTAAATAGACTTACCTTTGTAAAATAAAGCAATTTTGCCTATAAGGACTCATTTGCACGCAATTGTCGTGAAGCATGTAAAAACTGCTTGTCTGCGTGAAAATGATAGTAAATATGCAGTTTGCATTTTCTTATGAGAGAATGATCCAAACCTGAATGTTATAGTGTAAATAGACTAACCCTCATGAAATAATGCAATTTTGCCTATAAAGACTCATTTGCACCTAAATGTCGTAAAGCATGTAAAAACTGCTTGTCTGCGTTAAAATAATGTTTATTATGCAGTTTGCATTTTCTTATGAGAGAATGATCCAAACCTGAATGTTATAGTGTAAATAAACCTACCTTTGTAAAATAAAGCAATTTTGCCTATAAGGACTCATTTGCACGCAATTGTCGTGAAGCATGTAAAAACTGCTTGTCTGCGTTAAAATAATGGTTAATATGCAGTTTGCATTTTCTTATGAGAGAATAATCCAAACCTGAATGTTATAGTGTAAATAGACTTACCTTCATGATATAAAGCAATTTTGCCTATAAGGACTCATTTGCCCCTAATTGTCATAAAGCATGTAAAAACTGCTTGTAGCGTTAAAATAATGGTTAATATGCAGTTTGCATTTTCTTACGAGAGAATGATCCAAACCTGAATATTATAGTGTAAATAGACTTACCTTCATGAAATAAAGCAATTTTGCCTATAAGGACTCATTTGGCCCTAATTGTCATAAAGCATGTAAAAACTGCTTGTATGCGTTAAAATAATGGTTAATATACAGTTTGCATTTTCTTATGAGAGAATGATCCAAACCTGAATATTACAGTGTAAATAGACTTACCTTCATGAAATAAAGCAATTTTGCCTATAAAGACTCATTTGCACCTAATTGTCATAAAGCATGTAAAAACTGCTTGTATGCGTTAAAATGATAGTAAATATGCAGTTTGCATTTTCTTATGAGCGAATGATCCAAACCTGAATGTTATAGTGTAAATAGACTTACCCTCATGAAATAAAGCAAATTTGCTTATAAGGACTCATTTGCACCTAATTGTCATAAAGCTTGTAAAAACTGCTTGTATGCGTTAAAATAATAGTTAATATGCAGTTTGCATTTTCTTATGAGAGAATGATCCAAACCTGAATGTTATAGTGAAAATAGACTAACCTTTGTAAAATAAAGCAATTTTGCCTATAAGGACTCATTTGCACCTAATTGTCGTAAAGCATGTAAAAACTGCTTGTCTGCGTTAAAATAATGGTTAATATGCAGTTTGCATTTTCTTATGAGAGAATGATCCAAACCTGAATGTTATAGTGTAAATAGACTTACCTTCAAAAAATAAAGCAATTTTGCCTATAAGGACTCATTTGCCCCTAATTGTCATAAAGCATGTAAAAACTGCTTGTATGCGTTAAAATAATGGTAATATGCAGTTTGCATTTTCTTATGAGAGAATGATCCAAACCTTAATGTTATAGTGTAAATAGACTTACCTTTGTAAAATAAAGCAATTTTGCCTATAAGGACTCATTTGCACGCAATTGTCGTGAAGCATGTAAAAACTGCTTGTCTGCGTGAAAATGATAGTAAATATGCAGTTTGCATTTTCTTATGAGAGAATGATCCAAACCTGAATGTTATAGTGTAAATAGACTTACCCTCATGAAATAACGCAATTTTGCTTATAAAGGATCATTTGCACCTAATTGTCGTAAAGCATGTAAAAACTGCTTGTCTGCGTTAAAAAAATGGTTAATATGCAGTTTGCGTTTTCTTATGAGAGAATGATCCAAACCTGAATGTTATAGTGTAAATAAACTTACCTGTGTAAAATAAAGCAATTTTGCCTATAAGGACTCATTTGCATGCAATTGTCGTGAAGCATGTAAAAACTGCTTGTCTGCGTTAAAATAATGGTTAATATGCAGTTTGCATTTTCTTATGAGAGAATGATCCAAACCTGAATGTTATAGTGTAAATAGACTTACCTTCATGATATAAAGCAATTTTGCCTATAAGGACTCATTTGCCCCTAATTGTCATAAAGCATGTAAAAACTGCTTGTAGCGTTAAAATAATGGTTAATATGCAGTTTGCATTTTCTTATGAGAGAATGTTTCAAACCTGAATATTACAGTGTAAATAGACTTACCTTCATGAAATAAAGCAATTTTGCCTATAAGGACTCATTTGGCCCTAATTGTCATAAAGCATGTAAAAACTGCTTGTATGCGTTAAAATAATGGTTAATATGCAGTTTGCATTTTCTTATGAGAGAATGATCCAAACCTGAATGTTATAGTGTAAATAGACTTACCTTCATAAAATAAAGCAATTTTGCCTATAAGGACTCATTTGCACCTAATTGTCGTAAAGCATGTAGAAACTGCTTGTTTGCGTTTAAATAATGGTTAATATGCAGTTTGCATTTTCTTATGAGAGAATGATCCAAACCTGAATGTTATAGTGTAAATAGACTTACCTTCATAAAATAAAGCAATTTTGCCTATAAGGACTCATTTGCCCCTAATTGTCATAAAGCATGTAAAAACTGCTTGTATATGTTAAAATAATGGTTAATATGCAGTTTGCATTTTCTTATGAGAGAATGATCCAAACCTGAATGTTATAGTGAAAATAGACTTACCTTTGTAAAATAAAGCAATTTTGCCTATAAGGACTCATTTGCACGCAATTGTCGTGAAGCATGTAAAAATAGCTTGTCTGCGTTAAAATAATGGTTAATATGCAGTTTGCATTTTCTTATGAGAGAATGATCCAAACCTGAATGTTATAGTGTAAATAGACTTACCGTCATGAAATAAAGCAATTTTGCCTATAAGGACTCATTTGCCCCTAATTGTCATAAAGCATGTAAAAACTGCTTGTATGCGTTAAAATAATGGTTAATATGCAGTTTGCATTCTCTTATGAGAGAATGATCCAAACCTGAATGTTATATTGTAAATAGACTTACCTTTGTAAAATAAAGCAATTTTGCCTATAAGGACTCATTTGCACGCAATTGTCGTGAAGCATGTAAAAACTGCTTGTCTGCGTGAAAATGATAGTAAATATGCAGTTTGCATTTTCTTATGAGAGAATGATCCAAACCTGAATGTTATAGTGTAAATAAACCTACCTTTGTAAAATAAAGCAATTTTGCCTATAAGGACTCATTTGGCCCTAATTGTCATAAAGCATGTAAAAACTGCTTGTATGCGTTAAAATAATGGTTAATATACAGTTTGCATTTTCTTATGAGAGAATGATCCAAACCTGAATATTACAGTGTAAATAGACTTACCTTCATGAAATAAAGCAATTTTGCCTATAAAGACTCATTTGCACCTAATTGTCATAAAGCATGTAAAAACTGCTTGTATGCGTTAAAATGATAGTAAATATGCAGTTTGCATTTTCTTATGAGCGAATGATCCAAACCTGAATGTTATAGTGTAAATAGACTTACCCTCATGAAATAAAGCAAATTTGCTTATAAGGACTCATTTGCACCTAATTGTCATAAAGCTTGTAAAAACTGCTTGTATGCGTTAAAATAATAGTTAATATGCAGTTTGCATTTTCTTATGAGAGAATGATCCAAACCTGAATGTTATAGTGAAAATAGACTAACCTTTGTAAAATAAAGCAATTTTGCCTATAAGGACTCATTTGCACCTAATTGTCGTAAAGCATGTAAAAACTGCTTGTCTGCGTTAAAATAATGGTTAATATGCAGTTTGCATTTTCTTATGAGAGAATGATCCAAACCTGAATGTTATAGTGTAAATAGACTTACCTTCAAAAAATAAAGCAATTTTGCCTATAAGGACTCATTTGCCCCTAATTGTCATAAAGCATGTAAAAACTGCTTGTATGCGTTAAAATAATGGTAATATGCAGTTTGCATTTTCTTATGAGAGAATGATCCAAACCTTAATGTTATAGTGTAAATAGACTTACCTTTGTAAAATAAAGCAATTTTGCCTATAAGGACTCATTTGCACGCAATTGTCGTGAAGCATGTAAAAACTGCTTGTCTGCGTGAAAATGATAGTAAATATGCAGTTTGCATTTTCTTATGAGAGAATGATCCAAACCTGAATGTTATAGTGTAAATAGACTTACCCTCATGAAATAACGCAATTTTGCTTATAAAGGATCATTTGCACCTAATTGTCGTAAAGCATGTAAAAACTGCTTGTCTGCGTTAAAAAAATGGTTAATATGCAGTTTGCGTTTTCTTATGAGAGAATGATCCAAACCTGAATGTTATAGTGTAAATAAACTTACCTGTGTAAAATAAAGCAATTTTGCCTATAAGGACTCATTTGCATGCAATTGTCGTGAAGCATGTAAAAACTGCTTGTCTGCGTTAAAATAATGGTTAATATGCAGTTTGCATTTTCTTATGAGAGAATGATCCAAACCTGAATGTTATAGTGTAAATAGACTTACCTTCATGATATAAAGCAATTTTGCCTATAAGGACTCATTTGCCCCTAATTGTCATAAAGCATGTAAAAACTGCTTGTAGCGTTAAAATAATGGTTAATATGCAGTTTGCATTTTCTTATGAGAGAATGTTTCAAACCTGAATATTACAGTGTAAATAGACTTACCTTCATGAAATAAAGCAATTTTGCCTATAAGGACTCATTTGGCCCTAATTGTCATAAAGCATGTAAAAACTGCTTGTATGCGTTAAAATAATGGTTAATATGCAGTTTGCATTTTCTTATGAGAGAATGATCCAAACCTGAATGTTATAGTGTAAATAGACTTACCTTCATAAAATAAAGCAATTTTGCCTATAAGGACTCATTTGCACCTAATTGTCGTAAAGCATGTAGAAACTGCTTGTTTGCGTTTAAATAATGGTTAATATGCAGTTTGCATTTTCTTATGAGAGAATGATCCAAACCTGAATGTTATAGTGTAAATAGACTTACCTTCATAAAATAAAGCAATTTTGCCTATAAGGACTCATTTGCCCCTAATTGTCATAAAGCATGTAAAAACTGCTTGTATATGTTAAAATAATGGATAATATGCAGTTTGCATTTTCTTATGAGAGAATGATCCAAACCTGAATGTTATAGTGAAAATAGACTTACCTTTGTAAAATAAAGCAATTTTGCCTATAAGGACTCATTTGCACGCAATTGTCGTGAAGAATGTAAAAATAGCTTGTCTGCGTTAAAATAATGGTTAATATGCAGTTTGCATTTTCTTATGAGAGAATGATCCAAACCTGAATGTTATAGTGTAAATAGACTTACCGTCATGAAATAAAGCAATTTTGCCTATAAGGACTCATTTGCCCCTAATTGTCATAAAGCATGTAAAAACTGCTTGTATGCGTTAAAATAATGGTTAATATGCAGTTTGCATTCTCTTATGAGAGAATGATCCAAACCTGAATGTTATATTGTAAATAGACTTACCTTTGTAAAATAAAGCAATTTTGCCTATAAGGACTCATTTGCACGCAATTGTCGTGAAGCATGTAAAAACTGCTTGTCTGCGTGAAAATGATAGTAAATATGCAGTTTGCATTTTCTTATGAGAGAATGATCCAAACCTGAATGTTATAGTGTAAATAAACCTACCTTTGTAAAATAAAGCAATTTTGCCTATAAGGACTCATTTGCACGCAATTGTCGTGAAGCATGTAAAAACTGCTTGTCTGCGTGAAAATGATAGTAAATATGCAGTTTGCATTTTCTTATGAGAGAATGATCCAAACCTGAATGTTATAGTGTAAATAAACCTACCTTTGTAAAATAAAGCAATTTTGCCTATAAGGACTCATTTGCACGCAATTGTCGTGAAGCATGTAAAAACTGCTTGTCTGCGTTAAAATAATGGTTAATATGCAGTTTGCATTTTCTTATGAGAGAATGATCCAAACCTGAATGTTATAGTGTAAATAGACTTACCTTCATGAAATAAAGCAATTTTGCCTACAAAGACTCATTTGCACCTAATTGTCATAAAGCATGTAAAAACTGCTTGTATGCGTTAAAATGATAGTAAATATGCAGTTTGCATTTTCTTATGAGCGAATGATCCAAACCTGAATGTTATAGTGTAAATAGACTTACCCTCATGAAATAAAGCAATTTTGCTTATAAGGACTCATTTGGCCCTAATTGTCATAAAGCATGTAAAAACTGCTTGTATGCATTAAAATAATGGTTAATATGCAGTTTGCATTTTCTTATGAGAGAATGATCCAAACCTGAATGTTATAGTGTAAATAGACTTACCTTCATGATATAAAGCAATTTTGCCTATAAGGACTCATTTGCCCCTAATTGTCATAAAGCATGTAAAAACTGCTTGTAGCGTTAAAATAATGGTTAATATGCAGTTTGCATTTTCTTACGAGAGAATGATCCAAACCTGAATATTATAGTGTAAATAGACTTACCTTCATGAAATAAAGCAATTTTGCCTATAAGGACTCATTTGGCCCTAATTGTCATAAAGCATGTAAAAACTGCTTGTATGCGTTAAAATAATGGTTAATATGCAGTTTGCATTTTCTTATGAGAGAATGATCCAAACCTGAATATTACAGTGTAAATAGACTTACCTTCATGAAATAAAGCAATTTTGCCTATAAAGACTCATTTGCACCTAATTGTCATAAAGCATGTAAAAACTGCTTGTATGCGTTAAAATGATAGTAAATATGCAGTTTGCATTTTCTTATGAGCGAATGATCCAAACCTGAATGTTATAGTGTAAATAGACTTACCGTCATGAAATAAAGCAATTTTGCCTATAAGGACTCATTTGCCCCTAATTGTCATAAAGCATGTAAAAACTGCTTGTATGCGTTAAAATAATGGTTAATATGCAGTTTGCATTCTCTTATGAGAGAATGATCCAAACCTGAATGTTATATTGTAAATAGACTTACCTTTGTAAAATAAAGCAATTTTGCCTATAAGGACTCATTTGCACGCAATTGTCGTGAAGCATGTAAAAACTGCTTGTCTGCGTGAAAATGATAGTAAATATGCAGTTTGCATTTTCTTATGAGAGAATGATCCAAACCTGAATGTTATAGTGTAAATAAACCTACCTTTGTAAAATAAAGCAATTTTGCCTATAAGGACTCATTTGCACGCAATTGTCGTGAAGCATGTAAAAACTGCTTGTCTGCGTGAAAATGATAGTAAATATGCAGTTTGCATTTTCTTATGAGAGAATGATCCAAACCTGAATGTTATAGTGTAAATAAACCTACCTTTGTAAAATAAAGCAATTTTGCCTATAAGGACTCATTTGCACGCAATTGTCGTGAAGCATGTAAAAACTGCTTGTCTGCGTTAAAATAATGGTTAATATGCAGTTTGCATTTTCTTATGAGAGAATGATCCAAACCTGAAAGTTATAGTGTAAATAGACTTACCTTCATGATATAAAGCAATTTTGCCTATAAGGACTCATTTGCCCCTAATTGTCATAAAGCATGTAAAAACTGCTTGTAGCGTTAAAATAATGGTTAATATGCAGTTTGCATTTTCTTATGAGAGAATGATCCAAACCTGAATATTACAGTGTAAATAGACTTACCTTCATAAAATAAAGCAATTTTGCCTATAAGGACTCATTTGGCCCTAATTGTCATAAAGCATGTAAAAACTGCTTGTATGCGTTAAAATAATGGTTAATATGCAGTTTGCATTTTCTTATGAGAGAATGATCCAAACCTGAATGTTATAGTGTAAATAGACTTACCTTCATGAAATAAAGCAATTTTGCCTATAAAAACTCGTTTGCACCTAATTGTCATAAAGCATGTAAAAACTGCTTGTATGCGTTAAAATGATAGTAAATATGCAGTTTGCATTTTCTTATGAGCGAATGATCCAAACCTGAATGTTATAGTGTAAATAGACTTACCCTCATGAAATAAAGCAATTTTGCTTATAAGGACTCATTTGGCCCTAATTGTCATAAAGCATGTAAAAACTGCTTGTATGCATTAAAATAATGGTTAATATGCAGTTTGCATTTTCTTATGAGAGAATGATCCAAACCTGAATGTTATAGTGTAAATAGACTTACCTTCATAAAATAAAGCAATTTTGCCTATAAGGACTCATTTGCACCTAATTGTCGTAAAGCATGTAAAAACTGCTTGTCTGCGTTTAAATAATGGTTAATATGCAGTTTGCGTTTTCTTATGAGAGAATGATCCAAACCTGAATGTTATAGTGTAAATAAACTTACCTGTGTAAAATAAAGCAATTTTGCCTATAAGGACTCATTTGCATGCAATTGTCGTGAAGCATGTAAAAACTGCTTGTCTGCGTTAAAATAATGGTTAATATGCAGTTTGCATTTTCTTATGAGAGAATGATCCAAACCTGAATGTTATAGTGTAAATAGACTTACCCTCATAAAATAAAGCAATTTTGCCTATAAAGACTCATTTGCACCTAATTGTCAAAAAGCATGTAAAAACTGCTTGTATGCGTTAAAATAATGGTTAATATGCAGTTTGCATTTTCTTATGAGAGAATGATCCAAACCTGAATGTTATAGTGTAAATAAACTTACATTTGTAAAATAAAGCAATTTTGCCTATAAGGACTCATTTGCACGCAATTGTCGTGAAGCATGTAAAAATAGCTTGTCTGCGTTAAAATAATGGTTAATATGCAGTTTGCATTTTCTTATGAGAGAATGATCCAAACCTGAATGTTATAGTGTAAATAGACTTACCTTCATGAAATAAAGCAATTTTGCCTATAAGGACTCATTTGCCCCTAATTGTCATAAAGCATGTAAAAACTGCTTGTAGCGTTAAAATAATGGTTAATATGCAGTTTGCATTTTCTTATGAGAGAATGATCCAAACCTGAATGTTATAGTGAAAATAGACTTACCTTTGTAAAATAAAGCAATTTTGTCTATAAGGACTCATTTGCACCTAATTGTCGTAAAACATGTAAAAACTGCTTGTCTGCGTTTAAATAATGGTTAATATGCAGTTTGCATTTTCTTATGAGAGAATGATCCAAACCTGAATGTTATAGTGTAAATAGACTTACCTTTGTAAAATAAAGCAATTTTGCCTATAAGGACTCATTTGCACGCAATTGTCGTGAAGCATGTAAAAACTGCTTGTCTGCGTGAAAATGATAGTAAATATGCAGTTTGCATTTTCTTATGAGAGAATGATCCAAACCTGAATGTTATAGTGTAAATAGACTTACCCTCATGAAATAAAGCAATTTTGCTTATAAAGACTCATTTGCACCTAAATGTCGTAAAGCATGTAAAAACTGCTTGTCTGCGTTAAAATAATGGTTAATATGCAGTTTGCATTTTCTTATGAGAGAATGATCCAAACCTGAATGTTATAGTGTAAATAAACCTACCTTTGTAAAATAAAGCAATTTTGCCTATAAGGACTCATTTGCACGCAATTGTCGTGAAGCATGTAAAAACTGCTTGTCTGCGTTAAAATAATGGTTAATATGCAGTTTGCATTTTCTTATGAGAGAATGATCCAAACCTGAATGTTATAGTGTAAATAGACTTACTTTCATGATATAAAGCAATTTTGCCTATAAGGACTCATTTGCCCCTAATTGTCATAAAGCATGTAAAAACTGCTTGTAGCGTTAAAATAATGGTTAATATGCAGTTTGCATTTTCTTATGAGAGAATGATCCAAACCTGAATAATACAGTGTAAATAGACTTACCTTCATGAAATAAAGCAATTTTGCCTATAAGGACTTATTTGGCCCTAATTGTCATAAAGCATGTAAAAACTGCTTGTATGCGTTAAAATAATGGTTAATATGCAGTTTGCATTTTCTTATGAGAGAATGATCCAAACCTGAATGTTGTAGTGTAAATAGACTTACCTTCATGAAATAAAGCAATTTTGCCTATAAAGACTCATTTGCACCTAATTGTCATAAAGCATGTAAAAACTGCTTGTATGCGTTAAAATGATAGTAAATATGCAGTTTGCATTTTCTTATGAGCGAATGATCCAAACCTGAATGTTATAGTGTAAATAGACTTACCCTCATGAAATAAAGCAATTTTGCTTAGAAGGACTCATTTGGCCCTAATTGTCATAAAGCATGTAAAAACTGCTTGTATGCATTAAAATAATGGTTAATATGGAGTTTGCATTTTCTTATGAGAGAATGATCCAAACCTGAATGTTATAATGTATATAGACTTACCTTCATAAAATAAAGCAATTTTGCCAATAAGGACTCATTTGCACCTAATTGTCGTAAAGCATGTAAAAACTGCTTGTCTGCGTTTAAATAATGGTTAATATGCAGTTTGCATTTTCTTATGAGAGAATGATCCAAACCTGAATGTTATAGTGTAAATAGACTTACCAACATAAAATAAAGCAATGTTGCCTATAAGGACTCATTTGCCCCTAATTGTCATAAAGCATGTAAAAACTGCTTGTATGCGTTAAAATAATGGTTAATATGCAGTTTGCATTTTCTTATGAGAGAATGATCCAAACCTGAATGTTATAGTGTAAATAGACTTACCCTTATGAAATAAAGCAATTTTGCCTATAAAGACTCATTTGCCCCTAATTGTCATAAAGCATGTAAAAACTGCTTGTATGCGTTAAAATAATGGTTAATATGCAGTTTGCATTCTCTTATGAGAGAATGATCCAAACCTGAATGTTATAGTGTAAATAGACTTTCCTTTGTAAAATAAAGCAATTTTGCCTATACGGACTCATTTGCACGCAATTGTCGTAAAGCATGTAAAAACTGCTTGTCTGCGTGAAAATGATAGTAAATATGCAGTTTGCATTTTCTTATGAGAGAATGATCCAAACCTGAATGTTATAGTGTAAATAGACTTACCCTCATGAAATAAAGCAATTTTGCCTATAAAGACTCATTTGCACGTAATTGTAGTAAAGCATGTAAAAACTGCTTGTCTGCGTTAAAATAATGGTTAATATGCAGTTTGCATTTTCTTATGAGAGAATGATCCAAACCTGAATGTTATAGTGTAAATAGACTTACCTTCATGATATAAAGCAATTTTGCCTATAAGGACTCATTTGCCCCTAATTGTCATAAAGCATGAAAAAACTGCCTGTAGCGTTAAAATAATGGTTAATATGCAGTTTGCATTTTCTTACGAGAGAATGATCCAAACCTTAATATTATAGTGTAAATAGACTTACCTTCATGAAATAAAGCAATTTTGCCTATAAAGACTCATTTGCACCTAATTGTCATAAAGCATGTAAAAACTGCTTGTATGCGTTAAAATGATAGAAAATATGCAGTTTGCATTTTCTTATGAGCGAATGATCCAAACCTGAATGTTATAGTGTAAATAGACTTATCCTCATGAAATAAAGCAAATTTGCTTATAAGGACTCATTTGCACCTAATTGTCATAAAGCTTGTAAAAACTGCTTGTATGCGTTAAAATAATAGTTAATATGCAGTTTGCATTTTCTTATGAGAGAATGATCCAAACCTGAATGTTATAGTGAAAATAGACTTACCTTTGTAAAATAAAGCAATTTTGCCTATAAGGACTCATTTGCACCTAATTGTCGTAAAGCATGTAAAAACTGCTTGTCTGCGTTAAAATAATGGTTAATATGCAGTTTGCATTTTCTTATGAGAGAATGATCCAAACCTGAATGTTATAGTGTAAATAGACTTACCTTCATGAAATAAAGCAATTTTGCCTATAAGGACTCATTTGCCCCTAATTGTCATAAAGCATGTAAAAACTGCTTGTATGCGTTAAAATAATGGTTAATATGCAGTTTGCATTTTCTTATGAGAGAATGATCCAAACCTGAATGTTATAGTGTAAATAGACTTACCTTTGTAAAATAAAGCAATTTTGCCTATAAGGACTTATTTGCACGCAATTGTCGTGAAGCATGTAAAAACTGCTTGTCTGCGTGAAAATGATAGTAAATATGCAGTTTGCATTTTCTTATGAGAGAATGATCCAAACCTGAATGTTATAGTGTAAATAGACTTACCCTCATGAAATAAAGCAATTTTGCCTATAAAGACTCATTTGCACCTAATTGTCGTAAAGCATGTAAAAACTGCTTGTCTGCGTTAAAAAAATGGTTAATATGCAGTTTGCATTTTCTTATGAGAGAATGATCCAAACCTGAATGTTATAGTGTAAATAAACTTACCTGTGTAAAATAAAGCAATTTTGCCCATAAGGACTCATTTGCACGCAATTGTCGTGAAGCATGTAAAAACTGCATGTCTGCGTTAAAATAATGGTTAATATGCAGTTTGCATTTTCTTATGAGAGAATGATCCAAACCTGAATGTTATAGTGTAAATAGACTTACCTTCATTAAATAAAGCAATTTTGCCTATAAAGACTCATTTGCACCTAATTGTCATAAAGCATGTAAAAACTGCTTGTATGCGTTAAAATAATGGTTAATATGCAGTTTGCATTTTCTTATGAGAGAATGATCCAAACCTGATGTTATAGTGTAAATAGACTTACCTTTGTGAAATAAAGCAATTTTGCCTATAAGGACTCATTTGCACGCAATTGTCGTGAAGCATGTAAAAACTGCTTGTCTGCGTGAAAATGATAGTAAATATGCAGTTTGCATTTTCTTATGAGAGAATGATCCAAACCTGAATGTTATAGTGTAAATAGACTTACCTTCATGAAATAAAGCAATTTTGCCTATAAGGACTCATTTGCCCCTAATTGTCATAAAGCATGTAAAAACTGCTTGTCTGCGTTTAAATAATGGTTAATATGCAGTTTGCATTTTCTTATGAGAGAATAATCCAAACCTGAATGTTATAGTGTAAATAGACTTACCTTTGTAAAATAAAGCAATTTTGCCTATAAGGACTCATTTGCACGCAATTGTCGTGAAGCATGTAAAAACTGCTTGTCTGCGTGAAAATGATAGTAAATATGCAGTTTGCATTTTCTTATGAGAGAATGATCCAAACCTGAATGTTATAGTGTAAATAGACTTACCTTCATGATATAAAGCAATTTTGCCTATAAGGACTCATTTGCACGCAATTGTCATAAAGCATGTAAAAACTGCTTGTAGCGTTAAAATAATGGTTGATATGCAGTTTGCATTTTCTTATGAGAGAATGATCCAAACCTGAATGTTAATGTGTAAATAGACTTACCTTCATGAAATAAAGCAATTTTGCCTATAAAGACTCATTTGCACCTAATTGTCATAAAGCATGTAAAAACTGCTTGTATGCGTTACAATGATAGTAAATATGCAGTTTGCATTTTCTTATGAGCGAATGATCCAAACCTGAATGTTATAGTGTAAATAGACTTACCCTCATGAAATAAAGCAAATTTGCTTATAAGGACTCATTTGCACCTAATTGTCATAAAGCTTGTAAAAACTGCTTGTATGCGTTAAAATAATAGTTAATATGCAGTTTGCATTTTCTTATGAGAGAATGATCCAAACCTGAATGTTATAGTGAAAATAGACTTACCTTTGTAAAATAAAGCAATTTTGCCTATAAGGACTCATTTGCACCTAATTGTCGTAAAGCATGTAAAAACTGCTTGTCTGCGTTAAAATAATGGTTAATATGCAGTTTGCATTTTCTTATGAGAGAATGATCCAAACCTGAATGTTATAGTGTAAATAGACTTACCTTCAAAAAATAAAGCAATTTTGCCTATAAGGACTCATTTGCCCCTAATTGTCATAAAGCATGTAAAAACTGCTTGTATGCGTTAAAATAATGGTTAATATGCAGTTTGCATTTTCTTATGAGAGAATGATCCAAACCTGAATGTTATAGTGTAAATAGACTTACCTTTGTAAAATAAAGCAATTTTGCCTATAAGGACTCATTTGCACGCAATTGTCGTGAAGCATGTAAAAACTGCTTGTCTGCGTGAAAATGATAGTAAATATGCAGTTTGCATTTTCTTATGAGAGAATGATCCAAACCTGAATGTTATAGTGTAAATAGACTTACCCTCATGAAATAACGCAATTTTGCCTATAAAGGATCATTTGCACCTAATTGTCGTAAAGCATGTAAAAACTGCTTGTCTGCGTTAAAAAAATGGTTAATATGCAGTTTGCATTTTCTTGTGAGAGAATGATCCAAACCTGAATATTACAGTGTAAATAGACTTACCTTCATGAAATAAAGCAATTTTGCCTATAAGGACTCATTTGGCCCTAATTGTCATAAAGCATGTAAAAACTGCTTGTATGCGTTAAAATAATGGTTAATATGCAGTTTGCATTTTCTTATGAGAGAATGATCCAAACCTGAATGTTATAGTGAAAATAGATTTACCTTTGTAAAATAAAGCAATTTTGCCTATAAGGACTCATTTGCACCTAATTGTCGTAAAGCATGTAAAAACTGCTTGTCTGCGTTAAAATAATGGTTAATATGCAGTTTGCATTTTCTTATGAGAGAATGATCCAAACCTGAATGTTATAGTGTAAATAGACTTACCTTCAAAAAATAAAGCAATTTTGCCTATAAGGACTCATTTGCCCCTAATTGTCATAAAGCATGTAAAAACTGCTTGTATGCGTTAAAATAATGGTTAATATGCAGTTTGCATTTTCTTATGAGAGAATGATCCAAACCTGAATGTTATAGTGAAAATAGACTTACCTTTGTAAAATAAAGCAATTTTGCCTATAAGGACTCATTTGCACCTAATTGTCGTAAATCATGTAAAAACTGCTTGTCTGCGTTAAAATAATGGTTAATATGCAGTTTGCATTTTTTTATGAGAGAATGATCCAAACCTGAATGTTATAGTGTAAATAGACTTACCTTCAAAAAATAAAGCAATTTTGCCTATAAGGACTCATTTGCCCCTAATTGTCATAAAGCATGTAAAAACTGCTTGTATGCGTTAAAATAATGGTTAATATGCAGTTTGCATTTTCTTATGAGAGAATGATCCAAACCTGAATGTTATAGTGTAAATAAACTTACCTGTGTAAAATAAAGCAATTTTGCCTATAAGGACTCATTTGCACGCAATTGTCGTGAAGCATGTAAAAACTGCTTGTCTGCGTTAAAATAATGGTTAATATGCAGTTTGCATTTTCTTATGAGAGAATGATCCAAACCTGAATGTTATAGTGTAAATAGACTTACCTTCATGATATAAAGCAATTTTGCCTATAAGGACTCATTTGCCCTTAATTGTCATAAAGCATGTAAAAAATGCTTGTAGCGTTAAAATAATGGTTAATATGCAGTTTGCATTTTCTTATGAGAGAATGATCCAAACCTGAATATTACAGTGTAAATAGACTTACCTTCATGAAATAAAGCAATTTTGCCTATAAGGACTCATTTGGCCCTAATTGTCATAAAGCATGTAAAAACTGCTTGTATGCGTTAAAATAATGGTTAATATGCAGTTTGCATTTTCTTATGAGAGAATGATCCAAACCTGAATGTTATAGTGTAAATAGACTTACCTTCATAAAATAACGCAATTTTGCCTATAAGGACTCATTTGCACCTAATTGTCGTAAAGCATGTAAAAACTGCTTGTCTGCGTTTAAATAATGGTTAATATGCAGTTTGCATTTTCTTATGAGAGAATGATCCAAACCTGAATGTTATAGTGTAAATAGACTTACCTTCATAAAATAAAGCAATTTTGCCTATAAGGACTCATTTGCCCCTAATTGTCATAAAGCATGTAAAAACTGCTTGTATATGTTAAAATAATGGTTAATATGCAGTTTGCATTTTCTTATGAGAGAATGATCCAAACCTGAATGTTATAGTGAAAATAGACTTACCTTTGTAAAATAAAGCAATTTTGCCTATAAGGACTCATTTGCACTTAATTGTCGTAAAGCATTTAAAAACTGCTTGTCAGCGTTAAAATAATGGTTAATATGCAGTTTGCATTTTCTTATGAGAGAATGATCCAAACCTGAATGTTATAGTGTAAATAGACTTACCCTCATGAAATAAAGCAATTTTGCCTATAAAGAATCATTTGCACCTAATTGTCAAAAAGCATGTAAAAACTGCTTGTATGCGATAAAATAATGGTTAATATGCAGTTTGCATTTTCTTATGAGAGAATGATCCAAACCTGAATGTTATAGTGTAAATAGACTTACCCTCATGAAATAAAGCAATTTTGCCTATAAAGACTCATTTGCACCTAATTGTCGTAAAGCATGTAAAAACTGATTGTCTGCGTTTAAATAATGGTTAATATGCAGTTTGCATTTTCTTATGAGAGAATGATCCAAACCTGAATGTTATAGTGTAAATAAACTGACATTTGTAAAATAAAGCAATTTTGCCTATAAGGACTCATTTGCACGCAATTGTCGTGAAGCATGTAAAAATAGCTTGTCTGCGTTAAAATAATGGTTAATATGCAGTTTGCATTTTCTTATGAGAGAATGATCCAAACCTGAATGTTATAGTGTAAATAGACTTACCTTCATGAAATAAAGCAATTTTGCCTATAAGGACTCATTTGCCCCTAATTGTCATAAAGCATGTAAAAACTGCTTGTAGCGTTAAAATAATGGTTAATATGCAGTTTGCATTTTCTTATGAGAGAATGATCCAAACCTGAATGTTATAGTGAAAATAGACTTACCTTTGTAAAATAAAGCAATTTTGTCTATAAGGACTCATTTGCACCTAATTGTCGTAAAGCATGTAAAAACTGCTTGTCTGCGTTAAAATAATGGTTAATATGCAGTTTGCATTTTCTTATGAGAGAATGATCCAAACCTGAATGTTATAGTGTAAATAGACTTACCTTCATAAAATAAAGCAATTTTGCCTATAAGGACTCATTTGCCACTAATTGTCATAAAGCATGTAAAAACTGCTTGTATGCGTTAAAATAATGGTTAATATGCAGTTTGCATTCTCTTATGAGAGAATGATCCAAACCTGAATGTTATAGTGTAAATAGACTTACCTTCATGATATAAAGCAATTTTGCCTATAAGGACTCATTTGCCCCTAATTGTCATAAAGCATGTAAAAACTGCTTGTAGCGTTAAAATAATGGTTAATATGCAGTTTGCATTTTCTTACGAGAGAATGATCCAAACCTGAATATTATAGTGTAAATAGACTTACCTTCATGAAATAAAGCAATTTTGCCTATAAGGACTCATTTGGCCCTAATTGTCATAAAGCATGTAAAAACTGCTTGTATGCGTTAAAATAATGGTTAATATGCAGTTTGCATTTTCTTATGAGAGAATGATCCAAACCTGAATATTACAGTGTAAATAGACTTACCTTCATGAAATAAAGCAATTTTGCCTATAAAGACTCATTTGCACCTAATTGTCATAAAGCATGTAAAAACTGCTTGTATGCGTTAAAATGATAGTAAATATGCAGTTTGCATTTTCTTATGAGCGAATGATCCAAACTTGAATGGTATAGTGTAAATAAACTTACCTGTGTAAAATAAAGCAATTTTGCCTATAAGGACTCATTTGGCCCTAATTGTCATAAAGCATGTAAAAACTGCTTGTATGCGTTAAAATAATGGTTAATATGCAGTTTGCATTTTCTTACGAGAGAATGATCCAAACCTGAATGTTATAGTGTAAATAGACTTACCTTCATGATATAAAGCAATTTTGCCTATAAGGACTCATTTGCCCCTAATTGTCATAAAGCATGTAAAAACTGCTTGTACGCGTTAAAATAATGGTTAATATGCAGTTTGCATTTTCTTATGAGAGAATGATCCAAACCTGAATGTTATAGTGTAAATAGACTTACCTTCATGAAATAAAGCAATTTTGCCTATAAAGACTCATTTGCACCTAATTGTCATAAAGCATGTAAAAACTGCTTGTATGCGTTAAAATGATAGTAAATATGCAGTTTGCATTTTCTTATAAGCGAATGATCCAAACCTGAATGTTATAGTGTATATAGACTTACCCTCATTAAATAAAGCAATTTTGCTTATAAGGACTCATTTGGCCCTAATTGTCATAAAGCATGTAAAAACTGCTTGTATGCATTAAAATAATGGTTAATATGCAGTTTGCATTTTCTTATGAGAGAATGATCCAAACCTGAATGTTATAGTGTAAATAGACTTACCTTCATAAAATAAAGCAATTTTGCCTATAAGGACTCATTTGCACCTAATTGTCGTAAAGCATGTAAAAACTGCTTGTCTGCGTTTAAATAATGGTTAATATGCAGTTTGCATTTTCTTATCAGAGAATGATCCAAACCTGAATGTTATAGTGTAAATAGACTTACCCTCATGAAATAAAGCAATTTTGCCTATAAAGACTCATTTGCACCTAATTGTCAAAAAGCATGTAAAAACTGCTTGTATGCGTTAAAATAATGGTTAATATGCAGTTTGCATTTTCTTATGAGAGAATGATCCAAACCTGAATGTTATAGTGTAAATAGACTTACCCTCATGAAATAAAGCAATTTTGCCTATAAAGACTCATTTGCACCTAATTGTCGTAAAGCATGTAAAAACTGCTTGTCTGCGTTTAAATAATGGTTAATATGCAGTTTGCATTTTCTTATAAGAGAATGATCCAAACCTGAATGTTATAGTGTAAATAAACTTACCTTTGTAAAATAAAGCAATTTTGCCTATAAGGACTCATTTGCACGTAATTGTCGTGAAGCATGTAAAAACTGCTTGTCTGCGTTAAAATAATGGTTAATATGCAGTTTGCATTTTCTTATGAGAAAATGATCCAAACCTGAATGTTATAGTGTAAATAGACTTACCTTTATGAAATAAAGCAATTTTGCCTATAAGGACTCATTTGCCATTAATTGTCATAAAGCATGTAAAAACTGCTTGTAGCGTTAAAAAATGGTTAATATGCAGTTTGCATTTTCTTATGAGAGAATGATCCAAACCTGAATGTTATAGTGAAAATAGACTTACCTTTGTAAAATAAAGCAATTTTGCCTATAAGGACTCATTTGCACCTAATTGTCGTAAAGCATGTAAAAACTGCTTGTCTGCGTTTAAATAATGGTTAATATGCAGTTTGCATTTTCTTATGAGAGAATGATCCAAACCTGAATGTTATAGTGTAAATAGACTTACCTTCAGAAAATAAAGCAATTTTGCCTATAAGGACTCATTTGCCCCTAATTGTCATAAAGCATGTAAAAACTGCTTGTATGCGTTAAAATAATGGTTAATATGCAGTTTGCATTCTCTTATGAGAGAATGATCCAAACCTGAATGTTATAGTGTAAATAGACTTACCTTTGTAAAATAAAGCAATTTTGCCTATAAGGACTCATTTGCACGCAATTGTCGTGAAGCATGTAAAAACTGCTTGTCTGCGTGAAAATGATAGTAAATATGCAGTTTGCATTTTCTTATGAGAGAATGATCCAAACCTGAATGTTATAGTGTAAATAGACTTACCCTCATGAAATAAAGCAAATTTGCTTATAAGGACTCATTTGCACCTAATTGTCATAAAGCTTGTAAAAACTGCTTGTATGCGTTAAAATAATAGTTAATATGCAGTTTGCATTTTCTTATGAGAGAATGATCCAAACCTGAATGTTATAGTGAAAATAGACTTACCTTTGTAAAATAAAGCAATTTTGCCTATAAGGACTCATTTGCACCTAATTGTCGTAAAGCATGTAAAAACTGCTTGTCTGCGTTAAAATAATGGTTAATATGCAGTTTGCATTTTCTTATGAGAGAATGATCCAAACCTGAATGTTATAGTGTAAATAGACTTACCTTCAAAAAATAAAGCAATTTTGCCTATAAGGACTCATTTGCCCCTAATTGTCATAAAGCATGTAAAAACTGCTTGTATGCGTTAAAATAATGGTTAATATGCAGTTTGCATTTTCTTATGAGAGAATGATCCAAACCTGAATGTTATAGTGTAAATAGACTTACCTTTGTAAAATAAAGCAATTTTGCCTATAAGGACTCATTTGCACGCAATTGTCGTGAAGCATGTAAAAACTGCTTGTCTGCGTGAAAATGATAGTAAATATGCAGTTTGCATTTTCTTATGAGAGAATGATCCAAACCTGAATGTTATAGTGTAAATAGACTTACCCTCATGAAATAACGCAATTTTGCCTATAAAGGATCATTTGCACCTAATTGTCGTAAAGCATGTAAAAACTGCTTGTCTGCGTTAAAAAAATGGTTAATATGCAGTTTGCATTTTCTTGTGAGAGAATGATCCAAACCTGAATATTACAGTGTAAATAGACTTACCTTCATGAAATAAAGCAATTTTGCCTATAAGGACTCATTTGGCCCTAATTGTCATAAAGCATGTAAAAACTGCTTGTATGCGTTAAAATAATGGTTAATATGCAGTTTGCATTTTCTTATGAGAGAATGATCCAAACCTGAATGTTATAGTGAAAATAGATTTACCTTTGTAAAATAAAGCAATTTTGCCTATAAGGACTCATTTGCACCTAATTGTCGTAAAGCATGTAAAAACTGCTTGTCTGCGTTAAAATAATGGTTAATATGCAGTTTGCATTTTCTTATGAGAGAATGATCCAAACCTGAATGTTATAGTGTAAATAGACTTACCTTCAAAAAATAAAGCAATTTTGCCTATAAGGACTCATTTGCCCCTAATTGTCATAAAGCATGTAAAAACTGCTTGTATGCGTTAAAATAATGGTTAATATGCAGTTTGCATTTTCTTATGAGAGAATGATCCAAACCTGAATGTTATAGTGAAAATAGACTTACCTTTGTAAAATAAAGCAATTTTGCCTATAAGGACTCATTTGCACCTAATTGTCGTAAATCATGTAAAAACTGCTTGTCTGCGTTAAAATAATGGTTAATATGCAGTTTGCATTTTTTTATGAGAGAATGATCCAAACCTGAATGTTATAGTGTAAATAGACTTACCTTCAAAAAATAAAGCAATTTTGCCTATAAGGACTCATTTGCCCCTAATTGTCATAAAGCATGTAAAAACTGCTTGTATGCGTTAAAATAATGGTTAATATGCAGTTTGCATTTTCTTATGAGAGAATGATCCAAACCTGAATGTTATAGTGTAAATAAACTTACCTGTGTAAAATAAAGCAATTTTGCCTATAAGGACTCATTTGCACGCAATTGTCGTGAAGCATGTAAAAACTGCTTGTCTGCGTTAAAATAATGGTTAATATGCAGTTTGCATTTTCTTATGAGAGAATGATCCAAACCTGAATGTTATAGTGTAAATAGACTTACCTTCATGATATAAAGCAATTTTGCCTATAAGGACTCATTTGCCCTTAATTGTCATAAAGCATGTAAAAAATGCTTGTAGCGTTAAAATAATGGTTAATATGCAGTTTGCATTTTCTTATGAGAGAATGATCCAAACCTGAATATTACAGTGTAAATAGACTTACCTTCATGAAATAAAGCAATTTTGCCTATAAGGACTCATTTGGCCCTAATTGTCATAAAGCATGTAAAAACTGCTTGTATGCGTTAAAATAATGGTTAATATGCAGTTTGCATTTTCTTATGAGAGAATGATCCAAACCTGAATGTTATAGTGTAAATAGACTTACCTTCATAAAATAACGCAATTTTGCCTATAAGGACTCATTTGCACCTAATTGTCGTAAAGCATGTAAAAACTGCTTGTCTGCGTTTAAATAATGGTTAATATGCAGTTTGCATTTTCTTATGAGAGAATGATCCAAACCTGAATGTTATAGTGTAAATAGACTTACCTTCATAAAATAAAGCAATTTTGCCTATAAGGACTCATTTGCCCCTAATTGTCATAAAGCATGTAAAAACTGCTTGTATATGTTAAAATAATGGTTAATATGCAGTTTGCATTTTCTTATGAGAGAATGATCCAAACCTGAATGTTATAGTGAAAATAGACTTACCTTTGTAAAATAAAGCAATTTTGCCTATAAGGACTCATTTGCACTTAATTGTCGTAAAGCATTTAAAAACTGCTTGTCAGCGTTAAAATAATGGTTAATATGCAGTTTGCATTTTCTTATGAGAGAATGATCCAAACCTGAATGTTATAGTGTAAATAGACTTACCCTCATGAAATAAAGCAATTTTGCCTATAAAGAATCATTTGCACCTAATTGTCAAAAAGCATGTAAAAACTGCTTGTATGCGATAAAATAATGGTTAATATGCAGTTTGCATTTTCTTATGAGAGAATGATCCAAACCTGAATGTTATAGTGTAAATAGACTTACCCTCATGAAATAAAGCAATTTTGCCTATAAAGACTCATTTGCACCTAATTGTCGTAAAGCATGTAAAAACTGATTGTCTGCGTTTAAATAATGGTTAATATGCAGTTTGCATTTTCTTATGAGAGAATGATCCAAACCTGAATGTTATAGTGTAAATAAACTGACATTTGTAAAATAAAGCAATTTTGCCTATAAGGACTCATTTGCACGCAATTGTCGTGAAGCATGTAAAAATAGCTTGTCTGCGTTAAAATAATGGTTAATATGCAGTTTGCATTTTCTTATGAGAGAATGATCCAAACCTGAATGTTATAGTGTAAATAGACTTACCTTCATGAAATAAAGCAATTTTGCCTATAAGGACTCATTTGCCCCTAATTGTCATAAAGCATGTAAAAACTGCTTGTAGCGTTAAAATAATGGTTAATATGCAGTTTGCATTTTCTTATGAGAGAATGATCCAAACCTGAATGTTATAGTGAAAATAGACTTACCTTTGTAAAATAAAGCAATTTTGTCTATAAGGACTCATTTGCACCTAATTGTCGTAAAGCATGTAAAAACTGCTTGTCTGCGTTAAAATAATGGTTAATATGCAGTTTGCATTTTCTTATGAGAGAATGATCCAAACCTGAATGTTATAGTGTAAATAGACTTACCTTCATAAAATAAAGCAATTTTGCCTATAAGGACTCATTTGCCACTAATTGTCATAAAGCATGTAAAAACTGCTTGTATGCGTTAAAATAATGGTTAATATGCAGTTTGCATTCTCTTATGAGAGAATGATCCAAACCTGAATGTTATAGTGTAAATAGACTTACCTTCATGATATAAAGCAATTTTGCCTATAAGGACTCATTTGCCCCTAATTGTCATAAAGCATGTAAAAACTGCTTGTAGCGTTAAAATAATGGTTAATATGCAGTTTGCATTTTCTTACGAGAGAATGATCCAAACCTGAATATTATAGTGTAAATAGACTTACCTTCATGAAATAAAGCAATTTTGCCTATAAGGACTCATTTGGCCCTAATTGTCATAAAGCATGTAAAAACTGCTTGTATGCGTTAAAATAATGGTTAATATGCAGTTTGCATTTTCTTATGAGAGAATGATCCAAACCTGAATATTACAGTGTAAATAGACTTACCTTCATGAAATAAAGCAATTTTGCCTATAAAGACTCATTTGCACCTAATTGTCATAAAGCATGTAAAAACTGCTTGTATGCGTTAAAATGATAGTAAATATGCAGTTTGCATTTTCTTATGAGCGAATGATCCAAACTTGAATGGTATAGTGTAAATAAACTTACCTGTGTAAAATAAAGCAATTTTGCCTATAAGGACTCATTTGGCCCTAATTGTCATAAAGCATGTAAAAACTGCTTGTATGCGTTAAAATAATGGTTAATATGCAGTTTGCATTTTCTTACGAGAGAATGATCCAAACCTGAATGTTATAGTGTAAATAGACTTACCTTCATGATATAAAGCAATTTTGCCTATAAGGACTCATTTGCCCCTAATTGTCATAAAGCATGTAAAAACTGCTTGTACGCGTTAAAATAATGGTTAATATGCAGTTTGCATTTTCTTATGAGAGAATGATCCAAACCTGAATGTTATAGTGTAAATAGACTTACCTTCATGAAATAAAGCAATTTTGCCTATAAAGACTCATTTGCACCTAATTGTCATAAAGCATGTAAAAACTGCTTGTATGCGTTAAAATGATAGTAAATATGCAGTTTGCATTTTCTTATAAGCGAATGATCCAAACCTGAATGTTATAGTGTATATAGACTTACCCTCATTAAATAAAGCAATTTTGCTTATAAGGACTCATTTGGCCCTAATTGTCATAAAGCATGTAAAAACTGCTTGTATGCATTAAAATAATGGTTAATATGCAGTTTGCATTTTCTTATGAGAGAATGATCCAAACCTGAATGTTATAGTGTAAATAGACTTACCTTCATAAAATAAAGCAATTTTGCCTATAAGGACTCATTTGCACCTAATTGTCGTAAAGCATGTAAAAACTGCTTGTCTGCGTTTAAATAATGGTTAATATGCAGTTTGCATTTTCTTATCAGAGAATGATCCAAACCTGAATGTTATAGTGTAAATAGACTTACCCTCATGAAATAAAGCAATTTTGCCTATAAAGACTCATTTGCACCTAATTGTCAAAAAGCATGTAAAAACTGCTTGTATGCGTTAAAATAATGGTTAATATGCAGTTTGCATTTTCTTATGAGAGAATGATCCAAACCTGAATGTTATAGTGTAAATAGACTTACCCTCATGAAATAAAGCAATTTTGCCTATAAAGACTCATTTGCACCTAATTGTCGTAAAGCATGTAAAAACTGCTTGTCTGCGTTTAAATAATGGTTAATATGCAGTTTGCATTTTCTTATAAGAGAATGATCCAAACCTGAATGTTATAGTGTAAATAAACTTACCTTTGTAAAATAAAGCAATTTTGCCTATAAGGACTCATTTGCACGTAATTGTCGTGAAGCATGTAAAAACTGCTTGTCTGCGTTAAAATAATGGTTAATATGCAGTTTGCATTTTCTTATGAGAAAATGATCCAAACCTGAATGTTATAGTGTAAATAGACTTACCTTTATGAAATAAAGCAATTTTGCCTATAAGGACTCATTTGCCATTAATTGTCATAAAGCATGTAAAAACTGCTTGTAGCGTTAAAAAATGGTTAATATGCAGTTTGCATTTTCTTATGAGAGAATGATCCAAACCTGAATGTTATAGTGAAAATAGACTTACCTTTGTAAAATAAAGCAATTTTGCCTATAAGGACTCATTTGCACCTAATTGTCGTAAAGCATGTAAAAACTGCTTGTCTGCGTTTAAATAATGGTTAATATGCAGTTTGCATTTTCTTATGAGAGAATGATCCAAACCTGAATGTTATAGTGTAAATAGACTTACCTTCAGAAAATAAAGCAATTTTGCCTATAAGGACTCATTTGCCCCTAATTGTCATAAAGCATGTAAAAACTGCTTGTATGCGTTAAAATAATGGTTAATATGCAGTTTGCATTCTCTTATGAGAGAATGATCCAAACCTGAATGTTATAGTGTAAATAGACTTACCTTTGTAAAATAAAGCAATTTTGCCTATAAGGACTCATTTGCACGCAATTGTCGTGAAGCATGTAAAAACTGCTTGTCTGCGTGAAAATGATAGTAAATATGCAGTTTGCATTTTCTTATGAGAGAATGATCCAAACCTGAATGTTATAGTGTAAATAGACTTACCCTCATGAAATAAAGCAATTTTGCCTATAAAGACTCTTTTGCACCTAATTGTCATAAAGCATGTAAAAACTGCTTGTATGTGTTAAAATAATGGTTAATATGCAGTTTGCATTTTCTTATGAGAGAATGATCCAAACCTGAATGTTATAGTGTAAATAAACCTACCTTTGTAAAATAAAGCAATTTTGCCTATAAGGACTCATTTGCACGCAATTGACGTGAAGCATGTAAAAACTGCTTGTCTGCGTTAAAATAATGGTTAATATGCAGTTTGCATTTTCTTATGGGAGAATGATCCAAACCTGAATGTTATAGTGTAAATAGACTTACCTTCATGATATAAAGCAATTTTGCCTATAAGGACTCATTTGCCCATAATTGTCATAAAGCATGTAAAAACTGCTTGTAGCGTTAAAATAATGGTTAATATGCAGTTTGCATTTTCTTACGAGAGAATGATCCAAACCTGAATATTATAGTGTAAACAGACTTACCTTCATGAAATAAAGCAATTTTGCCTATAAGGACTCATTTGGCCCTAATTGTCATAAAGCATGTAAAAACTGCTTGTATGTGTTAAAATAATGGTTAATATGCAGTTTGCATTTTCTTATGAGAGAATGATCCAAACCTGAATGTTATAGTGTAAATAAACCTACCTTTGTAAAATAAAGCAATTTTGCCTATAAGGACTCATTTGCACGCAATTGTCGTGAAGCATGTAAAAACTGCTTGTCTGCGTTAAAATAATGGTTAATATGCAGTTTGCATTTTCTTATGAGAGAATGATCTAAACCTGAATGTTATAGTGTAAATAGACTTACCTTCATGATATAAAGCAATTTTGCCTATAAGGACTCATTTGCCCCTAATTGTCATAAAGCATGAAAAAACTGCTTGTAGCGTTAAAATAATGGTTAATATGCAGTTTGCATTTTCTTACGAGAGAATGATCCAAACCTGAATATTATAGTGTAAATAGACTTACCTTCATGAAATAAAGCAATTTTGCCTATAAAGACTCTTTTGCACCTAATTGTCATAAAGCATGTAAAAACTGCTTGTATGCGCTAAAATGATAGAAAATATGCAGTTTGCATTTTCTTATGAGCGAATGATCCAAACCTGAATGTTATAGTGTAAATAGACTTACCTTCATGATATAAAGCAATTTTGCCTATAAGGACTCATTTGCACGCAATTGTCATAAAGCATGTAAAAACTGCTTGTAGCGTTAAAATAATGGTTGATATGCAGTTTGCATTTTCTTATGAGAGAATGATCCAAACCTGAATGTTATAGTGTAAATAGACTTACCTTCATGAAATAAAGCAATTTTGCCTATAAAGACTCATTTGCACCTAATTGTCATAAAGCATGTAAAAACTGCTTGTATGCGTTACAATGATAGTAAATATGCAGTTTGCATTTTCTTATGAGCGAATGATCCATACCTGAATGTTATAGTGTAAATAGACTTACCCTCATGAAATAAAGCAAATTTGCTTATAAGGACTCATTTGCACCTAATTGTCATAAAGCTTGTAAAAACTGCTTGTATGCGTTAAAATAATAGTTAATATGCAGTTTGCGTTTTCTTATGAGAGAATGATCCAAACCTGAATGTTATAGTGAAAATAGACTTACCTTCAAAAAATAAAGCAATTTTGCCTATAAGGACTCATTTGCCCCTAATTGTCATAAAGCATGATAAAACTGCTTGTAGCGTTAAAATAATGGTTAATATGCAGTTTGCATTTTCTTACGAGAGAATGATCCAAACCTGAATATTATAGTGTAAATAGACTTACCTTCATGAAATAAAGCAATTTTGCCTATAAAGACTCATTTGCACCTAATTGTCATAAAGCATGTAAAAACTGCTTGTATGCGTTACAATGATAGTAAATATGCAGTTTGCATTTTCTTATGAGCGAATGATCCATACCTGAATGTTATAGTGTAAATAGACTTACCCTCATGAAATAAAGCAAATTTGCTTATAAGGACTCATTTGCACCTAATTGTCATAAAGCTTGTAAAAACTGCTTGTATGCGTTAAAATAATAGTTAATATGCAGTTTGCGTTTTCTTATGAGAGAATGATCCAAACCTGAATGTTATAGTGAAAATAGACTTACCTTTGTAAAATAAAGCAATTTTGCCTATAAGGACTCATTTGCACCTAATTGTCGTAAAGCATGTAAAAACTGCTTGTCTGCGTTAAAATAATGGTTAATATGCAGTTTGCATTTTCTTATGAGAGAATGATCCAAACCTGAATGTTATAGTGTAAATAGACTTACCTTCAAAAAATAAAGCAATTTTGCCTATAAGGACTCATTTGCCCCTAATTGTCATAAAGCATGTAAAAACTGCTTGTATGCGTTAAAATAATGGTTAATATGCAGTTTGCATTTTCTTATGAGAGAATGATCCAAACCTGAATGTTATAGTGTAAATAGACTTACCTTTGTAAAATAAAGCAATTTTGCCTATAAGGACTCATTTGCACGCAATTGTCGTGAAGCATGTAAAAACTGCTTGTCTGCGTGAAAATGATAGTAAATATGCAGTTTGCATTTTCTTATGAGAGAATGATCCAAACCTGAATGTTATAGTGTAAATAGACTTACCCTCATGAAATAACGCAATTTTGCCTATAAAGGATCATTTGCACCTAATTGTCGTAAAGCATGTAAAAACTGCTTGTCTGCGTTAAAAAAATGGTTAATATGCAGTTTGCATTTTCTTGTGAGAGAATGATCCAAACCTGAATATTACAGTGTAAATAGACTTACCTTCATGAAATAAAGCAATTTTGCCTATAAGGACTCATTTGGCCCTAATTGTCATAAAGCATGTAAAAACTGCTTGTATGCGTTAAAATAATGGTTAATATGCAGTTTGCATTTTCTTATGAGAGAATGATCCAAACCTGAATGTTATAGTGAAAATAGATTTACCTTTGTAAAATAAAGCAATTTTGCCTATAAGGACTCATTTGCACCTAATTGTCGTAAAGCATGTAAAAACTGCTTGTCTGCGTTAAAATAATGGTTAATATGCAGTTTGCATTTTCTTATGAGAGAATGATCCAAACCTGAATGTTATAGTGTAAATAGACTTACCTTCAAAAAATAAAGCAATTTTGCCTATAAGGACTCATTTGCCCCTAATTGTCATAAAGCATGTAAAAACTGCTTGTATGCGTTAAAATAATGGTTAATATGCAGTTTGCGTTTTCTTATGAGAGAATGATCCAAACCTGAATGTTATAGTGAAAATAGACTTACCTTTGTAAAATAAAGCAATTTTGCCTATAAGGACTCATTTGCACCTAATTGTCGTAAAGCATGTAAAAACTGCTTGTCTGCGTTAAAATAATGGTTAATATGCAGTTTGCATTTTTTTATGAGAGAATGATCCAAACCTGAATGTTATAGTGTAAATAGACTTACCTTCAAAAAATAAAGCAATTTTGCCTATAAAGACTCATTTGCCCCTAATTGTCATAAAGCATGTAAAAACTGCTTGTATGCGTTAAAATAATGGTTAATATGCAGTTTGCATTTTCTTATGAGAGAATGATCCAAACCTGAATGTTATAGTGTAAATAAACTTACCTGTGTAAAATAAAGCAATTTTGCCTATAAGGACTCATTTGCACGCAATTGTCGTGAAGCATGTAAAAACTGCTTGTCTGCGTTAAAATAATGGTTAATATGCAGTTTGCATTTTCTTATGAGAGAATGATCCAAACCTGAATGTTATAGTGTAAATAGACTTACCTTCATGATATAAAGCAATTTTGCCTATAAGGACTCATTTGCCCCTAATTGTCATAAAGCATGTAAAAACTGCTTGTATGCGTTAAAATAATGGTTAATATGCAGTTTGCATTTTCTTATGAGAGAATGATCCAAACCTGAATATTACAGTGTAAATAGACTTACCTTCATGAAATAAAGCAATTTTGCCTATAAGGACTCATTTGGCCCTAATTGTCATAAAGCATGTAAAAACTGCTTGTATGCGTTAAAATAATGGTTAATATGCAGTTTGCATTTTCTTATGAGAGAATGATCCAAACCTGAATGTTATAGTGTAAATAGACTTACCTTCATAAAATAACGCAATTTTGCCTATAAGGACTCATTTGCACCTAATTGTCGTAAAGCATGTAAAAACTGCTTGTCTGCGTTTAAATAATGGTTAATATGCAGTTTGCATTTTCTTATGAGAGAATGATCCAAAAATGAATGTTATAGTGTAAATAGACTTACCTTCATAAAATAAAGCAATTTTGCCTATAAGGACTCATTTGCCCCTAATTTTAATAAAGCATGTAAAAACTGCTTGTATATGTTAAAATAATGGTTAATATGCAGTTTGCATTTTCTTATGAGAGAATGATCCAAACCTGAATGTTATAGTGAAAATAGACTTACCTTTGTAAAATAAAGCAATTTTGCCTATAAGGACTCATTTGCACTTAATTGTCGTAAAGCATTTAAAAACTGCTTGTCAGCGTTAAAATAATGGTTAATATGCAGTTTGCATTTTCTTATGAGAGAATGATCCAAACCTGAATGTTATAGTGTAAATAGACTTACCCTCATGAAATAAAGCAATTTTGCCTATAAAGAATCATTTGCACCTAATTGTCAAAAAGCATGTAAAAACTGCTTGTATGCGTTAAAATAATGGTTAATATGCAGTTTGCATTTTCTTATGAGAGAATGATCCAAACCTGAATGTTATAGTGTAAATAGACTTACCTTCAAAAAATAAAGCAATTTTGCCTATAAAGACTCATTTGCACCTAATTGTCATAAAGCATGTAAAAACTGCTTGTATGCGTTAAAATAATGGTTAATATGCAGTTTGCATTTTCTTATGAGAGAATGATCCAAACCTGAATGTTATAGTGTAAATAAACTTACCTGTGTAAAATAAAGCAATTTTGCCTATAAGGACTCATTTGCACGCAATTGTCGTGAAGCATGTAAAAACTGCTTGTCTGCGTTAAAATAATGGTTAATATGCAGTTTGCATTTTCTTATGAGAGAATGATCCAAACCTGAATGTTATAGTGTAAATAGACTTACCTTCATGATATAAAGCAATTTTGCCTATAAGGACTCATTTGCCCCTAATTGTCATAAAGCATGTAAAAAATGCTTGTAGCGTTAAAATAATGGTTAATATGCAGTTTGCATTTTCTTATGAGAGAATGATCCAAACCTGAATATTACAGTGTAAATAGACTTACCTTCATGAAATAAAGCAATTTTGCCTATAAGGACTCATTTGGCCCTAATTGTCATAAAGCATGTAAAAACTGCTTGTATGCGTTAAAATAATGGTTAATATGCAGTTTGCATTTTCTTATGAGAGAATGATCCAAACCTGAATGTTATAGTGTAAATAGACTTACCTTCATAAAATAACGCAATTTTGCCTATAAGGACTCATTTGCACCTAATTGTCGTAAAGCATGTAAAAACTGCTTGTCTGCGTTTAAATAATGGTTAATATGCAGTTTGCATTTTCTTATGAGAGAATGATCCAAAAATGAATGTTATAGTGTAAATAGACTTACCTTCATAAAATAAAGCAATTTTGCCTATAAGGACTCATTTGCCCCTAATTGTCATAAAGCATGTAAAAACTGCTTGTATATGTTAAAATAATGGTTAATATGCAGTTTGCATTTTCTTATGAGAGAATGATCCAAACCTGAATGTTATAGTGAAAATAGACTTACCTTTGTAAAATAAAGCAATTTTGCCTATAAGGACTCATTTGCACTTAATTGTCGTAAAGCATTTAAAAACTGCTTGTCAGCGTTAAAATAATGGTTAATATGCAGTTTGCATTTTCTTATGAGAGAATGATCCAAACCTGAATGTTATAGTGTAAATAGACTTACCCTCATGAAATAAAGCAATTTTGCCTATAAAGAATCATTTGCACCTAATTGTCAAAAAGCATGTAAAAACTGCTTGTATGCGTTAAAATAATGGTTAATATGCAGTTTGCATTTTCTTATGAGAGAATGATCCAAACCTGAATGTTATAGTGTAAATAGACTTACCCTCATGAAATAAAGCAATTTTGCCTATAAAGACTCATTTGCACCTAATTGTCGTAAAGCATGTAAAAACTGATTGTCTGCGTTTAAATAATGGTTAATATGCAGTTTGCATTTTCTTATGAGAGAATGATCCAAACCTGAATGTTATAGTGTAAATAAACTTACATTTGTAAAATAAAGCAATTTTGCCTATAAGGACTCATTTGCACGCAATTGTCGTGAAGCATGTAAAAATAGCTTGTCTGCGTTAAAATAATGGTTAATATGCAGTTTGCATTTTCTTATGAGAGAATGATCCAAACCTGAATGTTATAGTGTAAATAGACTTACCTTCATGAAATAAAGCAATTTTGCCTATAAGGACTCATTTGCCCCTAATTGTCATAAAGCATGTAAAAACTGCTTGTAGCGTTAAAATAATGGTTAATATGCAGTTTGCATTTTCTTATGAGAGAATGATCCAAACCTGAATGTTATAGTGAAAATAGACTTACCTTTGTAAAATAAAGCAATTTTGTCTATAAGGACTCATTTGCACCTAATTGTCGTAAAGCATGTAAAAACTGCTTGTCTGCGTTAAAATAATGGTTAATATGCAGTTTGCATTTTCTTATGAGAGAATGATCCAAACCTGAATGTTATAGTGTAAATAGACTTACCTTCATAAAATAAAGCAATTTTGCCTATAAGGACTCATTTGCCACTAATTGTCATAAAGCATGTAAAAACTGCTTGTATGCGTTAAAATAATGGTTAATATGCAGTTTGCATTCTCTTATGAGAGAATGATCCAAACCTGAATGTTATAGTGTAAATAGACTTACCTTCATGATATAAAGCAATTTTGCCTATAAGGACTCATTTGCCCCTAATTGTCATAAAGCATGTAAAAACTGCTTGTAGCGTTAAAATAATGGTTAATATGCAGTTTGCATTTTCTTACGAGAGAATGATCCAAACCTGAATATTATAGTGTAAATAGACTTACCTTCATGAAATAAAGCAATTTTGCCTATAAGGACTCATTTGGCCCTAATTGTCATAAAGCATGTAAAAACTGCTTGTATGCGTTAAAATAATGGTTAATATGCAGTTTGCATTTTCTTATGAGAGAATGATCCAAACCTGAATATTACAGTGTAAATAGACTTACCTTCATGAAATAAAGCAATTTTGCCTATAAAGACTCATTTGCACCTAATTGTCATAAAGCATGTAAAAACTGCTTGTATGCGTTAAAATGATAGTAAATATGCAGTTTGCATTTTCTTATGAGCGAATGATCCAAACTTGAATGGTATAGTGTAAATAAACTTACCTGTGTAAAATAAAGCAATTTTGCCTATAAGGACTCATTTGCACGCAATTGTCGTGAAGCATGTAAAAACTGCTTGTCTGCGTTAAAATAATGGTTAATATGCAGTTTGCATTTTCTTATGAGAGAATGATCCAAACCTGAATGTTATAGTGTAAATAGACTTACCTTCATGATATAAAGCAATTTTGCCTATAAGGACTCATTTGCCCCTAATTGTCATAAAGCATGTAAAAACTGCTTGTACGCGTTAAAATAATGGTTAATATGCAGTTTGCATTTTCTTATGAGAGAATGATCCAAACCTGAATGTTATAGTGTAAATAGACTTACCTTCATGAAATAAAGCAATTTTGCCTATAAAGACTCATTTGCACCTAATTGTCATAAAGCATGTAAAAACTGCTTGTATGCGTTAAAATGATAGTAAATATGCAGTTTGCATTTTCTTATAAGCGAATGATCCAAACCTGAATGTTATAGTGTATATAGACTTACCCTCATGAAATAAAGCAATTTTGCTTATAAGGACTCATTTGGCCCTAATTGTCATAAAGCATGTAAAAACTGCTTGTATGCATTAAAATAATGGTTAATATGCAGTTTGCATTTTCTTATGAGAGAATGATCCAAACCTGAATGTTATAGTGTAAATAGACTTACCTTCATAAAATAAAGCAATTTTGCCTATAAGGACTCATTTGCACCTAATTGTCGTAAAGCATGTAAAAACTGCTTGTCTGCGTTTAAATAATGGTTAATATGCAGTTTGCATTTTCTTATCAGAGAATGATCCAAACCTGAATGTTATAGTGTAAATAGACTTACCCTCATGAAATAAAGCAATTTTGCCTATAAAGACTCATTTGCACCTAATTGTCAAAAAGCATGTAAAAACTGCTTGTATGCGTTAAAATAATGGTTAATATGCAGTTTGCATTTTCTTATGAGAGAATGATCCAAACCTGAATGTTATAGTGTAAATAGACTTACCCTCATGAAATAAAGCAATTTTGCCTATAAAGACTCATTTGCACCTAATTGTCGTAAAGCATGTAAAAACTGCTTGTCTGCGTTTAAATAATGGTTAATATGCAGTTTGCATTTTCTTATAAGAGAATGATCCAAACCTGAATGTTATAGTGTAAATAAACTTACCTTTGTAAAATAAAGCAATTTTGCCTATAAGGACTCATTTGCACGTAATTGTCGTGAAGCATGTAAAAACTGCTTGTCTGCGTTAAAATAATGGTTAATATGCAGTTTGCATTTTCTTATGAGAGAATGATCCAAACCTGAATGTTATAGTGTAAATAGACTTACCTTTATGAAATAAAGCAATTTTGCCTATAAGGACTCATTTGCCATTAATTGTCATAAAGCATGTAAAAACTGCTTGTAGCGTTAAAAAATGGTTAATATGCAGTTTGCATTTTCTTATGAGAGAATGATCCAAACCTGAATGTTATAGTGAAAATAGACTTACCTTTGTAAAATAAAGCAATTTTGCTTATAAGGACTCATTTGGCCCTAATTGTCATAAAGCATGTAAAAACTGCTTGTATGCGTTAAAATAATGGTTAATATGCAGTTTGCATTTTCTTACGAGAGAATGATCCAAACCTGAATGTTATAGTGTAAATAGACTTACCTTCATGATATAAAGCAATTTTGCCTATAAGGACTCATTTGCCCCTAATTGTCATAAAGCATGTAAAAACTGCTTGTACGCGTTAAAATAATGGTTAATATGCAGTTTGCATTTTCTTATGAGAGAATGATCCAAACCTGAATGTTATAGTGTAAATAGACTTACCTTCATGAAATAAAGCAATTTTGCCTATAAAGACTCATTTGCACCTAATTGTCATAAAGCATGTAAAAACTGCTTGTATGCGTTAAAATGATAGTAAATATGCAGTTTGCATTTTCTTATAAGCGAATGATCCAAACCTGAATGTTATAGTGTATATAGACTTACCCTCATTAAATAAAGCAATTTTGCTTATAAGGACTCATTTGGCCCTAATTGTCATAAAGCATGTAAAAACTGCTTGTATGCATTAAAATAATGGTTAATATGCAGTTTGCATTTTCTTATGAGAGAATGATCCAAACCTGAATGTTATAGTGTAAATAGACTTACCTTCATAAAATAAAGCAATTTTGCCTATAAGGACTCATTTGCACCTAATTGTCGTAAAGCATGTAAAAACTGCTTGTCTGCGTTTAAATAATGGTTAATATGCAGTTTGCATTTTCTTATCAGAGAATGATCCAAACCTGAATGTTATAGTGTAAATAGACTTACCCTCATGAAATAAAGCAATTTTGCCTATAAAGACTCATTTGCACCTAATTGTCAAAAAGCATGTAAAAACTGCTTGTATGCGTTAAAATAATGGTTAATATGCAGTTTGCATTTTCTTATGAGAGAATGATCCAAACCTGAATGTTATAGTGTAAATAGACTTACCCTCATGAAATAAAGCAATTTTGCCTATAAAGACTCATTTGCACCTAATTGTCGTAAAGCATGTAAAAACTGCTTGTCTGCGTTTAAATAATGGTTAATATGCAGTTTGCATTTTCTTATAAGAGAATGATCCAAACCTGAATGTTATAGTGTAAATAAACTTACCTTTGTAAAATAAAGCAATTTTGCCTATAAGGACTCATTTGCACGTAATTGTCGTGAAGCATGTAAAAACTGCTTGTCTGCGTTAAAATAATGGTTAATATGCAGTTTGCATTTTCTTATGAGAAAATGATCCAAACCTGAATGTTATAGTGTAAATAGACTTACCTTTATGAAATAAAGCAATTTTGCCTATAAGGACTCATTTGCCATTAATTGTCATAAAGCATGTAAAAACTGCTTGTAGCGTTAAAAAATGGTTAATATGCAGTTTGCATTTTCTTATGAGAGAATGATCCAAACCTGAATGTTATAGTGAAAATAGACTTACCTTTGTAAAATAAAGCAATTTTGCCTATAAGGACTCATTTGCACCTAATTGTCGTAAAGCATGTAAAAACTGCTTGTCTGCGTTTAAATAATGGTTAATATGCAGTTTGCATTTTCTTATGAGAGAATGATCCAAACCTGAATGTTATAGTGTAAATAGACTTACCTTCAGAAAATAAAGCAATTTTGCCTATAAGGACTCATTTGCCCCTAATTGTCATAAAGCATGTAAAAACTGCTTGTATGCGTTAAAATAATGGTTAATATGCAGTTTGCATTCTCTTATGAGAGAATGATCCAAACCTGAATGTTATAGTGTAAATAGACTTACCTTTGTAAAATAAAGCAATTTTGCCTATAAGGACTCATTTGCACGCAATTGTCGTGAAGCATGTAAAAACTGCTTGTCTGCGTGAAAATGATAGTAAATATGCAGTTTGCATTTTCTTATGAGAGAATGATCCAAACCTGAATGTTATAGTGTAAATAGACTTACCCTCATGAAATAAAGCAATTTTGCCTATAAAGACTCATTTGCACCTAATTGTCGTAAAGCATGTAAAAACTGCTTGTCTGCGTTAAAATAATGGTTAATATGCAGTTTGCATTTTCTTATGAGAGAATGATCCAAACCTGAATGTTATAGTGTAAATAAACCTACCTTTGTAAAATAAAGCAATTTTGCCTATAAGGACTCATTTGCACGCAATTGACGTGAAGCATGTAAAAACTGCTTGTCTGCGTTAAAATAATGGTTAATATGCAGTTTGCATTTTCTTATGGGAGAATGATCCAAACCTGAATGTTATAGTGTAAATAGACTTACCTTCATGATATAAAGCAATTTTGCCTATAAGGACTCATTTGCCCATAATTGTCATAAAGCATGTAAAAACTGCTTGTAGCGTTAAAATAATGGTTAATATGCAGTTTGCATTTTCTTACGAGAGAATGATCCAAACCTGAATATTATAGTGTAAACAGACTTACCTTCATGAAATAAAGCAATTTTGCCTATAAGGACTCATTTGGCCCTAATTGTCATAAAGCATGTAAAAACTGCTTGTATGTGTTAAAATAATGGTTAATATGCAGTTTGCATTTTCTTATGAGAGAATGATCCAAACCTGAATGTTATAGTGTAAATAAACCTACCTTTGTAAAATAAAGCAATTTTGCCTATAAGGACTCATTTGCACGCAATTGTCGTGAAGCATGTAAAAACTGCTTGTCTGCGTTAAAATAATGGTTAATATGCAGTTTGCATTTTCTTATGAGAGAATGATCTAAACCTGAATGTTATAGTGTAAATAGACTTACCTTCATGATATAAAGCAATTTTGCCTATAAGGACTCATTTGCCCCTAATTGTCATAAAGCATGAAAAAACTGCTTGTAGCGTTAAAATAATGGTTAATATGCAGTTTGCATTTTCTTACGAGAGAATGATCCAAACCTGAATATTATAGTGTAAATAGACTTACCTTCATGAAATAAAGCAATTTTGCCTATAAAGACTCTTTTGCACCTAATTGTCATAAAGCATGTAAAAACTGCTTGTATGCGCTAAAATGATAGAAAATATGCAGTTTGCATTTTCTTATGAGCGAATGATCCAAACCTGAATGTTATAGTGTAAATAGACTTACCTTCATGATATAAAGCAATTTTGCCTATAAGGACTCATTTGCACGCAATTGTCATAAAGCATGTAAAAACTGCTTGTAGCGTTAAAATAATGGTTGATATGCAGTTTGCATTTTCTTATGAGAGAATGATCCAAACCTGAATGTTATAGTGTAAATAGACTTACCTTCATGAAATAAAGCAATTTTGCCTATAAAGACTCATTTGCACCTAATTGTCATAAAGCATGTAAAAACTGCTTGTATGCGTTACAATGATAGTAAATATGCAGTTTGCATTTTCTTATGAGCGAATGATCCATACCTGAATGTTATAGTGTAAATAGACTTACCCTCATGAAATAAAGCAAATTTGCTTATAAGGACTCATTTGCACCTAATTGTCATAAAGCTTGTAAAAACTGCTTGTATGCGTTAAAATAATAGTTAATATGCAGTTTGCGTTTTCTTATGAGAGAATGATCCAAACCTGAATGTTATAGTGAAAATAGACTTACCTTCAAAAAATAAAGCAATTTTGCCTATAAGGACTCATTTGCCCCTAATTGTCATAAAGCATGATAAAACTGCTTGTAGCGTTAAAATAATGGTTAATATGCAGTTTGCATTTTCTTACGAGAGAATGATCCAAACCTGAATATTATAGTGTAAATAGACTTACCTTCATGAAATAAAGCAATTTTGCCTATAAAGACTCATTTGCACCTAATTGTCATAAAGCATGTAAAAACTGCTTGTATGCGTTACAATGATAGTAAATATGCAGTTTGCATTTTCTTATGAGCGAATGATCCATACCTGAATGTTATAGTGTAAATAGACTTACCCTCATGAAATAAAGCAAATTTGCTTATAAGGACTCATTTGCACCTAATTGTCATAAAGCTTGTAAAAACTGCTTGTATGCGTTAAAATAATAGTTAATATGCAGTTTGCGTTTTCTTATGAGAGAATGATCTAAACCTGAATGTTATAGTGAAAATAGACTTACCTTTGTAAAATAAAGCAATTTTGCCTATAAGGACTCATTTGCACCTAATTGTCGTAAAGCATGTAAAAACTGCTTGTCTGCGTTAAAATAATGGTTAATATGCAGTTTGCATTTTCTTATGAGAGAATGATCCAAACCTGAATGTTATAGTGTAAATAGACTTACCTTCAAAAAATAAAGCAATTTTGCCTATAAGGACTCATTTGCCCCTAATTGTCATAAAGCATGTAAAAACTGCTTGTATGCGTTAAAATAATGGTTAATATGCAGTTTGCATTTTCTTATGAGAGAATGATCCAAACCTGAATGTTATAGTGTAAATAGACTTACCTTTGTAAAATAAAGCAATTTTGCCTATAAGGACTCATTTGCACGCAATTGTCGTGAAGCATGTAAAAACTGCTTGTCTGCGTGAAAATGATAGTAAATATGCAGTTTGCATTTTCTTATGAGAGAATGATCCAAACCTGAATGTTATAGTGTAAATAGACTTACCCTCATGAAATAACGCAATTTTGCCTATAAAGGATCATTTGCACCTAATTGTCGTAAAGCATGTAAAAACTGCTTGTCTGCGTTAAAAAAATGGTTAATATGCAGTTTGCATTTTCTTGTGAGAGAATGATCCAAACCTGAATATTACAGTGTAAATAGACTTACCTTCATGAAATAAAGCAATTTTGCCTATAAGGACTCATTTGGCCCTAATTGTCATAAAGCATGTAAAAACTGCTTGTATGCGTTAAAATAATGGTTAATATGCAGTTTGCATTTTCTTATGAGAGAATGATCCAAACCTGAATGTTATAGTGAAAATAGATTTACCTTTGTAAAATAAAGCAATTTTGCCTATAAGGACTCATTTGCACCTAATTGTCGTAAAGCATGTAAAAACTGCTTGTCTGCGTTAAAATAATGGTTAATATGCAGTTTGCATTTTCTTATGAGAGAATGATCCAAACCTGAATGTTATAGTGTAAATAGACTTACCTTCAAAAAATAAAGCAATTTTGCCTATAAGGACTCATTTGCCCCTAATTGTCATAAAGCATGTAAAAACTGCTTGTATGCGTTAAAATAATGGTTAATATGCAGTTTGCATTTTCTTATGAGAGAATGATCCAAACCTGAATGTTATAGTGAAAATAGACTTACCTTTGTAAAATAAAGCAATTTTGCCTATAAGGACTCATTTGCACCTAATTGTCGTAAAGCATGTAAAAACTGCTTGTCTGCGTTAAAATAATGGTTAATATGCAGTTTGCATTTTTTTATGAGAGAATGATCCAAACCTGAATGTTATAGTGTAAATAGACTTACCTTCAAAAAATAAAGCAATTTTGCCTATAAAGACTCATTTGCCCCTAATTGTCATAAAGCATGTAAAAACTGCTTGTATGCGTTAAAATAATGGTTAATATGCAGTTTGCATTTTCTTATGAGAGAATGATCCAAACCTGAATGTTATAGTGTAAATAAACTTACCTGTGTAAAATAAAGCAATTTTGCCTATAAGGACTCATTTGCACGCAATTGTCGTGAAGCATGTAAAAACTGCTTGTCTGCGTTAAAATAATGGTTAATATGCAGTTTGCATTTTCTTATGAGAGAATGATCCAAACCTGAATGTTATAGTGTAAATAGACTTACCTTCATGATATAAAGCAATTTTGCCTATAAGGACTCATTTGCCCCTAATTGTCATAAAGCATGTAAAAACTGCTTGTATGCGTTAAAATAATGGTTAATATGCAGTTTGCATTTTCTTATGAGAGAATGATCCAAACCTGAATATTACAGTGTAAATAGACTTACCTTCATGAAATAAAGCAATTTTGCCTATAAGGACTCATTTGGCCCTAATTGTCATAAAGCATGTAAAAACTGCTTGTATGCGTTAAAATAATGGTTAATATGCAGTTTGCATTTTCTTATGAGAGAATGATCCAAACCTGAATGTTATAGTGTAAATAGACTTACCTTCATAAAATAACGCAATTTTGCCTATAAGGACTCATTTGCACCTAATTGTCGTAAAGCATGTAAAAACTGCTTGTCTGCGTTTAAATAATGGTTAATATGCAGTTTGCATTTTCTTATGAGAGAATGATCCAAAAATGAATGTTATAGTGTAAATAGACTTACCTTCATAAAATAAAGCAATTTTGCCTATAAGGACTCATTTGCCCCTAATTGTCATAAAGCATGTAAAAACTGCTTGTATATGTTAAAATAATGGTTAATATGCAGTTTGCATTTTCTTATGAGAGAATGATCCAAACCTGAATGTTATAGTGAAAATAGACTTACCTTTGTAAAATAAAGCAATTTTGCCTATAAGGACTCATTTGCACTTAATTGTCGTAAAGCATTTAAAAACTGCTTGTCAGCGTTAAAATAATGGTTAATATGCAGTTTGCATTTTCTTATGAGAGAATGATCCAAACCTGAATGTTATAGTGTAAATAGACTTACCCTCATGAAATAAAGCAATTTTGCCTATAAAGAATCATTTGCACCTAATTGTCAAAAAGCATGTAAAAACTGCTTGTATGCGTTAAAATAATGGTTAATATGCAGTTTGCATTTTCTTATGAGAGAATGATCCAAACCTGAATGTTATAGTGTAAATAGACTTACCTTCAAAAAATAAAGCAATTTTGCCTATAAAGACTCATTTGCACCTAATTGTCATAAAGCATGTAAAAACTGCTTGTATGCGTTAAAATAATGGTTAATATGCAGTTTGCATTTTCTTATGAGAGAATGATCCAAACCTGAATGTTATAGTGTAAATAAACTTACCTGTGTAAAATAAAGCAATTTTGCCTATAAGGACTCATTTGCACGCAATTGTCGTGAAGCATGTAAAAACTGCTTGTCTGCGTTAAAATAATGGTTAATATGCAGTTTGCATTTTCTTATGAGAGAATGATCCAAACCTGAATGTTATAGTGTAAATAGACTTACCTTCATGATATAAAGCAATTTTGCCTATAAGGACTCATTTGCCCCTAATTGTCATAAAGCATGTAAAAAATGCTTGTAGCGTTAAAATAATGGTTAATATGCAGTTTGCATTTTCTTATGAGAGAATGATCCAAACCTGAATATTACAGTGTAAATAGACTTACCTTCATGAAATAAAGCAATTTTGCCTATAAGGACTCATTTGGCCCTAATTGTCATAAAGCATGTAAAAACTGCTTGTATGCGTTAAAATAATGGTTAATATGCAGTTTGCATTTTCTTATGAGAGAATGATCCAAACCTGAATGTTATAGTGTAAATAGACTTACCTTCATAAAATAACGCAATTTTGCCTATAAGGACTCATTTGCACCTAATTGTCGTAAAGCATGTAAAAACTGCTTGTCTGCGTTTAAATAATGGTTAATATGCAGTTTGCATTTTCTTATGAGAGAATGATCCAAAAATGAATGTTATAGTGTAAATAGACTTACCTTCATAAAATAAAGCAATTTTGCCTATAAGGACTCATTTGCCCCTAATTGTCATAAAGCATGTAAAAACTGCTTGTATATGTTAAAATAATGGTTAATATGCAGTTTGCATTTTCTTATGAGAGAATGATCCAAACCTGAATGTTATAGTGAAAATAGACTTACCTTTGTAAAATAAAGCAATTTTGCCTATAAGGACTCATTTGCACTTAATTGTCGTAAAGCATTTAAAAACTGCTTGTCAGCGTTAAAATAATGGTTAATATGCAGTTTGCATTTTCTTATGAGAGAATGATCCAAACCTGAATGTTATAGTGTAAATAGACTTACCCTCATGAAATAAAGCAATTTTGCCTATAAAGAATCATTTGCACCTAATTGTCAAAAAGCATGTAAAAACTGCTTGTATGCGTTAAAATAATGGTTAATATGCAGTTTGCATTTTCTTATGAGAGAATGATCCAAACCTGAATGTTATAGTGTAAATAGACTTACCCTCATGAAATAAAGCAATTTTGCCTATAAAGACTCATTTGCACCTAATTGTCGTAAAGCATGTAAAAACTGATTGTCTGCGTTTAAATAATGGTTAATATGCAGTTTGCATTTTCTTATGAGAGAATGATCCAAACCTGAATGTTATAGTGTAAATAAACTTACATTTGTAAAATAAAGCAATTTTGCCTATAAGGACTCATTTGCACGCAATTGTCGTGAAGCATGTAAAAATAGCTTGTCTGCGTTAAAATAATGGTTAATATGCAGTTTGCATTTTCTTATGAGAGAATGATCCAAACCTGAATGTTATAGTGTAAATAGACTTACCTTCATGAAATAAAGCAATTTTGCCTATAAGGACTCATTTGCCCCTAATTGTCATAAAGCATGTAAAAACTGCTTGTAGCGTTAAAATAATGGTTAATATGCAGTTTGCATTTTCTTATGAGAGAATGATCCAAACCTGAATGTTATAGTGAAAATAGACTTACCTTTGTAAAATAAAGCAATTTTGTCTATAAGGACTCATTTGCACCTAATTGTCGTAAAGCATGTAAAAACTGCTTGTCTGCGTTAAAATAATGGTTAATATGCAGTTTGCATTTTCTTATGAGAGAATGATCCAAACCTGAATGTTATAGTGTAAATAGACTTACCTTCATAAAATAAAGCAATTTTGCCTATAAGGACTCATTTGCCACTAATTGTCATAAAGCATGTAAAAACTGCTTGTATGCGTTAAAATAATGGTTAATATGCAGTTTGCATTCTCTTATGAGAGAATGATCCAAACCTGAATGTTATAGTGTAAATAGACTTACCTTCATGATATAAAGCAATTTTGCCTATAAGGACTCATTTGCCCCTAATTGTCATAAAGCATGTAAAAACTGCTTGTAGCGTTAAAATAATGGTTAATATGCAGTTTGCATTTTCTTACGAGAGAATGATCCAAACCTGAATATTATAGTGTAAATAGACTTACCTTCATGAAATAAAGCAATTTTGCCTATAAGGACTCATTTGGCCCTAATTGTCATAAAGCATGTAAAAACTGCTTGTATGCGTTAAAATAATGGTTAATATGCAGTTTGCATTTTCTTATGAGAGAATGATCCAAACCTGAATATTACAGTGTAAATAGACTTACCTTCATGAAATAAAGCAATTTTGCCTATAAAGACTCATTTGCACCTAATTGTCATAAAGCATGTAAAAACTGCTTGTATGCGTTAAAATGATAGTAAATATGCAGTTTGCATTTTCTTATGAGCGAATGATCCAAACTTGAATGGTATAGTGTAAATAAACTTACCTGTGTAAAATAAAGCAATTTTGCCTATAAGGACTCATTTGCACGCAATTGTCGTGAAGCATGTAAAAACTGCTTGTCTGCGTTAAAATAATGGTTAATATGCAGTTTGCATTTTCTTATGAGAGAATGATCCAAACCTGAATGTTATAGTGTAAATAGACTTACCTTCATGATATAAAGCAATTTTGCCTATAAGGACTCATTTGCCCCTAATTGTCATAAAGCATGTAAAAACTGCTTGTACGCGTTAAAATAATGGTTAATATGCAGTTTGCATTTTCTTATGAGAGAATGATCCAAACCTGAATGTTATAGTGTAAATAGACTTACCTTCATGAAATAAAGCAATTTTGCCTATAAAGACTCATTTGCACCTAATTGTCATAAAGCATGTAAAAACTGCTTGTATGCGTTAAAATGATAGTAAATATGCAGTTTGCATTTTCTTATAAGCGAATGATCCAAACCTGAATGTTATAGTGTATATAGACTTACCCTCATGAAATAAAGCAATTTTGCTTATAAGGACTCATTTGGCCCTAATTGTCATAAAGCATGTAAAAACTGCTTGTATGCATTAAAATAATGGTTAATATGCAGTTTGCATTTTCTTATGAGAGAATGATCCAAACCTGAATGTTATAGTGTAAATAGACTTACCTTCATAAAATAAAGCAATTTTGCCTATAAGGACTCATTTGCACCTAATTGTCGTAAAGCATGTAAAAACTGCTTGTCTGCGTTTAAATAATGGTTAATATGCAGTTTGCATTTTCTTATCAGAGAATGATCCAAACCTGAATGTTATAGTGTAAATAGACTTACCCTCATGAAATAAAGCAATTTTGCCTATAAAGACTCATTTGCACCTAATTGTCAAAAAGCATGTAAAAACTGCTTGTATGCGTTAAAATAATGGTTAATATGCAGTTTGCATTTTCTTATGAGAGAATGATCCAAACCTGAATGTTATAGTGTAAATAGACTTACCCTCATGAAATAAAGCAATTTTGCCTATAAAGACTCATTTGCACCTAATTGTCGTAAAGCATGTAAAAACTGCTTGTCTGCGTTTAAATAATGGTTAATATGCAGTTTGCATTTTCTTATAAGAGAATGATCCAAACCTGAATGTTATAGTGTAAATAAACTTACCTTTGTAAAATAAAGCAATTTTGCCTATAAGGACTCATTTGCACGTAATTGTCGTGAAGCATGTAAAAACTGCTTGTCTGCGTTAAAATAATGGTTAATATGCAGTTTGCATTTTCTTATGAGAGAATGATCCAAACCTGAATGTTATAGTGTAAATAGACTTACCTTTATGAAATAAAGCAATTTTGCCTATAAGGACTCATTTGCCATTAATTGTCATAAAGCATGTAAAAACTGCTTGTAGCGTTAAAAAATGGTTAATATGCAGTTTGCATTTTCTTATGAGAGAATGATCCAAACCTGAATGTTATAGTGAAAATAGACTTACCTTTGTAAAATAAAGCAATTTTGCTTATAAGGACTCATTTGCACCTAATTGTCGTAAAGCATGTAAAAACTGCTTGTCTGCGTTTAAATAATGGTTAATATGCAGTTTGCATTTTCTTATGAGAGAATGATCCAAACCTGAATGTTATAGTGTAAATAGACTTACCTTCATAAAATAAAGCAATTTTGCCTATAAGGACTCATTTGCCCCTAATTGTCATAAAGCATGTAAAAACTGCTTGTATGCGTTAAAATAATGGTTAATATGCAGTTTGCATTCTCTTATGAGAGAATGATCCAAACCTGAATGTTATAGTGTAAATAGACTTACCTTTGTAAAATAAAGCAATTTTGCCTATAAGGACTCATTTGCACGCAATTGTCGTGAAGCATGTAAAAACTGCTTGTCTGCGTGAAAATGATAGTAAATATGCAGTTTGCATTTTCTTATGAGAGAATGATCCAAACCTGAATGTTATAGTGTAAATAGACTTACCCTCATGAAATAAAGCAATTTTGCCTATAAAGACTCATTTGCACCTAATTGTCGTAAAGCATGTAAAAACTGCTTGTCTGCGTTAAAATAATGGTTAATATGCAGTTTGCATTTTCTTATGAGAGAATGATCCAAACCTGAATGTTATAGTGTAAATAAACCTACCTTTGTAAAATAAAGCAATTTTGCCTATAAGGACTCATTTGCACGCAATTGTCGTGAAGCATGTAAAAACTGCTTGTCTGCGTTAAAATAATGGTTAATATGCAGTTTGCATTTTCTTATGAGAGAATGATCCAAACCTGAATGTTATAGTGTAAATAGACTTACCTTCATGATATAAAGCAATTTTGCCTATAAGGACTCATTTGCCCATAATTGTCATAAAGCATGTAAAAACTGCTTGTAGCGTTAAAATAATGGTTAATATGCAGTTTGCATTTTCTTACGAGAGAATGATCCAAACCTGAATATTATAGTGTAAACAGACTTACCTTCATGAAATAAAGCAATTTTGCCTATAAGGACTCATTTGGCCCTAATTGTCATAAAGCATGTAAAAACTGCTTGTATGCGTTAAAATAATGGTTAATATGCAGTTTGCATTTTCTTATGAGAGAATGATCCAAACCTGAATGTTATAGTGTAAATAAACCTACCTTTGTAAAATAAAGCAATTTTGCCTATAAGGACTCATTTGCACGCAATTGTCGTAAAGCATGTAAAAAATGCTTGTCTGCGTTAAAATAATGGTTAATATGCAGTTTGCATTTTCTTATGAGAGAATGATCTAAACCTGAATGTTATAGTGTAAATAGACTTACCTTCATGATATAAAGCAATTTTGCCTATAAGGACTCATTTGCCCCTAATTGTCATAAAGCATGAAAAAACTGCTTGTAGCGTTAAAATAATGGTTAATATGCAGTTTGCATTTTCTTACGAGAGAATGATCCAAACCTGAATATTATAGTGTAAATAGACTTACCTTCATGAAATAAAGCAATTTTGCCTATAAAGACTCATTTGCACCTAATTGTCATAAAGCATGTAAAAACTGCTTGTATGCGTTAAAATGATAGAAAATATGCAGTTTGCATTTTCTTATGAGCGAATGATCCAAACCTGAATGTTATAGTGTAAATAGACTTACCCTCATGAAATAAAGCAAATTTGCTTATAAGGACTCATTTGCACCTAATTGTCATAAAGCTTGTAAAAACTGCTTGTATGCGTTAAAATAATAGTTAATATGCAGTTTGCATTTTCTTATGAGAGAATGATCCAAACCTGAATGTTATAGTGAAAATAGACTTACCTTTGTAAAATAAAGCAATTTTGCCTATAAGGTCTCATTTGCACCTAATTGTCGTAAAGCATGTAAAAACTGCTTGTCTGCGTTTAAATAATGGTTAATATGCAGTTTGCATTTTCTTATGAGAGAATGATCCAAACCTGAATGGTATAGTGTAAATAGACTTACCTTCATAAAATAAAGCAATTTTGCCTATAAGGACTCATTTGCCCCTAATTGTCATAAAGCATGTAAAAACTGCTTGTATGCGTTAAAATAATGGTTAATATGCAGTTTGCATTCTCTTATGAGAGAATGATCCAAACCTGAATGTTATAGTGTAAATAGACTTACCTTTGTAAAATAAAGCAATTTTGCCTATAAGGACTCATTTGCACGCAATTGTCGTGAAGCATGTAAAAACTGCTTGTCTGCGTGAAAATGATAGTAAATATGCAGTTTGCATTTTCTTATGAGAGAATGATCCAAACCTGAATGTTATAGTGTAAATAGACTAACCCTCATGAAATAAAGCAATTTTGCCTATAAAGACTCATTTGCACGTAATTGTCGTAAAGCATGTAAAAACTGCTTGTCTGCGTTAAAATAATGGTTAATATGCAGTTTGCATTTTCTTATGAGAGAATGATCCAAACCTGAATGTTATAGTGTAAATAGACTTACCTTCATGATATAAAGCAATTTTGCCTATAAGGACTCATTTGCCCCTAATTGTCATAAAGCATGTAAAAACTGCCTGTAGCGTTAAAATAATGGTTAATATGCAGTTTGCATTTTCTTACGAGAGAATGATCCAAACCTGAATATTATAGTGTAAATAGACTTACCTTCATGAAATAAAGCAATTTTGCCTATAAAGACTCATTTGCACCTAATTGTCATAAAGCATGTAAAAACTGCTTGTATGCGTTAAAATGATAGAAAATATGCAGTTTGCATTTTCTTATGAGCGAATGATCCAAACCTGAATGTTATAGTGTAAATAGACTTACCCTCATGAAATAAAGCAAATTTGCTTATAAGGACTCATTTGCACCTAATTGTCATAAAGCTTGTAAAAACTGCTTGTATGCGTTAAAATAATAGTTAATATGCAGTTTGCATTTTCTTATGAGAGAATGATCCAAACCTGAATGTTATAGTGAAAATAGACTTACCTTTGTAAAATAAAGCAATTTTGCCTATAAGGACTTATTTGCACCTAATTGTCGTAAAGCATGTAAAAACTGCTTGTCTGCGTTAAAATAATGGTTAATATGCAGTTTGCATTTTCTTATGAGAGAATGATCCAAACCTGAATGTTATAGTGTAAATAGACTTACCTTCATGAAATAAAGCAATTTTGCCTATAAGGACTCATTTGCCCCTAATTGTCATACAGCATGTAAAAACTGCTTGTATGCGTTAAAATAATGGTTAATATGCAGTTTGCATTTTCTTATGAGAGAATGATCCAAACCTGAATGTTATAGTGTAAATAGACTTACCTTTGTAAAATAAAGCAATTTTGCCTATAAGGACTCATTTGCACGCAATTGTCGTGAAGCATGTAAAAACTGCTTGTCTGCGTGAAAATGATAGTAAATATGCAGTTTGCATTTTCTTATGAGAGAATGATCCAAACCTGAATGTTATAGTGAAAATAGACTTACCTTTGTAAAATAAAGCAATTTTGCCTATAAGGACTCATTTACACCTAATTGTCGTAAAGCATGTAAAAACTGCTTGTCTGCGTTAAAATAATGGTTAATATGCAGTTTGCATTTTCTTATGAGAGAATGATCCAAACCTGAATGTTATAGTGTAAATAGACTTACCTTCATGAAATAAAGCAATTTTGCCTATAAGGACTCATTTGCCCCTAATTGTCATAAAGCATGTAAAAACTGCTTGTAGCGTTAAAATAAAGGTTAATATGCAGTTTGCATTTTCTTATGAGAGAATGATCCAAACCTGAATGTTATAGTGAAAATAGACTTACCTTTGTAAAATAAAGCAATTTTGTCTATAAGGACTCATTTGCACCTAATTGTCGTAAAGCATGTAAAAACTGCTTGTCTGCGTTAAAATAATGGTTAATATGCAGTTTGCATTTTCTTATGAGAGAATGATCCAAACCTGAATGTTATAGTGTAAATAGACTTACCTTCATAAAATAAAGCAATTTTGCCTATAAGGACTCATTTGCCACTAATTGTCATAAAGCATGTAAAAACTGCTTGTATGCGTTAAAATAATGGTTAATATGCAGTTTGCATTCTCTTATGAGAGAATGATCTAAACCTGAATGTTATAGTGTAAATAGACTTACCTTTGTAAAATAAAGCAATTTTGCCTATACGGACTCATTTGCACGCAATTGTCGTGAAGCATGTAAAAACTGCTTGTCTGCGTGAAATTGATAGTAAATATGCAGTTCGCATTTTCTTATGAGAGAATGATCCAAACCTGAATGTTATAGTGTAAATAGACTTACCTTCATGATATAAAGCAATTTTGCCTATAAGGACCCATTTGCCCCTAATTGTCATAAAGCATGTAAAAACTGCTTGTAGCGTTAAAATAATGGTTAATATGCAGTTTGCATTTTCTTACGAGAGAATGATCCAAACCTGAATATTATAGTGTAAATAGACTTACCTTCATGAAATAAAGCAATTTTGCCTATAAGGACTCATTTGGCCCTAATTGTCATAAAGCATGTAAAAACTGCTTGTATGCGTTAAAATAATGGTTAATATGCAGTTTGCATTTTCTTATGAGAGAATGATCCAAACCTGAATATTACAGTGTAAATAGACTTACCTTCATGAAATAAAGCAATTTTGCCTATAAAGACTCATTTGCACCTAATTGTCATAAAGCATGTAAAAACTGCTTGTATGCGTTAAAATGATAGTAAATATGCAGTTTGCATTTTCTTTCGAGCGAATGATCCAAACTTGAATGGTATATTGTAAATAGACTTACCTGTGTAAAATAAAGCAATTTTGCCTATAAGGACTCATTTGCACGCAATTGTCGTGAAGCATGTAAAAACTGCTTGTCTGCGTGAAAATGATAGTAAATATGCAGTTTGCATTTTCTTATGAGAGAATGATCCAAACCTAAATGTTATAGTGTAAATAGATTTACCCTCATGAAATAAAGCAATTTTGCCTATAAAGACTCATTTGCACCTAATTGTCGTAAAGCATGTAAAAACTGCTTGTCTGCGTTAAAAAAATGGTTAATATGCAGTTTGCATTTTCTTATGAGAGAATGATCCAAACCTGAATGTTATAGTGTAAATAAACTTACCTGTGTAAAATAAAGCAATTTTGCCTATAAGGACTCATTTGCACGCAATTGTCGTGAAGCATGTAAAAACTGCTTGTCTGCGTTAAAATAATGGTTAATATGCAGTTTGCATTTTCTTATGAGAGAATGATCCAAACCTGAATGTTATAGTGTAAATAGACTTACCTTCATTAAATAATGCAATTTTGCCTATAAAGACTCATTTGCACCTAATTGTCATAAAGCATGTAAAAACTGCTTGTATGCGTTAAAATAATGGTTAATATGCAGTTTGCATTTTCTTATGAGAGAATGATCCAAACCTGAATGTTATAGTGTAAATAGACTTACCTTTGTAAAATAAAGCAATTTTGCCTATAAGGACTCATTTGCACGCAATTGTCGTGAAGCATGTAAAAACTGCTTGTCTGCGTGAAAATGATAGTAAATATGCAGTTTGCATTTTCTTATGAGAGAATGATCCAAACCTGAATGTTATAGTGTAAATAGACTTACCTTCATGAAATAAAGCAATTTTGCCTATAAGGACTCATTTGCCCCTAATTGTCATAAAGCATGTAAAAACTGCTTGTATGCGTTAAAATAATGGTTAATATGCAGTTTGCATTTTCTTATGAGAGAATAATCCAAACCTGAATGTTATAGTGTAAATAGACTTACCTTTGTAAAATAAAGCAATTTTGCCTATAAGGACTCATTTGCACGCAATTGTCGTGAAGCATGTAAAAACTGCTTGTCTGCGTGAAAATGATAGTAAATATGCAGTTTGCATTTACTTATGAGAGAATGATCCAAACCTGAATGTTATAGTGTAAATAGACTTACCTTCATGATATAAAGCAATTTTGCCTATAAGGACTCATTTGCACGCAATTGTCATAAAGCATGTAAAAACTGCTTGTAGCGTTAAAATAATGGTTAATATGCAGTTTGCATTTTCTTATGAGAGAATGATCCAAACCTGAATATTATAGTGTAAATAGACTTACCTTCATGAAATAAAGCAATTTTGCCTATAAGGACTCATTTGGCCCTAATTGTCATAAAGCATGTAAAAACTGCTTGTATGCGTTAAAATAATGGTTAATATGCAGTTTGCATTTTCTTATGAGAGAATGATCCAAACCTGAATGTTATAGTGTAAATAGACTTACCTTCATGAAATAAAGCAATTTTGCCTATAAAGACTCATTTGCACCTAATTGTCATAAAGCATGTAAAAACTGCTTGTATGCGTTACAATGATAGTAAATATGCAGTTTGCATTTTCTTATGAGCGAATGATCCAAACCTGAATGTTATAGTGTAAATAGACTTACCCTCATGAAATAAAGCAAATTTGCTTATAAGGACTCATTTGCACCTAATTGTCATAAAGCTTGTAAAAACTGCTTGTATGCGTTAAAATAATAGTTAATATGCAGTTTGCATTTTCTTATGAGAGAATGATCCAAACCTGAATGTTATAGTGAAAATAGACTTACCTTTGTAAAATAAAGCAATTTTGCCTATAAGGACTCATTTGCACCTAATTGTCGTAAAGCATGTAAAAACTGCTTGTCTGCGTTAAAATAATGGTTAATATGCAGTTTGCATTTTCTTATGAGAGAATGATCCAAACCTGAATGTTATAGTGTAAATAGACTTACCTTCAAAAAATAAAGCAATTTTGCCTATAAGGACTCATTTGCCCCTAATTGTCATAAAGCATGTAAAAACTGCTTGTATGCGTTAAAATAATGGTTAATATGCAGTTTGCATTTTCTTATGAGAGAATGATCCAAACCTGAATGTTATAGTGAAAATAGACTTACCTTAGTAAAATAAAGCAATTTTGCCTATAAGGACTCATTTGCACGCAATTGTCGTGAAGCATGTAAAAACTGCTTGTCTGCGTTAAAATAATGGTTAATATGCAGTTTGCATTTTCTTATGAGAGAATGATCCAAACCTAAATGTTATAGTGTAAATAGACTTACCTTCATGATATAAAGCAATTTTGCCTATAAGGACTCATTTGCCCCTAATTGTCATAAAGCATGTAAAAACTGCTTGTAGCGTTAAAATAATGGTTAATATGCAGTTTGCATTTTCTTACGAGAGAATGATCCAAACCTGAATATTATAGTGTAAATAGACTTACCTTCATGAAATAAAGCAATTTTGCCTATAAGGACTCATTTGGCCCTAATTGTCATAAAGCATGTAAAAACTGCTTGTACGCGTTAAAATAATGGTTAATATGCAGTTTGCATTTTCTTATGAGAGAATGATCCAAACCTGAATATTACAGTGTAAATAGACTTACCTTCATGAAATAAAGCAATTTTGCCTATAAGGACTCATTTGGCCCTAATTGTCATAAAGCATGTAAAAACTGCTTGTATGCGTTAAAATAATGGTTAATATGCAGTTTGCATTTTCTTATGAGAGAATGATCCAAACCTGAATGTTATAGTGTAAATAGACTTACCTTCATAAAATAAAGCAATTTTGCCTATAAGGACTCATTTGCCACTAATTGTCATAAAGCATGTAAAAACTGCTTGTATGCGTTAAAATAATGGTTAATATGCAGTTTGCATTCTCTTATGAGAGAATGATCTAAACCTGAATGTTATAGTGTAAATAGACTTACCTTTGTAAAATAAAGCAATTTTGCCTATACGGACTCATTTGCACGCAATTGTCGTGAAGCATGTAAAAACTGCTTGTCTGCGTGAAATTGATAGTAAATATGCAGTTCGCATTTTCTTATGAGAGAATGATCCAAACCTGAATGTTATAGTGTAAATAGACTTACCTTCATGATATAAAGCAATTTTGCCTATAAGGACCCATTTGCCCCTAATTGTCATAAAGCATGTAAAAACTGCTTGTAGCGTTAAAATAATGGTTAATATGCAGTTTGCATTTTCTTACGAGAGAATGATCCAAACCTGAATATTATAGTGTAAATAGACTTACCTTCATGAAATAAAGCAATTTTGCCTATAAGGACTCATTTGGCCCTAATTGTCATAAAGCATGTAAAAACTGCTTGTATGCGTTAAAATAATGGTTAATATGCAGTTTGCATTTTCTTATGAGAGAATGATCCAAACCTGAATATTACAGTGTAAATAGACTTACCTTCATGAAATAAAGCAATTTTGCCTATAAAGACTCATTTGCACCTAATTGTCATAAAGCATGTAAAAACTGCTTGTATGCGTTAAAATGATAGTAAATATGCAGTTTGCATTTTCTTTCGAGCGAATGATCCAAACTTGAATGGTATAGTGTAAATAGACTTACCTGTGTAAAATAAAGCAATTTTGCCTATAAGGACTCATTTGCACGCAATTGTCGTGAAGCATGTAAAAACTGCTTGTCTGCGTGAAAATGATAGTAAATATGCAGTTTGCATTTTCTTATGAGAGAATGATCCAAACCTAAATGTTATAGTGTAAATAGACTTACCCTCATGAAATAAAGCAATTTTGCCTATAAAGACTCATTTGCACCTAATTGTCGTAAAGCATGTAAAAACTGCTTGTCTGCGTTAAAAAAATGGTTAATATGCAGTTTGCATTTTCTTATGAGAGAATGATCCAAACCTGAATGTTATAGTGTAAATAAACTTACCTGTGTAAAATAAAGCAATTTTGCCTATAAGGACTCATTTGCACGCAATTGTCGTGAAGCATGTAAAAACTGCTTGTCTGCGTTAAAATAATGGTTAATATGCAGTTTGCATTTTCTTATGAGAGAATGATCCAAACCTGAATGTTATAGTGTAAATAGACTTACCTTCATTAAATAAAGCAATTTTGCCTATAAAGACTCATTTGCACCTAATTGTCATAAAGCATGTAAAAACTGCTTGTATGCGTTAAAATAATGGTTAATATGCAGTTTGCATTTTCTTATGAGAGAATGATCCAAACCTGAATGTTATAGTGTAAATAGACTTACCTTTGTAAAATAAAGCAATTTTGCCTATAAGGACTCATTTGCACGCAATTGTCGTGAAGCATGTAAAAACTGCTTGTCTGCGTGAAAATGATAGTAAATATGCAGTTTGCATTTTCTTATGAGAGAATGATCCAAACCTGAATGTTATAGTGTAAATAGACTTACCTTCATGAAATAAAGCAATTTTGCCTATAAGGACTCATTTGCTCCTAATTGTCATAAAGCATGTAAAAACTGCTTGTATGCGTTAAAATAATGGTTAATATGCAGTTTGCATTTTCTTATGAGAGAATAATCCAAACCTGAATGTTATAGTGTAAATAGACTTACCTTTGTAAAATAAAGCAATTTTGCCTATAAGGACTCATTTGCACGCAATTGTCGTGAAGCATGTAAAAACTGCTTGTCTGCGTGAAAATGATAGTAAATATGCAGTTTGCATTTTCTTATGAGAGAATGATCCAAACCTGAATGTTATAGTGTAAATAGACTTACCTTCATGATATAAAGCAATTTTGCCTATAAGGACTCATTTGCACGCAATTGTCGTGAAGCATGTAAAAATAGCTTGTCTGCGTTAAAATAATGGTTAATATGCAGTTTGCATTTTCTTATGAGAGAATGATCCAAACCTGAATGTTATAGTGTAAATAGACTTACCTTCATGAAATAAAGCAATTTTGCCTATAAGGACTCATTTGCCCCTAATTGTCATAAAGCATGTAAAAACTGCTTGTATGCGTTAAAATAATGGTTAATATGCAGTTTGCATTTTCTTATGAGAGAATGATCCAAACCTGAATGTTATAGTGAAAATAGACTTACCTTCATGAAATAAAGCAATTTTGCCTATAAAGACTCATTTGCACCTAATTGTCATAAAGCATGTAAAAACTGCTTGTATGCGTTACAATGATAGTAAATATGCAGTTTGCATTTTCTTATGAGCGAATGATCCAAACCTGAATGTTATAGTGTAAATAGACTTACCCTCTTGAAATAAAGCAAATTTGCTTATAAGGACTCATTTGCACCTAATTGTCATAAAGCTTGTAAAAACTGCTTGTATGCGTTAAAATATTAGTTAATATGCAGTTTGCATTTTCTTATGAGAGAATGATCCAAACCTGAATGTTATAGTGAAAATAGACTTACCTTTGTAAAATAAAGCAATTTTGCCTATAAGGACTCATTTGCACCTAATTGTCGTAAAGCATGTAAAAACTGCTTGTCTGCGTTAAAATAATGGTTAATATGCAGTTTGCATTTTCTTATGAGAGAATGATCCAAACCTGAATGTTATAGTGTAAATAGACTTACCTTCAAAAAATAAAGCAATTTTGCCTATAAGGACTCATTTGCCCCTAATTGTCATAAAGCATGTAAAAACTGCTTGTATGCGTTAAAATAATGGTTAATATGCAGTTTGCATTTTCTTATGAGAGAATGATCCAAACCTGAATGTTATAGTGTAAATAAACTTACCTGTGTAAAATAAAGCAATTTTGCCTATAAGGGCTCATTTGCACGCAATTGTCGTGAAGCATGTAAAAACTGCTTGTCTGCGTTAAAATAATGGTTAATATGCAGTTTGCATTTTCTTATGAGAGAATGATCCAAACCTGAATGTTATAGTGTAAATAGACTAACCTTCATGATATAAAGCAATTTTGCCTATAAGGACTCATTTGCCCCTAATTGTCATAAAGCATGTAAAAACTGCTTGTAGCGTTAAAATAATGGTTAATATGCAGTTTGCATTTTCTTATGAGAGAATGATCCAAACCTGAATATTACAGTGTAAATAGACTTACCTTCATGAAATAAAGCAATTTTGCCTATAAGGACTCATTTGGCCCTAATTGTCATAAAGCATGTAAAAACTGCTTGTATGCGTTAAAATAATGGTTAATATGCAGTTTGCATTTTCTTATGAGAGAATGATCCAAACCTGAATGTTATAGTGTAAATAGACTTACCTTCATAAAATAACGCAATTTTGCCTATAAGGACTCATTTGCACCTAATTGTCGTAAAGCATGTAAAAACTGCTTGTCTGCGTTTAAATAATGGTTAATATGCAGTTTGCATTTTCTTATGAGAGAATGATCCAAACCTGAATGTTATAGTGTAAATAGACTTACCTTCATAAAATAAAGCAAATTTGCCTATAAGGACTCATTTGCCCCTAATTGTCATAAAGCATGTAAAAACTGCTTGTATATGTTAAAATAATGGTTAATATGCAGTTTGCATTTTCTTATGAGAGAATGATCCAAACCTGAATGTTATAGTGAAAATAGACTTACCTTTGTAAAATAAAGCAATTTTGCCTATAAGGACTCATTTGCACTTAATTGTCGTAAAGCATTTAAAAACTGCTTGTCAGCGTTAAAATAATGGTTAATATGCAGTTTGCATTTTCTTATGAGAGAATGATCCAAACCTGAATGTTATAGTGTAAATAGACTTACCCTCATGAAATAAAGCAATTTTGCCTATAAAGAGTCATTTGCACCTAATTGTCAAAAAGCATGTAAAAACTGCTTGTATGCGTTAAAATAATGGTTAATATGCAGTTTGCATTTTCTTATGAGAGAATGATCCAAACCTGAATGTTATAGTGTAAATAGACTTACCCTCATGAAATAAAGCAATTTTGCCTATAAAGACTCATTTGCACCTAATTGTCGTAAAGCATGTAAAAACTGATTGTCTGCGTTTAAATAATGGTTAATATGCAGTTTGCATTTTCTTATGAGAAAATGATCCAAACCTGAATGTTATAGTGTAAATAAACTTACATTTATAAAATAAAGCAATTTTGCCTATAAGGACTCATTTGCACGCAATTGTCGTGAAGCATGTAAAAATAGCTTGTCTGCGTTAAAATAATGGTTAATATGCAGTTTGCATTTTCTTATGAGAGAATGATCCAAACCTGAATGTTATAGTGTAAATAGACTTACCTTCATGAAATAAAGCAATTTTGCCTATAAGGACTCATTTGCCCCTAATTGTCATAAAGCATGTAAAAACTGCTTGTAGCGTTAAAATAATGGTTAATATGCAGTTTGCATTTTCTTATGAGAGAATGATCCAAACCTGAATGTTATAGTGAAAATAGACTTACCTTTGTAAAATAAAGCAATTTTGTCTATAAGGACTCATTTGCACCTAATTGTCGTAAAGCATGTAAAAACTGCTTGTCTGCGTTAAAATAATGGTTAATATGCAGTTTGCATTTTCTTATGAGAGAATGATCCAAACCTGAATGTTATAGTGTAAATAGACTTACCTTTGTAAAATAAAGCAATTTTGCCTATAAGGACTCATTTGCACGCAATTGTCGTGAAGCATGTAAAAACTGCTTGTCTGCGTGAAAATGATAGTAAATATGCAGTTCGCATTTTCTTATGAGAGAATGATCCAAACCTGAATGTTATAGTGTAAATAAACCTACCTTTGTAAAATAAAGCAATTTTGCCTATAAGGACTCATTTGCACGCAATTGTCGTGAAGCATGTAAAAACTGCTTGTCGGCGTTAAAATAATGGTTAATATGCAGTTTGCATTTTCTTATGAGAGAATGATCCAAACCTGAATGTTATAGTGTAAATAGACTTACCTTCATGATATAAAGCAATTTTGCCTATAAGGACTCATTTGCCCCTAATTGTCATAAAGCATGTAAAAACTGCTTGTAGCGTTAAAATAATGGTTAATATGCAGTTTGCATTTTCTTACGAGAGAATGATCCAAACCTGAATATTATAGTGTAAATAGACTTACCTTCATGAAATAAAGCAATTTTGCCTATAAGGACTCATTTGGCCCTAATTGTCATAAAGCATGTAAAAACTGCTTGTACGCGTTAAAATAATGGTTAATATGCAGTTTGCATTTTCTTATGAGAGAATGATCCAAACCTGAATGTTATAGTGTAAATAGACTTACCTTCATGAAATAAAGCAATTTTGCCTATAAAGACTCATTTGCACCTAATTGTCATAAAGCATGTAAAAACTGCTTGTATGCGTTAAAATGATAGTAAATATGCAGTTTGCATTTTCTTATGAGCGAATGATCCAAACTTGAATGGTATAGTGTAAATAAACTTACCTGTGTAAAATAAAGCAATTTTGCCTATAAGGACTCATTTGCACGCAATTGTCGTGAAGCATGTAAAAACTGCTTGTCTGCGTTAAAAAAATGGTTAATATGCAGTTTGCATTTTCTTATGAGAGAATGATCCAAACCTGAATGTTATAGTGTAAATAGACTTACCTTCATGATATAAAGCAATTTTGCCTATAAGGACTCATTTGCCCCTAATTGTCATAAAGCATGTAAAAACTGCTTGTAGCGTTAAAATAATGGTTAATATGCAGTTTGCATTTTCTTATGAGAGAATGATCCAAACCTGAATATTACAGTGTAAATAGACTTACCTTCATGAAATAAAGCAATTTTGCCTATAAGGACTCATTTGGCCCTAATTGTCATAAAGCATGTAAAAACTGCTTGTACGCGTTAAAATAATGGTTAATATGCAGTTTGCATTTTCTTATGAGAGAATGATCCAAACCTGAATGTTATAGTGTAAATAGACTTACCTTCATGAAATAAAGCAATTTTGCCTATAAAGACTCTTTTGCACCTAATTGTCATAAAGCATGTAAAAACTGCTTGTATGCGTTAAAATGATAGTAAATATGCAGTTTGCATTTTCTTATGAGCGAATGATCCAAACCTGAATGTTATAGTGTAAATAGACTTACCCTCATGAAATAAAGCAATTTTGCTTATAAGGACTCATTTGGCCCTAATTGTCATAAAGCATGTAAAAACTGCTTGTATGCATTAAAATAATGGTTAATATGCAGTTTGCATTTTCTTATGAGAGAATGATCCAAACCTGAATGTTATAGTGTAAATAGACTTACCTTCATAAAATAAAGCAATTTTGCCTATAAGGACTCATTTGCACCTAATTGTCGTAAAGCATGTAAAAACTGCTTGTCTGCGTTTAAATAATGGTTAATATGCAGTATGCATTTTCTTATCAGAGAATGATCCAAACCTGAATGTTATAGTGTAAATAGACTTACCAACATAAAATAAAGCAATTTTGCCTATAAGGACTCATTTGCCCCTAATTTTCATAAAGCATGTAAAAACTGCTTGTATGCGTTAAAATAATGGTTAATATGCAGTTTGCATTTTCTTATGAGAGAATGATCCAAACCTGAATGTTATAGTGTAAATAGACTTACCCTCATGAAATAAAGCAATTTTGCCTATAAAGACTCATTTGCACCTAATTGTCAAAAAGCATGTAAAAACTGCTTGTATGCGTTAAAATAATGGTTAATATGCAGTTTGCATTTTCTTATGAGAGAATGATCCAAGCCTGAATGTTATAGTGTAAATAGACTTACCCTCATGAAATAAAGCAATTTTGCCTATAAAGACTCATTTGCACCTAATTGTCGTAAAGCATGTAAAAACTGCTTGTCTGCGTTTAAATAATGGTTAATATGCAGTTTGCATTTTCTTATGAGAGAATGATCCAAACCTGAATGTTATAGTGTAAATAAACTTACCTTTGTAAAATAAAGCAATTTTGCCTATAAGGACTCATTTGCACGTAATTGTCGTGAAGCATGTAAAAACTGCTTGTCTGCGTTAAAATAATGGTTAATATGCAGTTTGCATTTTCTTATGAGAGAATGATCCAAACCTGAATGTTATAGTGTAAATAGACTTACCTTCATAAAATAAAGCAATTTTGCCTATAAGGACTCATTTGCCATTAATTGTCATAAAGCATGTAAAAACTGCTTGTAGCGTTAAAAAATGGTTAATATGCAGTTTGCATTTTCTTATGAGAGAATGATCCAAACCTGAATGTTATAGTGAAAATAGACTTACCTTTGTAAAATAAAGCAATTTTGCCTATAAGGACTCATTTGCACCTAATTGTCGTAAAGCATGTAAAAACTGCTTGTCTGCGTTTAAATAATGGTTAATATGCAGTTTGCATTTTCTTATGAGAGAATGATCCAAACCTGAATGTTATAGTGTAAATAGACTTACCTTCATAAAATAAAGCAATTTTGCCTATAAGGACTCATTTGCCCCTAATTGTCATAAAGCATGTAAAAACTGCTTGTATGCGTTAAAATAATGGTTAATATGCAGTTTGCATTCTCTTATGAGAGAATGATCCAAACCTGAATGTTATAGTGTAAATAGACTTACCTTTGTAAAATAAAGCAATTTTGCCTATAAGGACTCATTTGCACGCAATTGTCGTGAAGCATGTAAAAACTGCTTGTCTGCGTGAAAATGATAGTAAATATGCAGTTTGCATTTTCTTATGAGAGAATGATCCAAACCTGAATGCTATAGTGTAAATAGACTTACCCTCATGAAATAAAGCAATTTTGCCTATAAAGACTCATTTGCACCTAATTGTCGTAAAGCATGTAAAAACTGCTTGTCTGCGTTAAAATAATGGTTAATATGCAGTTTAAATTTTCTTATGAGAGAATGATCCAAACCTGAATGTTATAGTGTAAATAAACCTACCTTTGTAAAATAAAGCAATTTTGCCTATAAGGACTCATTTGCACGCAATTGTCGTGAAGCATGTAAAAACTGCTTGTCTGCGTTAAAATAATGGTTAATATGCAGTTTGCATTTTCTTATGAGAGAATGATCCAAACCTGAATGTTATAGTGTAAATAGACTTACCTTCATGATATAAAGCAATTTTGCCTATAAGGACTCATTTGCCCATAATTGTCATAAAGCATGTAAAAACTGCTTGTAGCGTTAAAATAATGGTTAATATGCAGTTTGCATTTTCTTACGAGAGAATGATCCAAACCTGAATATTATAGTGTAAACAGACTTACCTTCATGAAATAAAGCAATTTTGCCTATAAGGACTCATTTGGCCCTAATTGTCATAAAGCATGTAAAAACTGCTTGTATGCGTTAAAATAATGGTTAATATGCAGTTTGCATTTTCTTATGAGAGAATGATCCAAACCTGAATGTTATAGTGTAAATAAACCTACCTTTGTAAAATAAAGCAATTTTGCCTATAAGGACTCATTTGCACGCAATTGTCGTGAAGCATGTAAAAACTGCTTGTCTGCGTATAAATAATGGTTAATATGCAGTTTGCATTTTCTTATGAGAGAATGATCTAAACCTGAATGTTATAGTGTAAATAGACTTACCTTCATGATATAAAGCAACTTTGCCTATAAGGACTCATTTGCCCCTAATTGTCATAAAGCATGAAAAAACTGCTTGTAGCGTTAAAATAATGGTTAATATGCAGTTTGCATTTTCTTACGAGAGAATGATCCAAACCTGAATATTATAGTGTAAATAGACTTACCTTCATGAAATAAAGCAATTTTGCCTATAAAGACTCATTTGCACCTAATTGTCATAAAGCATGTAAAAACTGCTTGTATGCGTTAAAATGATAGAAAATATGCAGTTTGCATTTTCTTATGAGCGAATGATCCAAACCTGAATGTTATAGTGTAAATAGACTTACCCTCATGAAATAAAGCAAATTTGCTTATAAGGACTCATTTGCACCTAATTGTCATAAAGCTTGTAAAAACTGCTTGTATGCGTTAAAATAATAGTTAATATGCAGTTTGCATTTTCTTATGAGAGAATGATCCAAACCTGAATGTTATAGTGAAAATAGACTTACCTTTGTAAAATAAAGCAATTTTGCCTATTAGGAGTCATTTGCACCTAATTGTCGTAAAGCATGTAAAAACTGCTTGTCTGCGTTAAAATAATGGTTAATATGCAGTTTGCATTTTCTTATGAGAGAATGATCCAAACCTGAATGTTATAGTGTAAATAGACTTACCTTCAAAAAATAAAGCAATTTTGCCTATAAGGACTCATTTGCCCCTAATTGTCATAAAGCATGTAAAAACTGCTTGTATGCGTTATTATAATGGTAATATGCAGTTTGCATTTTCTTATGAGAGAATGATCCAAACCTGAATGTTATAGTGTAAATAGACTTACCTTTGTAAAATAAAGCAATTTTGCCTATAAGGACTCATTTGCACGCAATTGTCGTGAAGCATGTAAAAACTGCTTGTCTGCGTGAAAATGATAGTAAATATGCAGTTTGCATTTTCTTATGAGAGAATGATCCAAACCTGAATGTTATAGTGTAAATAGACTTACCCTCATGAAATAACGCAATTTTGCTTATAAAGGATCATTTGCACCTAATTGTCGTAAAGCATGTAAAAACTGCTTGTCTGCGTTAAAAAAATGGTTAATATGCAGTTTGCGTTTTCTTATGAGAGAATGATCCAAACCTGAATGTTATAGTGTAAATAGACTTACCTTCATGATATAAAGCAATTTTGCCTATAAGGACTCATTTGCCCCTAATTGTCATAAAGCATGTAAAAACTGCTTGTAGCGTTAAAATAATGGTTAATATGCAGTTTGCATTTTCTTATGAGAGAATGATCCAAACCTGAATATTACAGTGTAAATAGACTTACCTTCATGAAATAAAGCAATTTTGCCTATAAGGACTCATTTGGCCCTAATTGTCATAAAGCATGTAAAAACTGCTTGTATGCGTTAAAATAATGGTTAATATGCAGTTTGCATTTTCTTATGAGAGAATGAACCAAACCTGAATGTTATAGTGTAAATAGACTTACCTTCATAAAATAACGCAATTTTGCCTATAAGGACTCATTTGCACCTAATTGTCGTAAAGCATGTAAAAACTGCTTGTCTGCGTTAAAATAATGGTTAATATGCAGTTTGCATTTTCTTATGAGAGAATGATCCAAACCTGAATGTTATAGTGTAAATAGACTTACCTTCAAAAAATAAAGCAATTTTGCCTATAAGGACTCATTTGCCCCTAATTGTCATAAAGCATGTAAAAACTGCTTGTATGCGTTATTATAATGGTAATATGCAGTTTGCATTTTCTTATGAGAGAATGATCCAAACCTGAATGTTATAGTGTAAATAGACTTACCTTTGTAAAATAAAGCAATTTTGCCTATAAGGACTCATTTGCACGCAATTGTCGTGAAGCATGTAAAAACTGCTTGTCTGCGTGAAAATGATAGTAAATATGCAGTTTGCATTTTCTTATGAGAGAATGATCCAAACCTGAATGTTATAGTGTAAATAGACTTACCCTCATGAAATAACGCAATTTTGCTTATAAAGGATCATTTGCACCTAATTGTCGTAAAGCATGTAAAAACTGCTTGTCTGCGTTAAAAAAATGGTTAATATGCAGTTTGCGTTTTCTTATGAGAGAATGATCCAAACCTGAATGTTATAGTGTAAATAGACTTACCTTCATGATATAAAGCAATTTTGCCTATAAGGACTCATTTGCCCCTAATTGTCATAAAGCATGTAAAAACTGCTTGTAGCGTTAAAATAATGGTTAATATGCAGTTTGCATTTTCTTATGAGAGAATGATCCAAACCTGAATATTACAGTGTAAATAGACTTACCTTCATGAAATAAAGCAATTTTGCCTATAAGGACTCATTTGGCCCTAATTGTCATAAAGCATGTAAAAACTGCTTGTATGCGTTAAAATAATGGTTAATATGCAGTTTGCATTTTCTTATGAGAGAATGAACCAAACCTGAATGTTATAGTGTAAATAGACTTACCTTCATAAAATAACGCAATTTTGCCTATAAGGACTCATTTGCACCTAATTGTCGTAAAGCATGTAAAAACTGCTTGTCTGCGTTTAAATAATGGTTAATATGCAGTTTGCATTTTCTTATGAGAGAATGATCCAAACCTGAATGTTATAGTGTAAATAGACTTACCTTCATAAAATAAAGCAAATTTGCCTATAAGGACTCATTTGCCCCTAATTGTCATAAAGCATGTAAAAACTGCTTGTATATGTTAAAATAATGGTTAATATGCAGTTTGCATTTTCTTATGAGAGAATGATCCAAACCTGAATGTTATAGTGAAAATAGACTTACCTTTGTAAAATAAAGCAATTTTGCCTATAAGGACTCATTTGCACTTAATTGTCGTAAAGCATTTAAAAACTGCTTGTCAGCGTTAAAATAATGGTTAATATGCAGTTTGCATTTTCTTATGAGAGAATGATCCAAACCTGAATGTTATAGTGTAAATAGACTTACCCTCATGAAATAAAGCAATTTTGCCTATAAAGAGTCATTTGCACCTAATTGTCAAAAAGCATGTAAAAACTGCTTGTATGCGTTAAAATAATGGTTAATATGCAGTTTGCATTTTCTTATGAGAGAATGATCCAAACCTGAATGTTATAGTGTAAATAGACTTACCCTCATGAAATAAAGCAATTTTGCCTATAAAGACTCATTTGCACCTAATTGTCGTAAAGCATGTAAAAACTGATTGTCTGCGTTTAAATAATGGTTAATATGCAGTTTGCATTTTCTTATGAGAGAATGATCCAAACCTGAATGTTATAGTGTAAATAAACTTACATTTGTAAAATAAAGCAATTTTGCCTATAAGGATTCATTTGCACGCAATTGTCGTGAAGCATGTAAAAATAGCTTGTCTGCGTTAAAATAATGGTTAATATGCAGTTTGCATTTTCTTATGAGAGAATGATCCAAACCTGAATGTTATAGTGTAAATAGACTTACCTTCATGAAATAAAGCAATTTTGCCTATAAGGACTCATTTGCCCCTAATTGTCATAAAGCATGTAAAAACTGCTTGTAGCGTTAAAATAATGGTTAATATGCAGTTTGCATTTTCTTATGAGAGAATGATCCAAACCTGAATGTTATAGTGAAAATAGACTTACCTTTGTAAAATAAAGCAATTTTGTCTATAAGGACTCATTTGCACCTAATTGTCGTAAAGCATGTAAAAACTGCTTGTCTGCGTTAAAATAATGGTTAATATGCAGTTTGCATTTTCTTATGAGAGAATGATCCAAACTTGAATGTTATAGTGTAAATAGACTTACCTTCATAAAATAAAGCAATTTTGCCTAAAAGGACTCATTTGCCACTAATTGTCATAAAGCATGTAAAAACTGCTTGTATGCGTTAAAATAATGGTTAATATGCAGTTTGCATTCTCTTATGAGAGAATGATCTAAACCTGAATGTTATAGTGTAAATAGACTTACCTTTGTAAAATAAAGCAATTTTGCCTATAAGGACTCATTTGCACGCAATTGTCGTGAAGCATGTAAAAACTGCTTGTCTGCGTGAAAATGATAGTAAATATGCAGTTCGCATTTTCTTATGAGAGAATGATCCAAACCTGAATGTTATAGTGTAAATAAACCTACCTTTGTAAAATAAAGCAATTTTGCCTATAAGGACTCATTTGCACGCAATTGTCGTGAAGCATGTAAAAACTGCTTGTCTGCGTTAAAATAATGGTTAATATGCAGTTTGCATTTTCTTATGAGAGAATGATCCAAACCTGAATGTTATAGTGTAAATAGACTTACCTTCATGATATAAAGCAATTTTGCCTATAAGGACTCATTTGCCCCTAATTGTCATAAAGCATGTAAAAACTGCTTGTAGCGTTAAAATAATGGTTAATATGCAGTTTGCATTTTCTTACGAGAGAATGATCCAAACCTGAATATTATAGTGTAAATAGACTTACCTTCATGAAATAAAGCAATTTTGCCTATAAGGACTCATTTGGCCCTAATTGTCATAAAGCATGTAAAAACTGCTTGTACGCGTTAAAATAATGGTTAATATGCAGTTTGCATTTTCTTATGAGAGAATGATCCAAACCTGAATGTTATAGTGTAAATAGACTTACCTTCATGAAATAAAGCAATTTTGCCTATAAAGACTCATTTGCACCTAATTGTCATAAAGCATGTAAAAACTGCTTGTATGCGTTAAAATGATAGTAAATATGCAGTTTGCATTTTCTTATGAGCGAATGATCCAAACTTGAATGGTATAGTGTAAATAAACTTACCTGTGTAAAATAAAGCAATTTTGCCTATAAGGACTCATTTGCACGCAATTGTCGTGAAGCATGTAAAAACTGCTTGTCTGCGTTAAAAAAATGGTTAATATGCAGTTTGCATTTTCTTATGAGAGAATGATCCAAACCTGAATGTTATAGTGTAAATAGACTTACCTTCATGATATAAAGCAATTTTGCCTATAAGGACTTATTTGCCCCTAATTGTCATAAAGCATGTAAAAACTGCTTGTAGCGTTAAAATAATGGTTAATATGCAGTTTGCATTTTCTTATGAGAGAATGATCCAAACCTGAATATTACAGTGTAAATAGACTTACCTTCATGAAATAAAGCAATTTTGCCTATAAGGACTCATTTGGCCCTAATTGTCATAAAGCATGTAAAAACTGCTTGTACGCGTTAAAATAATGGTTAATATGCAGTTTGCATTTTCTTATGAGAGAATGATCCAAACCTGAATGTTATAGTGTAAATAGACTTACCTTCATGAAATAAAGCAATTTTGCCTATAAAGACTCATTTGCCCCTAATTGTCATAAAGCATGAAAAAACTGCTTGTAGCGTTAAAATAATGGTTAATATGCAGTTTGCATTTTCTTACGAGAGAATGATCCAAACCTGAATATTATAGTGTAAATAGACTTACCTTCATGAAATAAAGCAATTTTGCCTATAAAGACTCATTTGCACCTAATTGTCATAAAGCATGTAAAAACTGCTTGTATGCGTTAAAATGATAGAAAATATGCAGTTTGCATTTTCTTATGAGCGAATGATCCAAACCTGAATGTTATAGTGTAAATAGACTTACCCTCATGAAATAAAGCAAATTTGCTTATAAGGACTCATTTGCACCTAATTGTCATAAAGCTTGTAAAAACTGCTTGTATGCGTTAAAATAATAGTTAATATGCAGATTGCATTTTCTTATGAGAGAATGATCCAAACCTGAAAGTTATAGTGAAAATAGACTTACCTTTGTAAAATAAAGCAATTTTGCCTATAAGGACTCATTTGCACCTAATTGTCGTAAAGCATGTAAAAACTGCTTGTCTGCGTTAAAATAATGGTTAATATGCAGTTTGCATTTTCTTATGAGAGAATGATCCAAACCTGAATGTTATAGTGTAAATAGACTTACCTTCAAAAAATAAAGCAATTTTGCCTATAAGGACTCATTTGCCCCTAATTGTCATAAAGCATGAAAAAACTGCTTGTATGCGTTATAATAATGGTAATATGCAGTTTGCATTTTCTTATGAGAGAATGATCCAAACCTGAATGTTATAGTGTAAATAGACTTACCTTTGTAAAATAAAGCAATTTTGCCTATAAGGACTCATTTGCACGCAATTGTCGTGAAGCATGTAAAAACTGCTTGTCTGCGTGAAAATGATAGTAAATATGCAGTTTGCATTTTCTTATGAGAGAATGATCCAAACCTGAATGTTATAGTGTAAATAGACTTACCCTCATGAAATAACGCAATTTTGCTTATAAAGGATCATTTGCACCTAATTGTCGTAAAGCATGTAAAAACTGCTTGTCTGCGTTAAAAAAATGGTTAATATGCAGTTTGCGTTTTCTTATGAGAGAATGATCCAAACCTGAATGTTATAGTGTAAATAGACTTACCTTCATGATATAAAGCAATTTTGCCTATAAGGACTCATTTGCCCCTAATTGTCATAAAGCATGTAAAAACTGCTTGTAGCGTTAAAATAATGGTTAATATGCAGTTTGCATTTTCTTATGAGAGAATGATCCAAACCTGAATATTACAGTGTAAATAGACTTACCTTCATGAAATAAAGCAAGTTTGCCTATAAGGACTCATTTGGCCCTAATTGTCATAATGCATGTAAAAACTGCTTGTATGCGTTAAAATAATGGTTAATATGCAGTTTGCATTTTCTTATGAGAGAATGAACCAAACCTGAATGTTATAGTGTAAATAGACTTACCTTCATAAAATAACGCAATTTTGCCTATAAGGACTCATTTGCACCTAATTGTCGTAAAGCATGTAAAAACTGCTTGTCTGCGTTTAAATAATGGTTAATATGCAGTTTGCATTTTCTTATGAGAGAATGATCCAAACCTGAATGTTATAGTGTAAATAGACTTACCTTCATAAAATAAAGCAAATTTGCCTATAAGGACTCATTTGCCCCTAATTGTCATAAAGCATGTAAAAACTGCTTGTATATGTTAAAATAATGGTTAATATGCAGTTTGCATTTTCTTATGAGAGAATGATCCAAACCTGAATGTTATAGTGAAAATAGACTAACCTTTGTAAAATAAAGCAATTTTGCCTATAAGGACTCATTTGCACTTAATTGTCGTAAAGCATTTAAAAACTGCTTGTCAGCGTTAAAATAATGGTTAATATGCAGTTTGCATTTTCTTATGAGAGAATGATCCAAACCTGAATGTTATAGTGTAAATAGACTTACCCTCATGAAATAAAGCAATTTTGCCTATAAAGAGTCATTTGCACCTAATTGTCAAAAAGCATGTAAAAACTGCTTGTATGCGTTAAAATAATGGTTAATATGCAGTTTGCATTTTCTTATGAGAGAATGATCCAAACCTGAATGTTATAGTGTAAATAGACTTACCCTCATGAAATAAAGCAATTTTGCCTATAAAGACTCATTTGCACCTAATTGTCGTAAAGCATGTAAAAACTGATTGTCTGCGTTTAAATAATGGTTAATATGCAGTTTGCATTTTCTTATGAGAGAATGATCCAAACCTGAAAGTTATAGTGTAAATAAACTTACATTTGTAAAATAAAGCAATTTTGCCTATAAGGACTCATTTGCACGCAATTGTCGTGAAGCATGTAAAAATAGCTTGTCTGCGTTAAAATAATGGTTAATATGCAGTTTGCATTTTCTTATGAGAGAATGATCCAAACCTGAATGTTATAGTGTAAATAGACTTACCTTCATGAAATAAAGCAATTTTGCCTATAAGGACTCATTTGCCCCTAATTGTCATAAAGCATGTAAAAACTGCTTGTAGCGTTAAAATAATGGTTAATATGCAGTTTGCATTTTCTTATGAGAGAATGATCCAAACCTGAATGTTATAGTGAAAATAGACTTACCTTTGTAAAATAAAGCAATTTTGTCTATAAGGACTCATTTGCACCTAATTGTCGTAAAGCATGTAAAAACTGCTTGTCTGCGTTAAAATAATGGTTAATATGCAGTTTGCATTTTCTTATGAGAGAATGATCCAAACCTGAATGTTATAGTGTAAATAGACTTACCTTCATAAAATAAAGCAATTTTGCCTATAAGGACTCATTTGCCACTAATTGTCATAAAGCATGTAAAAACTGCTTGTATGCGTTAAAATAATGGTTAATATGCAGTTTGCATTCTCTTATGAGAGAATGATCTAAACCTGAATGTTATAGTGTAAATAGACTTACCTTTGTAAAATAAAGCAATTTTGCCTATAAGGACTCATTTGCACGCAATTGTCGTGAAGCATGTAAAAACTGCTTGTCTGCGTGAAAATGATAGTAAATATGCAGTTCGCATTTTCTTATGAGAGAATGATCCAAACCTGAATGTTATAGTGTAAATAAACCTACCTTTGTAAAATAAAGCAATTTTGCCTATAAGGACTCATTTGCACGCAATTGTCGTGAAGCATGTAAAAACTGCTTGTCTGCGTTAAAATAATGGTTAATATGCAGTTTGCATTTTCTTATGAGAGAATGATCCAAACCTGAATGTTATAGTGTAAATAGACTTACCTTCATGATATAAAGCAATTTTGCCTATAAGGACTCATTTGCCCCTAATTGTCATAAAGCATGTAAAAACTGCTTGTAGCGTTAAAATAATGGTTAATATGCAGTTTGCATTTTCTTACGAGAGAATGATCCAAACCTGAATATTATAGTGTAAATAGACTTACCTTCATGAAATAAAGCAATTTTGCCTATAAGGACTCATTTGGCCCTAATTGTCATAAAGCATGTAAAAACTGCTTGTACGCGTTAAAATAATGGTTAATATGCAGTTTGCATTTTCTTATGAGAGAATGATCCAAACCTGAATGTTATAGTGTAAATAGACTTACCTTCATGAAATAAAGCAATTTTGCCTATAAAGACTCATTTGCACCTAATTGTCATAAAGCATGTAAAAACTGCTTGTATGCGTTAAAATGATAGTAAATATGCAGTTTGCATTTTCTTATGAGCGAATGATCCAAACTTGAATGGTATAGTGTAAATAAACTTACCTGTGTAAAATAAAGCAATTTTGCCTATAAGGACTCATTTGCACGCAATTGTCGTGAAGCATGTAAAAACTGCTTGTCTGCGTTAAAAAAATGGTTAATATGCAGTTTGCATTTTCTTATGAGAGAATGATCCAAACCTGAATGTTATAGTGTAAATAGACTTACCTTCATGATATAAAGCAATTTTGCCTATAAGGACTTATTTGCCCCTAATTGTCATAAAGCATGTAAAAACTGCTTGTAGCGTTAAAATAATGGTTAATATGCAGTTTGCATTTTCTTATGAGAGAATGATCCAAACCTGAATATTACAGTGTAAATAGACTTACCTTCATGAAATAAAGCAATTTTGCCTATAAGGACTCATTTGGCCCTAATTGTCATAAAGCATGTAAAAACTGCTTGTACGCGTTAAAATAATGGTTAATATGCAGTTTGCATTTTCTTATGAGAGAATGATCCAAACCTGAATGTTATAGTGTAAATAGACTTACCTTCATGAAATAAAGCAATTTTGCCTATAAAGACTCATTTGCACCTAATTGTCATAAAGCATGTAAAAACTGCTTGTATGCGTTAAAATGATAGTAAATATGCAGTTTGCATTTTCTTATGAGCGAATGATCCAAACCTGAATGTTATAGTGTAAATAGACTTACCCTCATGAAATAAAGCAATTTTGCTTATAAGGACTCATTTGGCCCTAATTGTCATAAAGCATGTAAAAACTGCTTGTATGCATTAAAATAATAGTTAATATGCAGTTTGCATTTTCTTATGAGAGAATGATCCAAACCTGAGTGTTATAGTGTAAATAGACTTACCTTCATAAAATAAAGCAATTTTGCCTATAAGGACTCATTTGCAGCTAATTGTCGTAAAGCATGTAAAAACTGCTTGTCTGCGTTTAAATAATGGTTAATATGCAGTTTGCATTTTCTTATCAGAGAATGATCCAAACCTGAATGTTATAGTGTAAATAGACTTACCAACATAAAATAAAGCAATTTTGCCTATAAGGACTCATTTGCCCCTAATTGTCATAAAGCATGTAAAAACTGCTTGTATGCGTTAAAATAATGGTTAATATGCAGTTTGCATTTTCTTATGAGAGAATGATCCAAACCTGAATGTTATAGTGTAAATAGACTTACCCTCATGAAATAAAGCAATTTTGCCTATAAAGACTCATTTGCACCTAATTGTCAAAAAGCATGTAAAAACTGCTTGTATGCGTTAAAATAATGGTTAATATGCAGTTTGCATTTTCTTATGAGAGAATGATCCAAACCTGAATGTTATAGTGTAAATAGACTTACCCTCATGAAATAAAGCAATTTTGCCTATAAAGACTCATTTGCACCTAATTGTCGTAAAGCATGTAAAAACTGCTTGTCTGCGTTTAAATAATGGTTAATATGCAGTTTGCATTTTCTTATGAGAGAATGATCCAAACCTGAATGTTATAGTGTAAATAAACTTACCTTTGTAAAATAAAGCAATTTTGCCTATAAGGACTCATTTGCACGTAATTGTCGTGAAGCATGTAAAAACTGCTTGTCTGCGTTAAAATAATGGTTAATATGCAGTTTGCATTTTCTTATGAGAGAATGATCCAAACCTGAATGTTATAGTGTAAATAGACTTACCTTCATGAAATAAAGCAATTTTGCCTATAAGGACTCATTTGCCATTAATTGTCATAAAGCATGTAAAAACTGCTTGTAGCGTTAAAAAATGGTTAATATGCAGTTTGCATTTTCTTATGAGAGAATGATCCAAACCTGAATGTTATAGTGAAAATAGACTTACCTTTGTAAAATAAAGCAATTTTGCCTATAAGGACTCATTTGCACCTAATTGTCGTAAAGCATGTAAAAACTGCTTGTCTGCGTTTAAATAATGGTTAATATGCAGTTTGCATTTTCTTATGAGAGAATGATCCAAACCTGAATGTTATAGTGTAAATAGAGTTACCTTCATAAAATAAAGCAATTTTGCCTATAAGGACTCATTTGCCCCTAATTGTCATAAAGCATGTAAAAACTGCTTGTATGCGTTAAAATAATGGTTAATATGCAGTTTGCATTCTCTTATGAGAGAATGATCCAAACCTGAATGTTATAGTGTAAATAGACTTACCTTTGTAAAATAAAGCAATTTTGCCTATAAGGACTCATTTGCACGCAATTGTCGTGAAGCATGTAAAAACTGCTTGTCTGCGTTAAAATAATGGTTAATATGCAGTTTGCATTTTCTTATGAGAGAATGATCCAAACCTGAATGTTATAGTGTAAATAAACCTACCTTTGTAAAATAAAGCAATTTTGCCTATAAGGACTCATTTGCACGCAATTGTCGTGAAGCATGTAAAAACTGCTTGTCTGCGTTAAAATAATGGTTAATATGCAGTTTGCATTTTCTTATGAGAGAATGATCCAAACCTGAATGATATAGTGTAAATAGACTTACCTTCATGATATAAAGCAATTTTGCCTATAAGGACTCATTTGCCCATAATTGTCATAAAGCATGTAAAAACTGCTTGTAGCGTTAAAATAATGGTTAATATGCAGTTTGCATTTTCTTACGAGAGAATGATCCAAACCTGAATATTATAGTGTAAACAGACTTACCTTCATAAAATAAAGCAATTTTGCCTATAAGGACTCATTTGGCCCTAATTGTCATAAAGCATGTAAAAACTGCTTGTATGCGTTAAAATAATGGTTAATATGCAGTTTGCATTTTCTTATGAGAGAATGATCCAAACCTGAATGTTATAGTGTAAATAAACCTACCTTTGTAAAATAAAGCAATTTTGCCTATAAGGACTCATTTGGCCCTAATTGTCATAAAGCATGTAAAAACTGCTTGTAGCGTTAAAATAATGGTTAATATGCAGTTTGCATTTTCTTATGAGAGAATGATCCAAACCTGAATGTTATAGTGTAAATAGACTTACCTTCATAAAATAACGCAATTTTGCCTATAAGGACTCATTTGCACCTAATTGTCGTAAAGCATGTAAAAACTGCTTGTCTGCGTTTAAATAATGGTTAATATGCAGTTTGCATTTTCTTATGAGAGAATGATCCAAACCTGAATGTTATAGTGTAAATAAACTTACCTTTGTAAAATAAAGCAATTTTGTCTATAAGGACTCATTTGCACCTAATTGTCGTAAAGCATGTAAAAACTGCTTGTCTCCGTTTAAATAATGGTTAATATGCAGTTTGCATTTTCTTATGAGAGAATGATCCAAACCTGAATGTTATAGTGTAAATAGACTTACCTTCATAAAATAAAGCAATTTTGCCTATAAGGACTCATTTGGCCCTAATTGTCATAAAGCATGTAAAAACTGCTTGTATGCGTTAAAATAATGGTTAATATGCAGTTTGCATTTTCTTATGAGAGAATGATCCAAACCTGAATGTTATAGTGTAAATAAACCTACCTTTGTAAAATAAAGCAATTTTGCCTATGACTCATTTGCACGCAATTGTCGTGAAGCATGTAAAAACTGCTTGTCTGCGTTTAAATAATGGTTAATATGCAGTTTGCATTTTCTTATGAGAGAATGATCCAAACCTGAATGATATAGTGTAAATAGACTTACCTTCATGATATAAAGCAATTTTGCCTATAAGGACTCATTTGCCCATAATTGTCATAAAGCATGTAAAAACTGCTTGTAGCGTTAAAATAATGGTTAATATGCAGTTTGCATTTTCTTACGAGAGAATGATCCAAACCTGAATATTATAGTGTAAACAGACTTACCTTCATAAAATAAAGCAATTTTGCCTATAAGGACTCATTTGGCCCTAATTGTCATAAAGCATGTAAAAACTGCTTGTATGCGTTAAAATAATGGTTAATATGCAGTTTGCATTTTCTTATGAGAGAATGATCCAAACCTGAATGTTATAGTGTAAATAAACCTACCTTTGTAAAATAAAGCAATTTTGCCTATAAGGACTCATTTGGCCCTAATTGTCATAAAGCATGTAAAAACTGCTTGTAGCGTTAAAATAATGGTTAATATGCAGTTTGCATTTTCTTATGAGAGAATGATCCAAACCTGAATGTTATAGTGTAAATAGACTTACCTTCATAAAATAACGCAATTTTGCCTATAAGGACTCATTTGCACCTAATTGTCGTAAAGCATGTAAAAACTGCTTGTCTGCGTTTAAATAATGGTTAATATGCAGTTTGCATTTTCTTATGAGAGAATGATCCAAACCTGAATGTTATAGTGTAAATAAACTTACCTTTGTAAAATAAAGCAATTTTGTCTATAAGGACTCATTTGCACCTAATTGTCGTAAAGCATGTAAAAACTGCTTGTCTCCGTTTAAATAATGGTTAATATGCAGTTTGCATTTTCTTATGAGAGAATGATCCAAACCTGAATGTTATAGTGTAAATAGACTTACCTTCATAAAATAAAGCAATTTTGCCTATAAGGACTCATTTGGCCCTAATTGTCATAAAGCATGTAAAAACTGCTTGTATGCGTTAAAATAATGGTTAATATGCAGTTTGCATTTTCTTATGAGAGAATGATCCAAACCTGAATGTTATAGTGTAAATAAACCTACCTTTGTAAAATAAAGCAATTTTGCATATAAGGACTCATTTGGCCCTAATTGTCATAAAGCATGTAAAAACTGCTTGTAGCGTTAAAATAATGGTTAATATGCAGTTTGCATTTTCTTATGAGAGAATGATCCAAACCTGAATGTTATAGTGTAAATAGACTTACCTTCATAAAATAACGCAATTTTGCCTATAAGGACTCATTTGCACCTAATTGTCGTAAAGCATGTAAAAACTGCTTGTCTGCGTTTAAATAATGGTTAATATGCAGTTTGCATTTTCTTATGAGAGAATGATCCAAACCTGAATGTTATAGTGTAAATAGACTTACCTTCATAAAATAAAGCAAATTTGCCTATAAGGACTCATTTGCCCCTAATTGTCATAAAGCATGTAAAAACTGCTTGTATATGTTAAAATAATGGTTAATATGCAGTTTGCATTTTCTTATGAGAGAATGATCCAAACCTGAATGTTATAGTGAAAATAGACTTACCTTTGTAAAATAAAGCAATTTTGCCTATAAGGACTCATTTGCACTTAATTGTCGTAAAGCATTTAAAAACTGCTTGTCAGCGTTAAAATAATGGTTAATATGCAGTTTGCATTTTCTTATGAGAGAATGATCCAAACCTGAATGTTATAGTGTAAATAGACTTACCCTCATGAAATAAAGCAATTTTGCCTATAAAGAGTCATTTGCACCTAATTGTCAAAAAGCATGTAAAAACTGCTTGTATGCGTTAAAATAATGGTTAATATGCAGTTTGCATTTTCTTATGAGAGAATGATCCAAACCTGAATGTTATAGTGTAAATAGACTTACCCTCATGAAATAAAGCAATTTTGCCTATAAAGACTCATTTGCACCTAATTGTCGTAAAGCATGTAAAAACTGATTGTCTGCGTTTAAATAATGGTTAATATGCAGTTTGCATTTTCTTATGAGAGAATGATCCAAACCTGAATGTTATAGTGTAAATAAACTTACATTTGTAAAATAAAGCAATTTTGCCTATAAGGACTCATTTGCACGCAATTGTCGTGAAGCATGTAAAAATAGCTTGTCTGCGTTAAAATAATGGTTAATATGCAGTTTGCATTTTCTTATGAGAGAATGATCCAAACCTGAATGTTATAGTGTAAATAGACTTACCTTCATGAAATAAAGCAATTTTGCCTATAAGGACTCATTTGCCCCTAATTGTCATAAAGCATGTAAAAACTGCTTGTAGCGTTAAAATAATGGTTAATATGCGTTTGCATTTTCTTATGAGAGAATGATCCAAACCTGAATGTTATAGTGAAAATAGACTTACCTTTGTAAAACAAAGCAATTTTGTCTATAAGGACTCATTTGCACCTAATTGTCGTAAAGCATGTAAAAACTGATTGTCTGCGTTTAAATAATGGTTAATATGCAGTTTGCATTTTCTTATGAGAGAATGATCCAAACCTGAATGTTATAGTGTAAATAGACTTACCCTCATGAAATAAAGCAATTTTGCCTATAAAGACTCATTTGCACCTAATTGTCGTAAAGCATGTAAAAACTGATTGTCTGCGTTAAAATAATGGTTAATATGCAGTTTGCATTTTCTTATGAGAGAATGATCCAAACCTGAATGTTATAGTGTAAATAGACTTACCTTCATAAAATAAAGCAATTTTGCCTATAAGGACTCATTTGCCACTAATTGTCATAAAGCATGTAAAAACTGCTTGTATGCGTTAAAATAATGGTTAATATGCAGTTTGCATTCTCTTATGAGAGAATGATCTAAACCTGAATGTTATAGTGTAAATAGACTTACCTTGGTAAAATAAAGCAATTTTGCCTATAAGGACTCATTTGCACGCAATTGTCGTAAAGCATGTAAAAACTGCTTGTCTGCGTGAAAATGATAGTAAATATGCAGTTCGCATTTTCTTATGAGAGAATGATCCAAACCTGAATGTTATAGTGTAAATAAACCTACCTTAGTAAAATAAAGCAATTTTGCCTATAAGGACTCATTTGCACGCAATTGTCGTGAAGCATGTAAAAACTGCTTGTCTGCGTTAAAATAATGGTTAATATGCAGTTTGCATTTTCTTATGAGAGAATGATCCAAACCTGAATGTTATAGTGTAAATAGACTTACCTTCATGATATAAAGCAATTTTGCCTATAAGGACTCATTTGCACGCAATTGTCATAAAGCATGTAAAAACTGCTTGTAGCGTTAAAATAATGGTTAATATGCAGTTTGCATTTTCTTACGAAAGAATGATCCAAACCTGAATATTATAGTGTAAATAGACTTACCTTCATGAAATAAAGCAATTTTGCCTATAAGGACTCATTTGGCCCTAATTGTCATAAAGCATGTAAAAACTGCTTGTATGCGTTAAAATAATGGTTAATATGCAGTTTGCATTTTCTTATGAGAGAATGATCCAAACCTGAATGTTATAGTGTAAATAGACTTACCTTCATGAAATAAAGCAATTTTGCCTATAAAGACTCATTTGCACCTAATTGTCATAAAGCATGTAAAAACTGCTTGTATGCGTTACAATGATAGTAAATATGCAGTTTGCATTTTCTTATGAGCGAATGATCCAAACCTGAATGTTATAGTGTAAATAGACTTACCCTCATGAAATAAAGCAAATTTGCTTATAAGGACTCATTTGCACCTAATTGTCATAAAGCTTGTAAAAACTGCTTGTATGCGTTAAAATAATAGTTAATATGCAGTTTGCATTTTCTTATGAGAGAATGATCCAAACCTGAATGTTATAGTGAAATAAGACTTACCTTTGTAAAATAAAGCAATTTTGCCTATAAGGACTCATTTGCACCTAATTGTCGTAAAGCATGTAAAAACTGCTTGTCTGCGTTAAAATAATGGTTAATATGCAGTTTGCATTTTCTTATGAGAGAATGATCCAAACCTGAATGTTATAGTGTAAATAGACTTACCTTCAAAAAATAAAGCAATTTTGCCTATAAGGACTCATTTGCCCCTAATTGTCATAAAGCATGTAAAAACTGCTTGTATGCGTTAAAATAATGGTTAATATGCAGTTTGCATTTTCTTATGAGAGAATGATCCAAACCTGAATGTTATAGTGTAAATAGACTTACCTTTGTAAAATAAAGCAATTTTGCCTATAAGGACTCATTTGCACGCAATTGTCGTGAAGCATGTAAAGACTGCTTGTCTGCGTGAAAATGATAGTAAATATGCAGTTTGCATTTTCTTATGAGAGAATGATCCAAACCTGAATGTTATAGTGTAAATAGACTTACCCTCATGAAATAACGCAATTTTGCCTATAAAGGATCATTTGCACCTGAATGTCGTAAAGCATGTAAAAACTGCTTGTCTGCGTTAAAAAAATGGTTAATATGCAGTTTGCATTTTCTTGTGAGAGAATGATCCAAACCTGAATATTACAGTGTAAATAGACTTACCTTCATGAAATAAAGCAATTTTGCCTATAAGGACTCATTTGGCCCTAATTGTCATAAGGCATGTAAAAACTGCTTGTATGCGTTAAAATAATGGTTAATATGCAGTTTGCATTTTCTTATGAGAGAATGATCCAAACCTGAATGTTATAGTGTAAATAAACTTACCTGTGTAAAATAAAGCAATTTTGCCTATAAGGACTCATTTGCACGCAATTGTCGTGAAGCATGTAAAAACTGCTTGTCTGCGTTTAAATAATGGTTAATATGCAGTTTGCATTTTCTTATGAGAAAATGATCCAAACCTGAATGTTATAGTGTAAATAGACTTACCTTCATAAAATAAAGCAAATTTGCCTATAAGGACTCATTTCCCCTAATTGTCATAAAGCATGTAAAAACTGCTTGTATATGTTAAAATAATGGTTAATATGCAGTTTGCATTTTCTTATGAGAGAATGATCCAAACCTGAATGTTATAGTGAAAATAGACTTACCTTTGTAAAATAAAGCAATTTTGCCTATAAGGACTCATTTGCACTTAATTGTCGTAAAGCATTTAAAAACTGCTTGTCAGCGTTAAAATAATGGTTAATATGCAGTTTGCATTTTCTTATGAGAGAATGATCCAAACCTGAATGTTATAGTGTAAATAGACTTACCCTCATGAAATAAAGCAATTTTGCCTATAAAGAGTCATTTGCACCTAATTGTCAAAAAGCATGTAAAAACTGCTTGTATGCGTTAAAATAATGGTTAATATGCAGTTTGCATTTTCTTATGAGAGAATGATCCAAACCTGAATGTTATAGTGTAAATAGACTTACCCTCATGAAATAAAGCAATTTTGCCTATAAAGACTCATTTGCACCTAATTGTCGTAAAGCATGTAAAAACTGATTGTCTGCGTTTAAATAATGGTTAATATGCAGTTTGCATTTTCTTATGAGAGAATGATCCAAACCTGAATGTTATAGTGTAAATAAACTTACATTTGTAAAATAAAGCAATTTTGCCTATAAGGACTCATTTGCACGCAATTGTCGTGAAGCATGTAAAAATAGCTTGTCTGCGTTAAAATAATGGTTAATATGCAGTTTGCATTTTCTTATGAGAGAATGATCCAAACCTGAATGTTATAGTGTAAATAGAATTACCTTCATGAAATAAAGCAATTTTGCCTATAAGGACTCATTTGCCCCTAATTGTCATAAAGCATGTAAAAACTGCTTGTAGCGTTAAAATAATGGTTAATATGCGTTTGCATTTTCTTATGAGAGAATGATCCAAACCTGAATGTTATAGTGAAAATAGACTTACCTTTGTAAAATAAAGCAATTTTGTCTATAAGGACTCATTTGCACCTAATTGTCGTAAAGCATGTAAAAACTGATTGTCTGCGTTTAAATAATGGTTAATATGCAGTTTGCATTTTCTTATGAGAGAATGATCCAAACCTGAATGTTATAGTGTAAATACACTTACCCTCATGAAATAAAGCAATTTTGCCTATAAAGACTCATTTGCACCTAATTGTCGTAAAGCATGTAAAAACTGATTGTCTGCGTTAAAATAATGGTTAATATGCAGTTTGCATTTTCTTATGAGAGAATGATCCAAACCTGAATGTTATAGTGTAAATAGACTTACCTTCATAAAATAAAGCAATTTTGCCTATAAGGACTCATTTGCCACTAATTGTCATAAAGCATGTAAAAACTGCTTGTATGCGTTAAAATAATGGTTAATATGCAGTTTGCATTCTCTTATGAGAGAATGATCTAAACCTGAATGTTATAGTATAAATAGACTTACCTTGGTAAAATAAAGCAATTTTGCCTATAAGGACTCATTTGCACGCAATTGTCGTGAAGCATGTAAAAACTGCTTGTCTGCGTGAAAATGATAGTAAATATGCAGTTTGCATTTTCATATGAGAGAATGATCCAAACCTGAATGTTATAGTGTAAATAGACTTACCCTCATGAAATAAAGCAATTTTGCCTATAAAGAGTCATTTGCACCTAATTGTCAAAAAGCATGTAAAAACTGCTTGTATGCGTTAAAATAATGGTTAATATGCAGTTTGCATTTTCTTATGAGAGAATGATCCAAACCTGAATGTTATAGTGTAAATAGACTTACCCTCATGAAATAAAGCAATTTTGCCTATAAAGACTCATTTGCACCTAATTGTCGTAAAGAATGTAAAAACTGATTGTCTGCGTTTAAATAATGGTTAATATGCAGTTTGCATTTTCTTATGAGAGAATGATCCAAACCTGAATGTTATAGTGTAAATAAACTTACATTTGTAAAATAAAGGATTTTGCCTATAAGGACTCATTTGCACGCAATTGTCGTGAAGCATGTAAAAATAGCTTGTCTGCGTTAAAATAATGGTTAATATGCAGTTTGCATTTTCTTATGAGAGAATGATCCAAACCTGAATGTTATAGTGTAAATAGACTTACCTTCATGAAATAAAGCAATTTTGCCTATAAGGACTCATTTGCCCCTAATTGTCATAAAGCATGTAAAAACTGCTTGTAGCGTTAAAATAATGGTTAATATGCGTTTGCATTTTCTTATGAGAGAATGATCCAAACCTGAATGTTATAGTGAAAATAGACTTACCTTTGTAAAATAAAGCAATTTTGTCTATAAGGACTCATTTGCACCTAATTGTCGTAAAGCATGTAAAAACTGATTGTCTGCGTTTAAATAATGGTTAATATGCAGTTTGCATTTTCTTATGAGAGAATGATCCAAACCTGAATGTTATAGTGTAAATAGACTTACCCTCATGAAATAAAGCAATTTTGCCTATAAAGACTCATTTGCACCTAATTGTCGTAAAGCATGTAAAAACTGATTGTCTGCGTTAAAATAATGGTTAATATGCAGTTTGCATTTTCTTATGAGAGAATGATCCAAACCTGAATGTTATAGTGTAAATAGACTTACGTTCATAAAATAAAGCAATTTTGCCTATAAGGACTCATTTGCCACTAATTGTCATAAAGCATGTAAAAACTGCTTGTATGCGTTAAAATAATGGTTAATATGCAGTTTGCATTTTCTTACGAGAGAATGATCCAAACCTGAATATTATAGTGTAAATAGACTTACCTTCATGAAATAAAGCAATTTTGCCTATAAGGACTCATTTGGCCCTAATTGTCATAAAGCATGTAAAAACTGCTTGTATGCGTTAAAATAATGGTTAATATGCAGTTTGCATTTTCTTATGAGAGAATGATCCAAACCTGAATGTTATAGTGTAAATAGACTTACCTTCATGAAATAAAGCAATTTTGCCTATAAAGACTCATTTGCACCTAATTGTCATAAAGCATGTAAAAACTGCTTGTATGCGTTACAATGATAGTAAATATGCAGTTTGCATTTTCTTATGAGCGAATGATCCAAACCTGAATGTTATAGTGTAAATAGACTTACCCTCATGAAATAAAGCAAATTTGCTTATAAGGACTCATTTGCACCTAATTGTCATAAAGCTTGTAAAAACTGCTTGTATGCGTTAAAATAATAGTTAATATGCAGTTTGCATTTTCTTATGAGAGAATGATCCAAACCTGAATGTTATAGTGAAATAAGACTTACCTTTGTAAAATAAAGCAATTTTGCCTATAAGGACTCATTTGCACCTAATTGTCGTAAAGCATGTAAAAACTGCTTGTCTGCGTTAAAATAATGGTTAATATGCAGTTTGCATTTTCTTATGAGAGAATGATCCAAACCTGAATGTTATAGTGTAAATAGACTTACCTTCAAAAAATAAAGCAATTTTGCCTATAAGGACTCATTTGCCCCTAATTGTCATAAAGCATGTAAAAACTGCTTGTATGCGTTAAAATAATGGTTAATATGCAGTTTGCATTTTCTTATGAGAGAATGATCCAAACCTGAATGTTATAGTGTAAATAGACTTACCTTTGTAAAATAAAGCAATTTTGCCTATAAGGACTCATTTGCACGCAATTGTCGTGAAGCATGTAAAGACTGCTTGTCTGCGTGAAAATGATAGTAAATATGCAGTTTGCATTTTCTTATGAGAGAATGATCCAAACCTGAATGTTATAGTGTAAATAGACTTACCCTCATGAAATAACGCAATTTTGCCTATAAAGGATCATTTGCACCTGAATGTCGTAAAGCATGTAAAAACTGCTTGTCTGCGTTAAAAAAATGGTTAATATGCAGTTTGCATTTTCTTGTGAGAGAATGATCCAAACCTGAATATTACAGTGTAAATAGACTTACCTTCATGAAATAAAGCAATTTTGCCTATAAGGACTCATTTGGCCCTAATTGTCATAAGGCATGTAAAAACTGCTTGTATGCGTTAAAATAATGGTTAATATGCAGTTTGCATTTTCTTATGAGAGAATGATCCAAACCTGAATGTTATAGTGTAAATAAACTTACCTGTGTAAAATAAAGCAATTTTGCCTATAAGGACTCATTTGCACGCAATTGTCGTGAAGCATGTAAAAACTGCTTGTCTGCGTTTAAATAATGGTTAATATGCAGTTTGCATTTTCTTATGAGAAAATGATCCAAACCTGAATGTTATAGTGTAAATAGACTTACCTTCATAAAATAAAGCAAATTTGCCTATAAGGACTCATTTCCCCTAATTGTCATAAAGCATGTAAAAACTGCTTGTATATGTTAAAATAATGGTTAATATGCAGTTTGCATTTTCTTATGAGAGAATGATCCAAACCTGAATGTTATAGTGAAAATAGACTTACCTTTGTAAAATAAAGCAATTTTGCCTATAAGGACTCATTTGCACTTAATTGTCGTAAAGCATTTAAAAACTGCTTGTCAGCGTTAAAATAATGGTTAATATGCAGTTTGCATTTTCTTATGAGAGAATGATCCAAACCTGAATGTTATAGTGTAAATAGACTTACCCTCATGAAATAAAGCAATTTTGCCTATAAAGACTCATTTGCACCTAATTGTCGTAAAGCATGTAAAAACTGATTGTCTGCGTTTAAATAATGGTTAATATGCAGTTTGCATTTTCTTATGAGAGAATGATCCAAACCTGAATGTTATAGTGTAAATAAACTTACATTTGTAAAATAAAGCAATTTTGCCTATAAGGACTCATTTGCACGCAATTGTCGTGAAGCATGTAAAAATAGCTTGTCTGCGTTAAAATAATGGTTAATATGCAGTTTGCATTTTCTTATGAGAGAATGATCCAAACCTGAATGTTATAGTGTAAATAGAATTACCTTCATGAAATAAAGCAATTTTGCCTATAAGGACTCATTTGCCCCTAATTGTCATAAAGCATGTAAAAACTGCTTGTAGCGTTAAAATAATGGTTAATATGCGTTTGCATTTTCTTATGAGAGAATGATCCAAACCTGAATGTTATAGTGAAAATAGACTTACCTTTGTAAAATAAAGCAATTTTGTCTATAAGGACTCATTTGCACCTAATTGTCGTAAAGCATGTAAAAACTGATTGTCTGCGTTTAAATAATGGTTAATATGCAGTTTGCATTTTCTTATGAGAGAATGATCCAAACCTGAATGTTATAGTGTAAATAGACTTACCCTCATGAAATAAAGCAATTTTGCCTATAAAGACTCATTTGCACCTAATTGTCGTAAAGCATGTAAAAACTGATTGTCTGCGTTAAAATAATGGTTAATATGCAGTTTGCATTTTCTTATGAGAGAATGATCCAAACCTGAATGTTATAGTGTAAATAGACTTACCTTCATAAAATAAAGCAATTTTGCCTATAAGGACTCATTTGCCACTAATTGTCATAAAGCATGTAAAAACTGCTTGTATGCGTTAAAATAATGGTTAATATGCAGTTTGCATTCTCTTATGAGAGAATGATCTAAACCTGAATGTTATAGTATAAATAGACTTACCTTGGTAAAATAAAGCAATTTTGCCTATAAGGACTCATTTGCACGCAATTGTCGTGAAGCATGTAAAAACTGCTTGTCTGCGTGAAAATGATAGTAAATATGCAGTTTGCATTTTCATATGAGAGAATGATCCAAACCTGAATGTTATAGTGTAAATAGACTTACCCTCATGAAATAAAGCAATTTTGCCTATAAAGAGTCATTTGCACCTAATTGTCAAAAAGCATGTAAAAACTGCTTGTATGCGTTAAAATAATGGTTAATATGCAGTTTGCATTTTCTTATGAGAGAATGATCCAAACCTGAATGTTATAGTGTAAATAGACTTACCCTCATGAAATAAAGCAATTTTGCCTATAAAGACTCATTTGCACCTAATTGTCGTAAAGAATGTAAAAACTGATTGTCTGCGTTTAAATAATGGTTAATATGCAGTTTGCATTTTCTTATGAGAGAATGATCCAAACCTGAATGTTATAGTGTAAATAAACTTACATTTGTAAAATAAAGGATTTTGCCTATAAGGACTCATTTGCACGCAATTGTCGTGAAGCATGTAAAAATAGCTTGTCTGCGTTAAAATAATGGTTAATATGCAGTTTGCATTTTCTTATGAGAGAATGATCCAAACCTGAATGTTATAGTGTAAATAGACTTACCTTCATGAAATAAAGCAATTTTGCCTATAAGGACTCATTTGCCCCTAATTGTCATAAAGCATGTAAAAACTGCTTGTAGCGTTAAAATAATGGTTAATATGCGTTTGCATTTTCTTATGAGAGAATGATCCAAACCTGAATGTTATAGTGAAAATAGACTTACCTTTGTAAAATAAAGCAATTTTGTCTATAAGGACTCATTTGCACCTAATTGTCGTAAAGCATGTAAAAACTGATTGTCTGCGTTTAAATAATGGTTAATATGCAGTTTGCATTTTCTTATGAGAGAATGATCCAAACCTGAATGTTATAGTGTAAATAGACTTACCCTCATGAAATAAAGCAATTTTGCCTATAAAGACTCATTTGCACCTAATTGTCGTAAAGCATGTAAAAACTGATTGTCTGCGTTAAAATAATGGTTAATATGCAGTTTGCATTTTCTTATGAGAGAATGATCCAAACCTGAATGTTATAGTGTAAATAGACTTACGTTCATAAAATAAAGCAATTTTGCCTATAAGGACTCATTTGCCACTAATTGTCATAAAGCATGTAAAAACTGCTTGTATGCGTTAAAATAATGGTTAATATGCAGTTTGCATTCTCTTATGAGAGAATGATCTAAACCTAAATGTTATAGTATAAATAGACTTACCTTGGTAAAATAAAGCAATTTTGCCTATAAGGACTCATTTGCACGCAATTGTCGTGAAGCATGTAAAAACTGCTTGTCTGCGTGAAAATGATAGTAAATATGCAGTTTGCATTTTCATATGAGAGAATGATCCAAACCTGAATGTTATAGTGTAAATAGACTTACCCTCATGAAATAAAGCAATTTTGCCTATAAAGAGTCATATGCACCTAATAGTCAAAAAGCATGTAAAAACTGCTTGTATGCGTTAAAATAATGGTTAATATGCAGTTTGCATTTTCTTATGAGAGAATGATCCAAACCTGAATGTTATAGTGTAAATAGACTTACCCTCATGAAATAAAGCAATTTTGCCTATAAAGACTCATTTGCACCTAATTGTCGTAAAGCATGTAAAAACAGATTGTCTGCGTTTAAATAATGGTTAATATGCAGTTTGCATTTTCTTATGAGAGAATGATCCAAACCTGAATGTTATAGTGTAAATAAACTTACATTTGTAAAATAAAGCAATTTTGCCTATAAGGACTCATTTGCACGCAATTGTCGTGAAGCATGTAAAAATAGCTTGTCTGCGTTAAAATAATGGTTAATATGCAGTTTGCATTTTCTTATGAGAGAATGATCCAAACCTGAATGTTATAGTGTAAATAGACTTACCTTCATGAAATAAAGCAATTTTGCCTATAAGGACTCATTTGCCCCTAATTGTCATAAAGCATGTAAAAACTGCTTGTAGCGTTAAAATAATGGTTAATATGCGTTTGCATTTTCTTATGAGAGAATGATCCAAACCTGAATGTTATAGTGAAAATAGACTTACCTTTGTAAAATAAAGCAATTTTGTCTATAAGGACTCATTTGCACCTAATTGTCGTAAAGCATGTAAAAACTGATTGTCTGCGTTTAAATAATGGTTAATATGCAGTTTGCATTTTCTTATGAGAGAATGATCCAAACCTGAATGTTATAGTGTAAATAGACTTACCTTCATAAAATTAAGCAATTTTGCCTATAAGGACTCATTTGCCACTAATTGTCATAAAGCATGTAAAAACTGCTTGTATGCGTTAAAATAATGGTTAATATGCAGTTTGCATTCTCTTATGAGAGAATGATCTAAACCTGAATGTTATAGTATAAATAGACTTACCTTGGTAAAATAAAGCAATTTTGCCTATAAGGACTCATTTGAACGCAATTGTCGTGAAGCATGTAAAAACTGCTTGTCTGCGTGAAAATGATAGTAAATATGCAGTTCGCATTTTCTTATGAGAGAATGATCCAAACCTGAATGTTATAGTGTAAATAAACCTACCTTTGTAAAATAAAGCAATTTTGCCTATAAGGACTCATTTGCACGCAATTGTCGTGAAGCATGTAAAAACTGCTTGTCTGCGTTAAAATAATGGTTAATATGCAGTTTGCATTTTCTTATGAGAGAATGATCCAAACCTGAATGTTATAGTGTAAATAGACTTACCTTCATGATATAAAGCAATTTTGCCTATAAGGACTCATTTGCCCCTAATTGTCATAGCATGTAAAAACTGCTTGTAGCGTTAAAATAATGGTTAATATGCAGTTTGCATTTTCTTACGAGAGAATGATCCAAACCTGAATATTATAGTGTAAATAGACTTACCTTCATGAAATAAAGCAATTTTGCCTATAAGGACTCATTTGGCCCTAATTGTCATAAAGCATGTAAAAACTGCTTGTATGCGTTAAAATAATGGTTAATATGCAGTTTGCATTTTCTTATGAGAGAATGATCCAAACCTGAATATTACAGTGTAAATAGACTTACCTTCATGAAATAAAGCAATTTTGCCTATAAAGACTCATTTGCACCTAATTGTCATAAAGCATGTAAAAACTGCTTGTATGCGTTAAAATGATAGTAAATATGCAGTTTGCATTTTCTTATGAGCGAATGATCCAAACTTGAATGGTATAGTGTAAGTAAACTTACCTGTGTAAAATAAAGCAATTTTGCCTATAAGGACTCATTTGCACGCAATTGTCGTGAAGCATGTAAAAACTGCTTGTCTGCGTTAAAAAAATGGTTAATATGCAGTTTGCATTTTCTTATGAGAGAATGATCCAAACCTGAATGTTATAGTGTAAATAGACTTACCTTCATGATATAAAGCAATTTTGCCTATAAGGACTCATTTGCCCCTAATTGTCATAAAGCATGTAAAAACTGCTTGTAGCGTTAAAATAATGGTTAATATGCAGTTTGCATTTTCTTATGAGAGAATGATCCAAACCTGAATATTACAGTGTAAATAGACTTACCTTCATGAAATAAAGCAATTTTGCCTATAAGGACTCATTTGGCCCTAATTGTCATAAAGCATCTAAAAACTGCTTGTACGCGTTAAAATAATGGTTAATATGCAGTTTGCATTTTCTTATGAGAGAATGATCCAAACCTGAATGTTATAGTGTAAATAGACTTACCTTCATGAAATAAAGCAATTTTGCCTATAAAGACTCATTTGCACCTAATTGTCATAAAGCATGTAAAAACTGCTTGTATGCGTTAAAATGATAGTAAATATGCAGTTTGCATTTTATTATGAGCGAATGATCCAAACCTGAATGTTATAGTGTAAATAGACTTACCCTCATGAAATAAAGCAATTTTGCTTATAAGGACTCATTTGGCCCTAATTGTCATAAAGCATGTAAAAACTGCTTGTATGCATTAAAATAATGGTTAATATGCAGTTTGCATTTTCTTACGAGAGAATGATCCAAACCTGAATATTATAGTGTAAATAGACTTACCTTCATGAAATAAAGCAATTTTGCCTATAAAGACTCATTTGCACCTAATTGTCATAAAGCATGTAAAAACTGCTTGTATGCGTTAAAATGATAGAAAATATGCAGTTTGCATTTTCTTATGAGCGAATGATCCAAACCTGAATGTTATAGTGTAAATAGACTTACCCTCATGAAATAAAGCAAATTTGCTTATAAGGACTCATTTGCACCTAATTGTCATAAAGCTTGTAAAAACTGCTTGTATGCGTTAAAATAATAGTTAATATGCAGTTTGCATTTTCTTATGAGAGAATGATCCAAACCTGAATGTTATAGTGAAAATAGACTTACCTTTGTAAAATAAAGCAATTTTGCCATAAGGACTCATTTGCACCTAATTGTCGTAAAGCATGTAAAAACTGCTTGTCTGCGTTAAAATAATGGTTAATATGCAGTTTGCATTTTCTTATGAGAGAATGATCCAAACCTGAATGTTATAGTGTAAATAGACTTACCTTCAAAAAATAAAGCAATTTTGCCTATAAGGACTCATTTGCCCCTAATTGTCATAAAGCATGTAAAAACTGCTTGTATGCGTTATAATAATGGTAATATGCAGTTTGCATTTTCTTATGAGAGAATGATCCAAACCTGAATGTTATAGTGTAAATAGACTTACCTTTGTAAAATAAAGCAATTTTGCCTATAAGGACTCATTTGCACGCAATTGTCGTGAAGCATGTAAAAACTGCTTGTCTGCGTGAAAATGATAGTAAATATGCAGTTTGCATTTTCTTATGAGAGAATGATCCAAACCTGAATGTTATAGTGTAAATAGACTTACCCTCATGAAATAACGCAATTTTGCTTATAAAGGATCATTTGCACCTAATTGTCGTAAAGCATGTAAAAACTGCTTGTCTGCGTTAAAAAAATGGTTAATATGCAGTTTGCGTTTTCTTATGAGAGAATGATCCAAACCTGAATGTTATAGTGTAAATAGACTTACCTTCATGATATAAAGCAATTTTGCCTATAAGGACTCATTTGCCCCTAATTGTCATAAAGCATGTAAAAACTGCTTGTAGCGTTAAAATAATGGTTAATATGCAGTTTGCATTTTCTTATGAGAGAATGATCCAAACCTGAATATTACAGTGTAAATAGACTTACCTTCATGAAATAAAGCAATTTTGCCTATAAGGACTCATTTGGTCCTTATTGTCATAAAGCATGTAAAAACTGCTTGTACGCGTTAAAATAATGGTTAATATGCAGTTTGCATTTTCTTATGAGAGAATGATCCATACCTGAATGTTATAGTGTAAATAGACTTACCTTCATGAAATAAAGCAATTTTGCCTATAAAGACTCATTTGCACCTAATTGTCATAAAGCATGTAAAAACTGCTTGTATGCGTTAAAATGATAGTAAATATGCAGTTTGCATTTTCTTATGAGCGAATGATCCAAACCTGAATGTTATAGTGTAAATAGACTTACCCTCATGAAATAAAGCAATTTTGCTTATAAGGACTCATTTGGCCCTAATTGTCATAAAGCATGTAAAAACTGCTTGTATGCATTAAAATAATGGTTAATATGCAGTTTGCATTTTCTTACGAGAGAATGATCCAAACCTGAATATTATAGTGTAAATAGACTTACCTTCATGAAATAAAGCAATTTTGCCTATAAAGACTCATTTGCACCTAATTGTCATAAAGCATGTAAAAACTGCTTGTATGCGTTAAAATGATAGAAAATATGCAGTTTGCATTTTCTTATGAGCGAATGATCCAAACCTGAATGTTATAGTGTAAATAGACTTACCCTCATGAAATAAAGCAAATTTGCTTATAAGGACTCATTTGCACCTAATTGTCATAAAGCTTGTAAAAACTGCTTGTATGCGTTAAAATAATAGTTAATATGCAGTTTGCATTTTCTTATGAGAGAATGATCCAAACCTGAATGTTATAGTGAAAATAGACTTACCTTTGTAAAATAAAGCAATTTTGCCATAAGGACTCATTTGCACCTAATTGTCGTAAAGCATGTAAAAACTGCTTGTCTGCGTTAAAATAATGGTTAATATGCAGTTTGCATTTTCTTATGAGAGAATGATCCAAACCTGAATGTTATAGTGTAAATAGACTTACCTTCAAAAAATAAAGCAATTTTGCCTATAAGGACTCATTTGCCCCTAATTGTCATAAAGCATGTAAAAACTGCTTGTATGCGTTATAATAATGGTAATATGCAGTTTGCATTTTCTTATGAGAGAATGATCCAAACCTGAATGTTATAGTGTAAATAGACTTACCTTTGTAAAATAAAGCAATTTTGCCTATAAGGACTCATTTGCACGCAATTGTCGTGAAGCATGTAAAAACTGCTTGTCTGCGTGAAAATGATAGTAAATATGCAGTTTGCATTTTCTTATGAGAGAATGATCCAAACCTGAATGTTATAGTGTAAATAGACTTACCCTCATGAAATAACGCAATTTTGCTTATAAAGGATCATTTGCACCTAATTGTCGTAAAGCATGTAAAAACTGCTTGTCTGCGTTAAAAAAATGGTTAATATGCAGTTTGCGTTTTCTTATGAGAGAATGATCCAAACCTGAATGTTATAGTGTAAATAGACTTACCTTCATGATATAAAGCAATTTTGCCTATAAGGACTCATTTGCCCCTAATTGTCATAAAGCATGTAAAAACTGCTTGTAGCGTTAAAATAATGGTTAATATGCAGTTTGCATTTTCTTATGAGAGAATGATCCAAACCTGAATATTACAGTGTAAATAGACTTACCTTCATGAAATAAAGCAATTTTGCCTATAAGGACTCATTTGGCCCTAATTGTCATAAAGCATGTAAAAACTGCTTGTATGCGTTAAAATAATGGTTAATATGCAGTTTGCATTTTCTTATGAGAGAATGAACCAAACCTGAATGTTATAGTGTAAATAGACTTACCTTCATAAAATAACGCAATTTTGCCTATAAGGACTCATTTGCACCTAATTGTCGTAAAGCATGTAAAAACTGCTTGTCTGCGTTTAAATAATGGTTAATATGCAGTTTGCATTTTCTTATGAGAGAATGATCCAAACCTGAATGTTATAGTGTAAATAGACTTACCTTCATAAAATAAAGCAAATTTGCCTATAAGGACTCATTTGCCCCTAATTGTCATAAAGCATGTAAAAACTGCTTGTATATGTTAAAATAATGGTTAATATGCAGTTTGCATTTTCTTATGAGAGAATGATCCAAACCTGAATGTTATAGTGAAAATAGACTTACCTTTGTAAAATAAAGCAATTTTGCCTATAAGGACTCATTTGCACGCAATTGTCGTGAAGCATGTAAAAACTGCTTGTCAGCGTTAAAATAATGGTTAATATGCAGTTTGCATTTTCTTATGAGAGAATGATCCAAACCTGAATGTTATAGTGTAAATAGACTTACCCTCATGAAATAAAGCAATTTTGCCTATAAAGAGTCATTTGCACCTAATTGTCAAAAAGCATGTAAAAACTGCTTGTATGCGTTAAAATAATGGTTAATATGCAGTTTGCATTTTCTTATGAGAGAATGATCCAAACCTGAATGTTATAGTGTAAATAGACTTACCCTCATGAAATAAAGCAATTTTGCCTATAAAGACTCATTTGCACCTAATTGTCGTAAAGCATGTAAAAACTGATTGTCTGCGTTTAAATAATGGTTAATATGCAGTTTGCATTTTCTTATGAGAGAATGATCCAAACCTGAATGTTATAGTGTAAATAAACTTACATTTGTAAAATAAAGCAATTTTGCCTATAAGGACTCATTTGCACGCAATTGTCGTGAAGCATGTAAAAATAGCTTGTCTGCGTTAAAATAATGGTTAATATGCAGTTTGCATTTTCTTATGAGAGAATGATCCAAACCTGAATGTTATAGTGTAAATAGACTTACCTTCATGAAATAAAGCAATTTTGCCTATAAGGACTCATTTGCCCCTAATTGTCATAAAGCATGTAAAAACTGCTTGTAGCGTTAAAATAATGGTTAATATGCAGTTTGCATTTTCTTATGAGAGAATGATCCAAACCTGAATGTTATAGTGAAAATAGACTTACCTTTGTAAAATAAAGCAATTTTGTCTATAAGGACTCATTTGCACCTAATTGTCGTAAAGCATGTAAAAACTGCTTGTCTGCGTTAAAATAATGGTTAATATGCAGTTTGCATTTTCTTATGAGAGAATGATCCAAACCTGAATGTTATAGTGTAAATAGACTTACCTTCATAAAATAAAGCAATTTTGCCTATAAGGACTCATTTGCCACTAATTGTCATAAAGCATGTAAAAACTGCTTGTATGCGTTAAAATAATGGTTAATATGCAGTTTGCATTCTCTTATGAGAGAATGATCTAAACCTGAATGTTATAGTGTAAATAGACTTACCTTTGTAAAATAAAGCAATTTTGCCTATAAGGACTCATTTGCACGCAATTGTCGTGAAGCATGTAAAAACTGCTTGTCTGCGTGAAAATGATAGTAAATATGCAGTTCGCATTTTCTTATGAGAGAATGATCCAAACCTGAATGTTATAGTGTAAATAAACCTACCTTTGTAAAATAAAGCAATTTTGCCTATAAGGACTCATTTGCACGCAATTGTCGTGAAGCATGTAAAAACTGCTTGTCTGCGTTAAAATAATGGTTAATATGCAGTTTGCATTTTCTTATGAGAGAATGATCCAAACCTGAATGTTATAGTGTAAATAGACTTACCTTCATGATATAAAGCAATTTTGCCTATAAGGACTCATTTGCCCCTAATTGTCATAAAGCATGTAAAAACTGCTTGTAGCGTTAAAATAATGGTTAATATGCAGTTTGCATTTTCTTACGAGAGAATGATCCAAACCTGAATATTATAGTGTAAATAGACTTACCTTCATGAAATAAAGCAATTTTGCCTATAAGGACTCATTTGGCCCTAATTGTCATAAAGCATGTAAAAACTGCTTGTACGCGTTAAAATAATGGTTAATATGCAGTTTGCATTTTCTTATGAGAGAATGATCCAAACCTGAATGTTATAGTGTAAATAGACTTACCTTCATGAAATAAAGCAATTTTGCCTATAAAGACTCATTTGCACCTAATTGTCATAAAGCATGTAAAAACTGCTTGTATGCGTTAAAATGATAGTAAATATGCAGTTTGCATTTTCTTATGAGCGAATGATCCAAACTTGAATGGTATAGTGTAAATAAACTTACCTGTGTAAAATAAAGCAATTTTGCCTATAAGGACTCATTTGCACGCAATTGTCGTGAAGCATGTAAAAACTGCTTGTCTGCGTTAAAAAAATGGTTAATATGCAGTTTGCATTTTCTTATGAGAGAATGATCCAAACCTGAATGTTATAGTGTAAATAGACTTACCTTCATGATATAAAGCAATTTTGCCTATAAGGACTTATTTGCCCCTAATTGTCATAAAGCATGTAAAAACTGCTTGTAGCGTTAAAATAATGGTTAATATGCAGTTTGCATTTTCTTATGAGAGAATGATCCAAACCTGAATATTACAGTGTAAATAGACTTACCTTCATGAAATAAAGCAATTTTGCCTATAAGGACTCATTTGGCCCTAATTGTCATAAAGCATGTAAAAACTGCTTGTACGCGTTAAAATAATGGTTAATATGCAGTTTGCATTTTCTTATGAGAGAATGATCCAAACCTGAATGTTATAGTGTAAATAGACTTACCTTCATGAAATAAAGCAATTTTGCCTATAAAGACTCATTTGCACCTAATTGTCATAAAGCATGTAAAAACTGCTTGTATGCGTTAAAATGATAGTAAATATGCAGTTTGCATTTTCTTATGAGCGAATGATCCAAACCTGAATGTTATAGTGTAAATAGACTTACCCTCATGAAATAAAGCAATTTTGCTTATAAGGACTCATTTGGCCCTAATTGTCATAAAGCATGTAAAAACTGCTTGTATGCATTAAAATAATAGTTAATATGCAGTTTGCATTTCCTTATGAGAGAATGATCCAAACCTGAATGTTATAGTGTAAATAGACTTACCTTCATAAAATAAAGCAATTTTGCCTATAAGGACTCATTTGCACCTAATTGTCGTAAAGCATGTAAAAACTGCTTGTCTGCGTTTAAATAATGGTTAATATGCAGTTTGCATTTTCTTATCAGAGAATGATCCAAACCTGAATGTTATAGTGTAAATAGACTTACCAACATAAAATAAAGCAATTTTGCCTATAAGGACTCATTTGCCCCTAATTGTCATAAAGCATGTAAAAACTGCTTGTATGCGTTAAAATAATGGTTAATATGCAGTTTGCATTTTCTTATGAGAGAATGATCCAAACCTGAATGTTATAGTGTAAATAGACTTACCCTCATGAAATAAAGCAATTTTGCCTATAAAGACTCATTTGCACCTAATTGTCAAAAAGCATGTAAAAACTGCTTGTATGCGTTAAAATAATGGTTAATATGCAGTTTGCATTTTCTTATGAGAGAATGATCCAAACCTGAATGTTATAGTGTAAATAGACTTACCCTCATGAAATAAAGCAATTTTGCCTATAAAGACTCATTTGCACCTAATTGTCGTAAAGCATGTAAAAACTGCTTGTCTGCGTTTAAATAATGGTTAATATGCAGTTTGCATTTTCTTATGAGAGAATGATCCAAACCTGAATGTTATAGTGTAAATAAACTTACCTTTGTAAAATAAAGCAATTTTGCCTATAAGGACTCATTTGCACGTAATTGTCGTGAAGCATGTAAAAACTGCTTGTCTGCGTTAAAATAATGGTTAATATGCAGTTTGCATTTTCTTATGAGAGAATGATCCAAACCTGAATGTTATAGTGTAAATAGACTTACCTTCATGAAATAAAGCAATTTTGCCTATAAGGACTCATTTGCCATTAATTGTCATAAAGCATGTAAAAACTGCTTGTAGCGTTAAAAAATGGTTAATATGCAGTTTGCATTTTCTTATGAGAGAATGATCCAAACCTGAATGTTATAGTGAAAATAGACTTACCTTTGTAAAATAAAGCAATTTTGTCTATAAGGACTCATTTGCACCTAATTGTCGTAAAGCATGTAAAAACTGCTTGTCTGCGTTTAAATAATGGTTAATATGCAGTTTGCATTTTCTTATGAGAGAATGATCCAAACCTGAATGTTATAGTGTAAGTAGACTTACCTTCATAAAATAAAGCAATTTTGCCTATAAGGACTCATTTGCACGCAATTGTCGTGAAGCATGTAAAAACTGCTTGTCTGCGTTAAAATAATGGTTAATATGCAGTTTGCATTTTCTTATGAGAGAATGATCCAAACCTGAATGTTATAGTGTAAATAGACTTACCTTCATGATATAAAGCAATTTTGCCTATAAGGACTCATTTGCACGCAATTGTCATAAAGCATGTAAAAACAGCTTGTAGCGTTAAAATAATGGTTAATATGCAGTTTGCATTTTCTTATGAGAGAATGATCCAAACCTGAATGTTATAGTGTAAATAAACCTACCTTTGTAAAATAAAGCAATTTTGCCTATAAGGACTCATTTGCACGCAATTGTCGTGAAGCATGTAAAAACTGCTTGTCTGCGTTAAAATAATGGTTAATATGCAGTTTGCATTTTCTTATGAGAGAATGATCCAAACCTGAATGATATAGTGTAAATAGACTTACCCTCATGATATAAAGCAATTTTGCCTATAAGGACTCATTTGCCCATAATTGTCATAAAGCATGTAAAAACTGCTTGTAGCGTTAAAATAATGGTTAATATGCAGTTTGCATTTTCTTACGAGAGAATGATCCAAACCTGAATATTATAGTGTAAACAGACTTACCTTCATAAAATAAAGCAATTTTGCCTATAAGGACTCATTTGGCCCTAATTGTCATAAAGCATGTAAAAACAGCTTGTATGCGTTAAAATAATGGTTAATATGCAGTTTGCATTTTCTTATGAGAGAATGATCCAAACCTGAATGTTATAGTGTAAATAGACTTACCTTCATAAAATAAAGCAATTTTGCCTATAAGGACTCATTTGGCCCTAATTGTCATAAAGCATGTAAAAACTGCTTGTATGCGTTAAAATAATGGTTAATATGCAGTTTGCATTTTCTTATGAGAGAATGATCCAAACCTGAATGTTATAGTGTAAATAAACCTACCTTTGTAAAATAAAGCAATTTTGCCTATAAGGACTCATTTGGCCCTAATTGTCATAAAGCATGTAAAAACTGCTTGTAGCGTTAAAATAATGGTTAATATGCAGTTTGCATTTTCTTATGAGAGAATGATCCAAACCTGAATGTTATAGTGTAAATAGACTTACCTTCATAAAATAACGCAATTTTGCCTATAAGGACTCATTTGCACCTAATTGTCGTAAAGCATGTAAAAACTGCTTGTCTGCGTTTAAATAATGGTTAATATGCAGTTTGCATTTTCTTATGAGAGAATGATCCAAACCTGAATGTTATAGTGTAAATAGACTTACCTTCATAAAATAAAGCAAATTTGCCTATAAGGACTCATTTGCCCCTAATTGTCATAAAGCATGTAAAAACTGCTTGTATATGTTAAAATAATGGTTAATATGCAGTTTGCATTTTCTTATGAGAGAATGATCCAAACCTGAATGTTATAGTGAAAATAGACTTACCTTTGTAAAATAAAGCAATTTTGCCTATAAGGACTCATTTGCACTTAATTGTCGTAAAGCATTTAAAAACTGCTTGTCAGCGTTAAAATAATGGTTAATATGCAGTTTGCATTTTCTTATGAGAGAATGATCCAAACCTGAATGTTATAGTGTAAATAGACTTACCCTCATGAAATAAAGCAATTTTGCCTATAAAGAGTCATTTGCACCTAATTGTCAAAAAGCATGTAAAAACTGCTTGTATGCGTTAAAATAATGGTTAATATGCAGTTTGCATTCTCTTATGAGAGAATGATCTAAACCTGAATGTTATAGTGTAAATAGACTTACCTTGGTAAAATAAAGCAATTTTGCCTATAAGGACTCATTTGCACGCAATTGTCGTGAAGCATGTAAAAATAGCTTGTCTGCGTTAAAATAATGGTTAATATGCAGTTTGCATTTTCTTATGAGAGAATGATCCAAACCTGAATGTTATAGTGTAAATAGACTTTCCTTCATGAAATAAAGCAATTTTGCCTATAAGGACTCATTTGCCCCTAATTGTCATAAAGCATGTAAAAACTGCTTGTAGCGTTAAAATAATGGTTAATATGCGTTTGCATTTTCTTATGAGAGAATGATCCAAACCTGAATGTTATAGTGAAAATAGACTTACCTTTGTAAAATAAAGCAATTTTGTCTATAAGGACTCATTTGCACCTAATTGTCGTAAAGCATGTAAAAACTGATTGTCTGCGTTTAAATAATGGTTAATATGCAGTTTGCATTTTCTTATGAGAGAATGATCCAAACCTGAATGTTATAGTGTAAATAGACTTACCCTCATGAAATAAAGCAATTTTGCCTATAAAGACTCATTTGCACCTAATTGTCGTAAAGCATGTAAAAACTGATTGTCTGCGTTAAAATAATGGTTAATATGCAGTTTGCATTTTCTTATGAGAGAATGATCCAAACCTGAATGTTATAGTGTAAATAGACTTACCTTCATAAAATAAAGCAATTTTGCCTATAAGGACTCATTTGCCACTAATTGTCATAAAGCATGTAAAAACTGCTTGTATGCGTTAAAATAATGGTTAATATGCAGTTTGCATTCTCTTATGAGAGAATGATCTAAACCTGAATGTTATAATGTAAATAGACTTACCTTGGTAAAATAAAGCAATTTTGCCTATAAGGACTCATTTGCACGCAATTGTCGTGAAGCATGTAAAAACTGCTCGTCTGCGTGAAAATGATAGTAAATATGCAGTTCGCATTTTCTTATGAGAGAATGATCCAAACCTGAATGTTATAGTGTAAATAAACCTACCTTTGTAAAATAAAGCAATTTTGCCTATAAGGACTCATTTGCACGCAATTGTCGTGAAGCATGTAAAAACTGCTTGTCTGCGTTAAAATAATGGTTAATATGCAGTTTGCATTTTCTTATGAGAGAATGATCCAAACCTGAATGTTATAGTGTAAATAGACTTACCTTCATGATATAAAGCAATTTTGCCTATAAGGACTCATTTGCACGCAATTGTCATAAAGCATGTAAAAACTGCTTGTAGCGTTAAAATAATGGTTAATATGCAGTTTGCATTTTCTTACGAGAGAATGATCCAAACCTGAATATTATAGTGTAAATAGACTTACCTTCATGAAATAAAGCAATTTTGCCTATAAGGACTCATTTGGCCCTAATTGTCATAAAGCATGTAAAAACTGCTTGTATGCGTTAAAATAATGGTTAATATGCAGTTTGCATTTTCTTATGAGAGAATGATCCAAACCTGAATGTTATAGTGTAAATAGACTTACCTTCATGAAATAAAGCAATTTTGCCTATAAAGACTCATTTGCACCTAATTGTCATAAAGCATGTAAAAACTGCTTGTATGCGTTACAATGATAGTAAATATGCAGTTTGCATTTTCTTATGAGCGAATGATCCAAACCTGAATGTTATAGTGTAAATAGACTTACCCTCATGAAATAAAGCAAATTTGCTTATAAGGACTCATTTGCACCTAATTGTCATAAAGCTTGTAAAAACTGCTTGTATGCGTTAAAATAATAGTTAATATGCAGTTTGCATTTTCTTATGAGAGAATGATCCAAACCTGAATGTTATAGTGAAAATAGACTTACCTTTGTAAAATAAAGCAATTTTGCCTATAAGGACTCATTTGCACCTAATTGTCGTAAAGCATGTAAAAACTGCTTGTCTGCGTTAAAATAATGGTTAATATGCAGTTTGCATTTTCTTATGAGAGAATGATCCAAACCTGAATGTTATAGTGTAAATAGACTTACCTTCAAAAAATAAAGCAATTTTGCCTATAAGGACTCATTTGCCCCTAATTGTCATAAAGCATGTAAAAACTGCTCGTATGCGTTAAAATAATGGTTAATATGCAGTTTGCATTTTCTTATGAGAGAATGATCCAAACCTGAATGTTATAGTGTAAATAGACTTACCTTTGTAAAATAAAGCAATTTTGCCTATAAGGACTCATTTGCACGCAATTGTCGTGAAGCATGTAAAGACTGCTTGTCTGCGTGAAAATGATAGTAAATACGCAGTTTGCATTTTCTTATGAGAGAATGATCCAAACCTGAATGTTATAGTGTAAATAGACTTACCCTCATGAAATAACGCAATTTTGCCTATAAAGGATCATTTGCACCTGAATGTCGTAAAGCATGTAAAAACTGCTTGTCTGCGTTAAAAAAATGGTTAATATGCAGTTTGCATTTTCTTGTGAGAGAATGATCCAAACCTGAATATTACAGTGTAAATAGACTTACCTTCATGAAATAAAGCAATTTTGCCTATAAGGACTCATTTGGCCCTAATTGTCATAAGGCATGTAAAAACTGCTTGTATGCGTTAAAATAATGGTTAATATGCAGTTTGCATTTTCTTGTGAGAGAATGATCCAAACCTGAATATTACAGTGTAAATAGACTTACCTTCATGAAATAAAGCAATTTTGCCTATAAAGACTCATTTGCACCTAATTGTCATAAAGCATGTAAAAACTGCTTGTATGCGTTAAAAAAATGGTTAATATGCAGTTTGCATTTTCTTGTGAGAGAATGATCCAAACCTGAATATTACAGTGTAAATAGACTTACCTTCATGAAATAAAGCAATTTTGCCTATAAAGACTCATTTGCACCTAATTGTCATAAAGCATGTAAAAACTGCTTGTATGCGTTACAATGATAGTAAATATGCAGTTTGCATTTTCTTGTGAGCGAATGATCCAAACCTGAATGTTATAGTGTAAATAGACTTACCCTCATGAAATAAAGCAAATTTGCTTATAAGGACTCATTTGCACCTAATTGTCATAAAGCTTGTAAAAACTGCTTGTATGCGTTAAAATAATAGTTAATATGCAGTTTGCATTTTCTTATGAGAGAATGATCCAAACCTGAATGTTATAGTGAAAATAGACTTAACTTGGTAAAATAAAGCAATTTTGCCTATAAGGATTCATTTGCACCTAATTGTCGTAAAGCATGTAAAAACTGCTTGTCTGCGTTAAAATAATGGTTAATATGCAGTTTGCATTTTCTTATGAGAGAATGATCCAAACCTGAATGTTATAGTGTAAATAGACTTACCTTCAAAAAATAAAGCAATTTTGCCTATAAGGACTCATTTGCCCCTAATTGTCATAAAGCATGTAAAAACTGCTTGTATGCGTTAAAATAATGGTTAATATGCAGTTTGCATTTTCTTATGAGAGAATGATCCAAACCTGAATGTTATAGTGTAAATAAACTTACCTGTGTAAAATAGAGCAATTTTGCCTATAAGGACTCATTTGCACGCAATTGTCGTGAAGCGTGTAAAAACTGCTTGTCTGCGTTAAAATAATGGTTAATATGCAGTTTGCATTTTCTTATGAGAGAATGATCCAAACCTGAATGTTATAGTGTAAATAGACTTACCTTCATGATATAAAGCAATTTTGCCTATAAGGACTCATTTGCCCCTAATTGTCATAAAGCATGTAAAAACTGCTTGTAGCGTTAAAATAATGGTTAATATGCAGTTTGCATTTTCTTATAAGAGAATGATCCAAACCTGAATATTACAGTGTAAATAGACTTACCTTCATGAAATAAAGCAATTTTGCCTATAAGGACTCATTTGGCCCTAAATGTCATAAAGCATGTAAAAACTGCTTGTATGCGTTAAAATAATGGTTAATATGCAGTTTGCATTTTCTTATGAGAGAATGATCCAAACCTGAATGTTATAGTGTAAATAGACTTACCTTCATAAAATAACGCAATTTTGCCTATAAGGACTCATTTGCACCTAATTGTCGTAAAGCATGTAAAAACTGCTTGTCTGCGTTTAAATAATGGTTAATATGCAGTTTGCATTTTCTTATGAGAGAATGATCCAAACCTGAATGTTATAGTGTAAATAAACTTACATTTGTAAAATAAAGCAATTTTGCCTATAAGGACTCATTTGCACGCAATTGTCGTGAAGCATATAAAAATAGCTTGTCTGCGTTAAAATAATGGTTAATATGCAGTTTGCATTTTCTTATGAGAGAATGATCCAAACCTGAATGTTATAGTGTAAATAGACTTACCTTCATAAAATAAAGCAAATTTGCCTATAAGGACTCATTTGCCCCTAATTGTCATAAAGTATGTAAAAACTGCTTGTATATGTTAAAATAATGGTTAATATGCAGTTTGCATTTTCTTATGAGAGAATGATCCAAACCTGAATGTTATAGTGAAAATAGACTTACCTTTGTAAAATAAAGCAATTTTGCCTATAAGGACTCATTTGCACTTAATTGTCGTAAAGCATTTAAAAACTGCTTGTCAGCGTTAAAATAATGGTTAATATGCAGTTTGCATTTTCTTATGAGAGAATGATCCAAACCTGAATGTTATAGTGTAAATAGACTTACCCTCATGAAATAAAGCAATTTTGCCTATAAAGAGTCATTTGCACCTAATTGTCAAAAAGCATGTAAAAACTGCTTGTATGCGTTAAAATAATGGTTAATATGCAGTTTGCATTTTCTTATGAGAGAATGATCCAAACCTGAATGTTATAGTGTAAATAGACTTACCCTCATGAAATAAAGCAATTTTGCCTATAAAGACTCATTTGCACCTAATTGTCGTAAAGCATGTAAAAACTGATTGTCTGCGTTTAAATAATGGTTAATATGCAGTTTGCATTTTCTTATGAGAGAATGATCCAAACCTGAATGTTATAGTGTAAATAAACTTACATTTGTAAAATAAAGCAATTTTGCCTATAAGGACTCATTTGCACGCAATTGTCGTGAAGCATATAAAAATAGCTTGTCTGCGTTAAAATAATGGTTAATATGCAGTTTGCATTTTCTTATGAGAGAATGATCCAAACCTGAATGTTATAGTGTAAATAGACTTACCTTCATGAAATAAAGCAATTTTGCCTATAAGGACTCATTTGCCCCTAATTGTCATAAAGCATGTAAAAACTGCTTGTAGCGTTAAAATAATGGTTAATATGCGTTTGCATTTTCTTATGAGAGAATGATCCAAACCTGAATGTTATAGTGAAAATAGACTTACCTTTGTAAAATAAAGCAATTTTGTCTATAAGGACTCATTTGCACCTAATTATCGTAAAGCATGTAAAAACTGATTGTCTGCGTTAAAATAATGGTTAATATGCAGTTTGCATTTTCTTATGAGAGAATGATCCAAACCTGAATGTTATAGTGAAAATAGACTTACCTTTGTAAAATAAAGCAATTTTGCCTATAAGGACTCATTTGCACTTAATTGTCGTAAAGCATTTAAAAACTGCTTGTCAGCGTTAAAATAATGGTTAATATGCAGTTTGCATTTTCTTATGAGAGAATGATCCAAACCTGAATGTTATAGTGTAAATAGACTTACCCTCATGAAATAAAGCAATTTTGCCTATAAAGAGTCATTTGCACCTAATTGTCAAAAAGCATGTAAAAACTGCTTGTATGCGTTAAAATAATGGTTAATATGCAGTTTGCATTTTCTTATGAGAGAATGATCCAAACCTGAATGTTATAGTGTAAATAGACTTACCCTCATGAAATAAAGCAATTTTGCCTATAAAGACTCATTTGCACCTAATTGTCGTAAAGCATGTAAAAACTGATTGTCTGCGTTTAAATAATGGTTAATATGCAGTTTGCATTTTCTTATGAGAGAATAATCCAAACCTGAATGTTATAGTGTAAATAAACTTACATTTGTAAAATAAAGCAATTTTGCCTATAAGGACTCATTTGCACGCAATTGTCGTGAAGCATATAAAAATAGCTTGTCTGCGTTAAAATAATGGTTAATATGCAGTTTGCATTTTCTTATGAGAGAATGATCCAAACCTGAATGTTATAGTGTAAATAGACTTACCTTCATGAAATAAAGCAATTTTGCCTATAAGGACTCATTTGCCCCTAATTGTCATAAAGCATGTAAAAACTGCTTGTAGCGTTAAAATAATGGTTAATATGCGTTTGCATTTTCTTATGAGAGAATGATCCAAACCTGAATGTTATAGTGAAAATAGACTTACCTTTGTAAAATAAAGCAATTTTGTCTATAAGGACTCATTTGCACCTAATTGTCGTAAAGCATGTAAAAACTGATTGTCTGCGTTAAAATAATGGTTAATATGCAGTTTGCATTTTCTTATGAGAGAATGATCCAAACCTGAATGTTATAGTGAAAATAGACTTACCTTTGTAAAATAAAGCAATTTTGCCTATAAGGACTCATTTGCACTTAATTGTCGTAAAGCATTTAAAAACTGCTTGTCAGCGTTAAAATAATGGTTAATATGCAGTTTGCATTTTCTTATGAGAGAATGATCCAAACCTGAATGTTATAGTGTAAATAGACTTACCCTCATGAAATAAAGCAATTTTGCCTATAAAGAGTCATTTGCACCTAATTGTCAAAAAGCATGTAAAAACTGCTTGTATGCGTTAAAATAATGGTTAATATGCAGTTTGCATTTTCTTATGAGAGAATGATCCAAACCTGAATGTTATAGTGTAAATAGACTTACCCTCATGAAATAAAGCAATTTTGCCTATAAAGACTCATTTGCACCTAATTGTCGTAAAGCATGTAAAAACTGATTGTCTGCGTTAAAATAATGGTTAATATGCAGTTTGCATTTTCTTATGAGAGAATGATCCAAACCTGAATGTTATAGTGTAAATAGACTTACCTTCATAAAATAAAGCAATTTTGCCTATAAGGACTCATTTGCCACTAATTGTCATAAAGCATGTAAAAACTGCTTGTATGCGTTAAAATAATGGTTAATATGCAGTTTGCATTCTCTTATGAGAGAATGATCTAAACCTGAATGTTATAGTGTAAATAGACTTACCTTGGTAAAATAAAGCAATTTTGCCTATAAGGACTCATTTGCACGCAATTGTCGTGAAGCATGTAAAAACTGCTTGTCTGCGTGAAAATGATAGTAAATATGCAGTTCGCATTTTCTTATGAGAGAATGATCCAAACCTGAATGTTATAGTGTAAATAAACCTACCTTTGTAAAATAAAGCAATTTTGCCTATAAGGACTCATTTGCACGCAATTGTCGTGAAGCATGTAAAAACTGCTTGTCTGCGTTTAAATAATGGTTAATATGCAGTTTGCATTTTCTTATGAGAGAATGATCCAAACCTGAATGTTATAGTGTAAATAGACTTACCTTCATGATATAAAGCAATTTTGCCTATAAGGACTCATTTGCCCCTAATTGTCATAAAGCATGTAAAAACTGCTTGTAGCGTTAAAATAATGGTTAATATGCAGTTTGCATTTTCTTACGAGAGAATGATCCAAACCTGAATATTATAGTGTAAATAGACTTACCTTCATGAAATAAAGCAATTTTGCCTATAAGGACTCATTTGCACGTAATTGTCGTGAAGCATGTAAAAACTGCTTGTATGCGTTAAAATAATGGTTAATATGCAGTTTGCATTTTCTTATGAGAGAATGATCCAAACCTGAATATTACAGTGTAAATAGACTTACCTTCATGAAATAAAGCAATTTTGCCTATAAAGACTCATTTGCACCTAATTGTCATAAAGCATGTAAAAACTGCTTGTATGCGTTAAAATGATAGTAAATATGCAGTTTGCATTTTCTTATGAGCGAATGATCCAAACTTGAATGGTATAGTGTAAGTAAACTTACCTGTGTAAAATAAAGCAATTTTGCCTATAAGGACTCATTTGCACGCAATTGTCGTGAAGCATGTAAAAACTGCTTGTCTGCGTTTAAATAATGGTTAATATGCAGTTTGCATTTTCTTATGAGAGAATGATCCAAACCTGAATGTTATAGTGTAAATAGACTTACCTTCATGATATAAAGCAATTTTGCCTATAAGGACTCATTTGCCCCTAATTGTCATAAAGCATGTAAAAACTGCTTGTAGCGTTAAAATAATGGTTAATATGCAGTTTGCATTTTCTTACGAGAGAATGATCCAAACCTGAATATTATAGTGTAAATAGACTTACCTTCATGAAATAAAGCAATTTTGCCTATAAGGACTCATTTGCACGTAATTGTCGTGAAGCATGTAAAAACTGCTTGTATGCGTTAAAATAATGGTTAATATGCAGTTTGCATTTTCTTATGAGAGAATGATCCAAACCTGAATATTACAGTGTAAATAGACTTACCTTCATGAAATAAAGCAATTTTGCCTATAAAGACTCATTTGCACCTAATTGTCATAAAGCATGTAAAAACTGCTTGTATGCGTTAAAATGATAGTAAATATGCAGTTTGCATTTTCTTATGAGCGAATGATCCAAACTTGAATGGTATAGTGTAAGTAAACTTACCTGTGTAAAATAAAGCAATTTTGCCTATAAGGACTCATTTGCACGCAATTGTCGTGAAGCATGTAAAAACTGCTTGTCTGCGTTAAAAAAATGGTTAATATGCAGTTTGCATTTTCTTATGAGAGAATGATCCAAACCTGAATGTTATAGTGTAAATAGACTTACCTTCATGATATAAAGCAATTTTGCCTATAAGGACTCATTTGCCCCTAATTGTCATAAAGCATGTAAAAACTGCTTGTAGCGTTAAAATAATGGTTAATATGCAGTTTGCATTTTCTTATGAGAGAATGATCCAAACCTGAATATTACAGTGTAAATAGACTTACCTTCATGAAATAAAGCAATTTTGCCTATAAGGACTCATTTGGCCCTAATTGTCATAAAGCATGTAAAAACTGCTTGTACGCGTTAAAATAATGGTTAATATGCAGTTTGCATTTTCTTATGAGAGAATGATCCAAACCTGAATGTTATAGTGTAAATAGACTTACCTTCATGAAATAAAGCAATTTTGCCTATAAAGACTCATTTGCACCTAATTGTCATAAAGCATGTAAAAACTGCTTGTATGCGTTAAAATGATAGTAAATATGCAGTTTGCATTTTCTTATGAGCGAATGATCCAAACCTGAATGTTATCGTGTAAATAGACTTACCCTCATGAAATAAAGCAATTTTGCTTATAAGGACTCATTTGGCCCTAATTGTCATAAAGCATGTAAAAACTGCTTGTATGCATTAAAATAATGGTTAATATGCAGTTTGCATTTTCTTATGAGAGAATGATCCAAACCTGAATGTTATAGTGTAAATAGACTTACCTTCATGAAATAAAGCAATTTTGCCTATAAAGACTCATTTGCACCTAATTGTCATAAAGCATGTAAAAACTGCTTGTATGCGTTAAAATGATAGTAAATATGCAGTTTGCATTTTCTTATGAGCGAATGATCCAAACCTGAATGTTATCGTGTAAATAGACTTACCCTCATGAAATAAAGCAATTTTGCTTATAAGGACTCATTTGGCCCTAATTGTCATAAAGCATGTAAAAACTGCTTGTCTGCGTTTAAATAATGGTTAATATGCAGTTTGCATTTTCTTATCAGAGAATAATCCAAACCTGAATGTTATAGTGTAAATAGACTTACCAACATAAAATAAAGCAATTTTGCCTATAAGGACTCATTTGCCCCTAATTGTCATAAAGCATGTAAAAACTGCTTGTATGCGTTAAAATAATGGTTAATATGCCGTTTGCATTTTCTTATGAGAGAATGATCCAAACCTGAATGTTATAGTGTAAATAGACTTACCCTCATGAAATAAAGCAATTTTGCCTATAAAGACTCATTTGCACCTAATTGTCAAAAAGCATGTAAAAACTGCTTGTATGCGTTAAAATAATGGTTAATATGCAGTTTGCATTTTCTTACGAGAGAATGATCCAAACCTGAATGTTATAGTGTAAATAGACTTACCCTCATGAAATAAAGCAATTTTGCCTATAAAGACTCATTTGCACCTAATTGTCGTAAAGCATGTAAAAACTGCTTGTCTGCGTTTAAATAATGGTTAATATGCAGTTTGCATTTTCTTATGAGAGAATGATCCAAACCTGAATGTTATAGTGAAAATAGACTTACCTTTGTAAAATAAAGCAATTTTGCCTATAAGGACTCATTTGCACCTAATTGTCGTAAAGCATGTAAAAACTGCTTGTCTGCGTTTAAATAATGGTTAATATGCAGTTTGCATTTTCTTATGAGAGAATGATCCAAACCTGAATGTTATAGTGTAAATAGACTTACCTTCATAAAATAAAGCAATTTTGCCTATAAGGACTCATTTGCCCCTAATTGTCATAAAGCATGTAAAAACTGCTTGTATGCGTTAAAATAATGGTTAATATGCAGTTTGCATTCTCTTATGAGAGAATGATCCAAACCTGAATGTTATAGTGTAAATAGACTTACCTTTGTAAAATAAAGCAATTTTGCCTATAAGGACTCATTTGCACGCAATTGTCGTGAAGCATGTAAAAACTGCTTGTCTGCGTGAAAATGATAGTAAATATGCAGTTTGCATTTTCTTATGAGAGAATGATCCAAACCTGAATGTTATAGTGTAAATAGACTTACCCTCATGAAATAAAGCAATTTTGCCTATAAAGACTCATTTGCACCTAATTGTCGTAAAGCATGTAAAAACTGCTTGTCTGCGTTAAAATAATGGTTAATATGCAGTTTGCATTTTCTTATGAGAGAATGATCCAAACCTGAATGTTATAGTGTAAATAAACCTACCTTTGTAAAATAAAGCAATTTTGCCTATAAGGACTCATTTGCACGCAATTGTCGTGAAGCATGTAAAAACTGCTTGTCTGCGTTAAAATAATGGTTAATATGCAGTTTGCATTTTCTTATGAGAGAATGATCCAAACCTGAATGTTATAGTGTAAATAGACTTACCTTCATGATATAAAGCAATTTTGCCTATAAGGACTCATTTGCCCAAAATTGTCATAAAGCATGTAAAAACTGCTTGTAGCGTTAAAATAATGGTTAATATGCAGTTTGCATTTTCTTACGAGAGAATGATCCAAACCTGAATATTATAGTGTAAACAGACTTACCTTCATGAAATAAAGCAATTTTGCCTATAAGGACTCATTTGGCCCTAATTGTCATAAAGCATGTAAAAACTGCTTGTATGCGTTAAAATAATGGTTAATATGCAGTTTGCATTTTCTTATGAGAGAATGATCCAAACCTGAATGTTATAGTGTAAATAAACCTACCTTTGTAAAATAAAGCAATTTTGCCTATAAGGACTCATTTGCACGCAATTGTCGTGAAGCATGTAAAAACTGCTTGTCTGCGTTAAAATAATGGTTAATATGCAGTTTGCATTTTCTTATGAGAGAATGATCTAAACCTGTATGTTATAGTGTAAATAGACTTACCTTCATGATATAAAGCAATTTTGCCTATAAGGACTCATTTGCCCCTAATTGTCATAAAGCATGAAAAAACTGCTTGTAGCGTTAAAATAATGGTTAATATGCAGTTTGCATTTTCTTACGAGAGAATGTTCCAAACCTGAATATTATAGTGTAAATAGACTTACCTTCATGAAATAAAGCAATTTTGCCTATAAAGACTCATTTGCACCTAATTGTCATAAAGCATGTAAAAACTGCTTGTATGCGTTAAAATGATAGAAAATATGCAGTTTGCATTTTCTTATGAGCGAATGATCCAAACCTGAATGTTATAGTGTAAATAGACTTACCCTCATGAAATAAAGCAAATTTGCTTATAAGGACTCATTTGCACCTAATTGTCATAAAGCTTGTAAAAACTGCTTGTATGCGTTAAAATTATAGTTAATATGCAGTTTGCATTTTCTTATGAGAGAATGATCCAAACCTGAATGTTATAGTGAAAATAGACTTACCTTTGTAAAATAAAGCAATTTTGCCTATAAGGACTCATTTGCACCTAATTGTCGTAAAGCATGTAAAAACTGCTTGTCTGCGTTAAAATAATGGTTAATATGCAGTTTGCATTTTCTTATGAGAGAATGATCCAAACCTGAATGTTATAGTGTAAATAGACTTACCTTCAAAAAATAAAGCAATTTTGCCTATAAGGACTCATTTGCCCCTAATTGTCATAAAGCATGTAAAAACTGCTTGTATGCGTTAAAATAATGGTAATATGCAGTTTGCATTTTCTTATGAGAGAATGATCCAAACCTGAATGTTATAGTGTATATAGACTTACCTTTGTAAAATAAAGCAATTTTGCCTATAAGGACTCATTTGCACGCAATTGTCGTGAAGCATGTAAAAACTGCTTGTCTGCGTGAAAATGATAGTAAATATGCAGTTTGCATTTTCTTATGAGAGAATGATCCAAACCTGAATGTTATAGTGTAAATAGACTTACCCTCATGAAATAACGCAATTTTGCTTATAAAGGATCATTTGCACCTAATTGTCGTAAAGCATGTAAAAACTGCTTGTCTGCGTTAAAAAAATGGTTAATATGCAGTTTGCGTTTTCTTATGAGAGAATGATCCAAACCTGAATGTTATAGTGTAAATAAACTTACCTGTGTAAAATAAAGCAATTTTGCCTATAAGGACTCATTTGCATGCAATTGTCGTGAAGCATGTAAAAACTGCTTGTCTGCGTTAAAATAATGGTTAATATGCAGTTTGCATTTTCTTATGAGAGAATGATCCAAACCTGAATGTTATAGTGTAAATAGACTTACCTTCATGATATAAAGCAATTTTGCCTATAAGGACTCATTTGCCCCTAATTGTCATAAAGCATGTAAAAACTGCTTGTAGCGTTAAAATAATGGTTAATATGCAGTTTGCATTTTCTTATGAGAGAATGTTTCAAACCTGAATATTACAGTGTAAATAGACTTACCTTTTTGAAATAAAGCAATTTTGCCTATAAGGACTCATTTGGCCCTAATTGTCATAAAGCATGTAAAAACTGCTTGTATGCGTTAAAATAATGGTTAATATGCAGTTTGCATTTTCTTATGAGAGAATGATCCAAACCTGAATGTTATAGTGTAAATAGACTTACCTTCATAAAATAAAGCAATTTTGCCTATAAGGACTCATTTGCACCTAATTGTCGTAAAGCATGTAGAAACTGCTTGTCTGCGTTTAAATAATGGTTAATATGCAGTTTGCATTTTCTTATGAGAGAATGATCCAAACCTGAATGTTATAGTGTAAATAGACTTACCTTCATAAAATAAAGCAATTTTGCCTATAAGGACTCATTTGCCCCTAATTGTCATAAAGCATGTAAAAACTGCTTGTATATGTTAAAATAATGGTTAATATGCAGTTTGCATTTTCTTATGAGAGAATGATCCAAACCTGAATGTTATAGTGAAAATAGACTTACCTTTGTAAAATAAAGCAATTTTGCCTATAAGGACTCATTTGCACGCAATTGTCGTGAAGCATGTAAAAATAGCTTGTCTGCGTTAAAATAATGGTTAATATGCAGTTTGCATTTTCTTATGAGAGAATGATCCAAACCTGAATGTTATAGTGTAAATAGACTTACCTTCATGAAATAAAGCAATTTTGCCTATAAGGACTCATTTGCCCCTAATTGTCATAAAGCATGTAAAAACTGCTTGTAGCGTTAAAATAATGGTTAATATGCAGTTTGCATTTTCTTATGAGAGAATGATCCAAACCTGAATGTTATAGTGTAAATAGACTTACCTTCATGAAATAAAGCAATTTTGCCTATAAGGACTCATTTGCCCCTAATTGTCATAAAGCATGTAAAAACTGCTTGTATGCGTTAAAATAATGGTTAATATGCAGTTTGCATTCTCTTATGAGAGAATGATCCAAACCTGAATGTTATAGTGTAAATAGACTTACCTTTGTAAAATAAAGCAATTTTGCCTATAAGGACTCATTTGCACGCAATTGTCGTGAAGCATGTAAAAACTGCTTGTCTGCGTGAAAATGATAGTAAATATGCAGTTTGCATTTTCTTATGAGAGAATGATCCAAACCTGAATGTTATAGTGTAAATAGACTTACCCTCATGAAATAAAGCAATTTTGCCTATAAAGACTCATTTGCACCTAAATGTCGTAAAGCATGTAAAAACTGCTTGTCTGCGTTAAAATAATGTTTAATATGCAGTTTGCATTTTCTTATGAGAGAATGATCCAAACTTGAATGTATAGTGTAAATAAACCTACCTTTGTAAAATAAAGCAATTTTGCCTATAAGGACTCATTTGCACGCAATTGTCGTGAAGCATGTAAAAACTGCTTGTCTGCGTTAAAATAATGGTTAATATGCAGTTTGCATTTTCTTATGAGAGAATGATCCAAACCTGAATGTTATAGTGTAAATAGACTTACCTTCATGATATAAAGCAATTTTGCCTATAAGGACTCATTTGCCCCTAATTGTCATAAAGCATGTAAAAACTGCTTGTAGCGTTAAAATAATGGTTAATATGCAGTTTGCATTTTCTTACGAGAGAATGATCCAAACCTGAATATTATAGTGTAAATAGACTTACCTTCATGAAATAAAGCAATTTTGCCTATAAGGACTCATTTGGCCCTAATTGTCATAAAGCATGTAAAAACTGCTTGTATGCGTTAAAATAATGGTTAATATGCAGTTTGCATTTTCTTATGAGAGAATGATCCAAACCTGAATGTTATAGTGAAAATAGACTTACCTTTGTAAAATAAAGCAATTTTGCCTATAAGGACTCATTTGCACTTAATTGTCGTAAAGCATTTAAAAACTGCTTTTCAGCGTTAAAATAATGGTTAATATGCAGTTTGCATTTTCTTATGAGAGAATGATCCAAACCTGAATGTTATAGTGTAAATAGACTTACCTTCATGAAATAAAGCAATTTTGCCTATAAGGACTCATTTGGCCCTAATTGTCATAAAGCATGTAAAAACTGCTTGTATGCGTTAAAATAATGGTTAATATGCAGTTTGCATTTTCTTATGAGAGAATGATCCAAACCTGAATGTTATAGTGTAAATAGACTTACCTTCATAAAATAACGCAATTTTGCCTATAAGGACTCATTTGCACCTAATTGTCGTAAAGCATGTAAAAACTGCTTGTCTGCGTTTAAATAATGGTTAATATGCAGTTTGCATTTTCTTATGAGAGAATGATCCAAACCTGAATGTTATAGTGTATATAGACTTACCTTCATAAAATAAAGCAATTTTGCCTATAAGGACTCATTTGCCCCTAATTGTCATAAAGCATGTAAAAACTGCTTGTATATGTTAAAATAATGGTTAATATGCAGTTTGCATTTTCTTATGAGAGAATGATCCAAACCTGAATGTTATAGTGAAAATAGACTTACCTTTGTAAAATAAAGCAATTTTGCCTATAAGGACTCATTTGCACTTAATTGTCGTAAAGCATTTAAAAACTGCTTGTCAGCGTTAAAATAATGGTTAATATGCAGTTTGCATTTTCTTATGAGAGAATGATCCAAACCTGAATGTTATAGTGTAAATAGACTTACCCTCATAAAATAAAGCAATTTTGCCTATAAAGAGTCATTTGCACCTAATTGTCAAAAAGCATGTAAAAACTGCTTGTATGCGTTAAAATAATGGTTAATATGCAGTTTGCATTTTCTTATGAGAGAATGATCCAAACCTGAATGTTATAGTGTAAATAGACTTACCCTCATGAAATAAAGCAATTTTGCCTATAAAGACTCATTTGCACCTAATTGTCGTAAAGCATGTAAAAACTGATTGTCTGCGTTTAAATAATGGTTAATATGCAGTTTGCATTTTCTTATGAGAGAATGATCCAAACCTGAATTATATAGTGTAAATAAACTTACATTTGTAAAATAAAGCAATTTTGCCTATAAGGACTCATTTGCACGCAATTGTCGTGAAGCATGTAAAAATAGCTTGTCTGCGTTAAAATAATGGTTAATATGCAGTTTGCATTTTCTTATGAGAGAATGATCCAAACCTGAATGTTATAGTGTAAATAGACTAACCTTCATGAAATAAAGCAATTTTGCCTATAAGGACTCATTTGCCCCTAATTGTCATAAAGCATGTAAAAACTGCTTGTAGCGTTAAAATAATGGTTAATATGCAGTTTGCATTTTCTTATGAGAGAATGATCCAAATCTGAATGTTATAGTGAAAATAGACTTACCTTTGTAAAATAAAGCAATTTTGTCTATAAGGACTCATTTGCACCTAATTGTCGTAAAGCATGTAAAAACTGCTTGTTTGCGTTAAAATAATGGTTAATATGCAGTTTGCATTTTCTTATGAGAGAATGATCCAAACCTGAATGTTATAGTGTAAATAGACTTACCTTCATAAAATAAAGCAATTTTGCCTATAAGGACTCATTTGCCACTAATTGTCATAAAGCATGTAAAAACTGCTTGTATGCGTTAAAATAATGGTTAATATGCAGTTTGCATTCTCTTATGAGAGAATGATCTAAACCTGAATGTTATAGTGTAAATAGACTTACCTTTGTAAAATAAAGCAATTTTGCCTATAAGGACTCATTTGGCCCTAATTGTCATAAAGCATGTAAAAACTGCTTGTATGCGTTAAAATAATGGTTAATATGCAGTTTGCATTTTCTTATGAGAGAATGATCCAAACCTGAATGTTATAGTGTAAATAGACTTACCTTCATAAAATAACGCAATTTTGCCTATAAGGACTCATTTGCACCTAATTGTCGTAAAGCATGTAAAAACTGCTTGTCTGCGTTAAAATAATGGTTAATATGCAGTTTGCATTTTCTTATGAGAGAATGATCCAAACCTGAATGTTATAGTGTAAATAGACTTACCTTCATGATATAAAGCAATTTTGCCTATAAGGACTCATTTGCCCCTAATTGTCATAAAGCATGTAAAAACTGCTTGTAGCGTTAAAATAATGGTTAATATGCAGTTTGCATTTTCTTACGAGAGAATGATCCAAACCTGAATATTATAGTGTAAGTAGACTTACCTTCATGAAATAAAGCAATTTTGCCTATAAGGACTCATTTGGCCCTAATTGTCATAAAGCATGTAAAAACTGCTTGTATGCGTTAAAATTATGGTTAATATGCAGTTTGCATTTTCTTATGAGAGAATGATCCAAACCTGAATATTACAGTGTAAATAGACTTACCTTCATGAAATAAAGCAATTTTGCCTATAAAGACTCATTTGCACCTAATTGTCATAAAGCATGTAAAAACTGCTTGTATGCGTTAAAATGATAGTAAATATGCAGTTTGCATTTTCTTATGAGCAAATGATCCAAACTTAAATGGTATAGTGTAAATAAACTTACCTGTGTAAAATAAAGCAATTTTGCCTATAAGGACTCATTTGCACGCAATTGTCGTGAAGCATGTAAAGACTGCTTGTCTGCGTGAAAATGATAGTAAATATGCAGTTTGCATTTTCTTATGAGAGAATGATCCAAACCTGAATGTTATAGTGTAAATAGACTTACCCTCATGAAATAAAGCAATTTTGCCTATAAAGACTCATTTGCACCTAATTGTCGTAAAGCATGTAAAAACTGCTTGTCTGCGTTTAAAAAATGGTTAATATGCAGTTTGCATTTTCTTATGAGAGAATGATCCAAACCTGAATGTTATAGTGTAAATAAACTTACCTGTGTAAAATAAAGCAATTTTGCCTATAAGGACTCATTTGCACGCAATTGTCGTGAAGCATGTAAAAACTGCTTCTCTGCGTTAAAATAATGGTTAATATGCAGTTTGCATTTTCTTATGAGAGAATGATCCAAACCTGAATGTTATAGTGTAAATAGACTTACCTTCATTAAATAAAGCAATTTTGCCTATAAAGACTCATTTGCACCTAATTGTCATAAAGCATGTAAAAACTGCTTGTATGCGTTAAAATAATGGTTAATATGCAGTTTGCATTTTCTTATGAGAGAATGATCCAAACCTGAATGTTATAGTGTAAATAGACTTACCTTTGTAAAATAAAGCAATTTTGCCTATAAGGACTCATTTGCACGCAATTGTCGTGAAGCATGTAAAAACTGCTTGTCTGCGTGAAAATGATAGTAAATATGCAGTTTGCATTTTCTTATGAGAGAATGATCCAAACCTGAATGTTATAGTGTAAATAGACTTACCTTCATGAAATAAAGCAATTTTGCCTATAAGGACTCATTTGCCCCTAATTGTCATAAAGCATGTAAAAACTGCTTGTATGCGTTAAAATAATGGTTAATATGCAGTTTGCATTTTCTTATGAGAGAATAATCCAAACCTGAATGTTATAGTGTAAATAGACTTACCTTTGTAAAATAAAGCAATTTTGCCTATAAGGACTCATTTGCACGCAATTGTCGTGAAGCATGTAAAAACTGCTTGTCTGCGTGAAAATGATAGTAAATATGCAGTTTGCATTTTCTTATGAGAGAATGATCCAAACCTGAATGTTATAGTGTAAATAGACTTACCTTCATGATATAAAGCAATTTTGCCTATAAGGACTCATTTGCACGCAATTGTCATAAAGCATGTAAAAACTGCTTGTAGCGTTAAAATAATGGTTAATATGCAGTTTGCATTTTCTTATAAGAGAATGATCCAAACCTGAATATTATAGTGTAAATAGACTTACCTTCATGAAATAAAGCAATTTTGCCTATAAGGACTCATTTGGCCCTAATTGTCATAAAGCATGTAAAAACTGCTTGTATGCGTTAAAATAATGGTTAATATGCAGTTTGCATTTTCTTATGAGAGAATGATCCAAACCTGAATGTTATAGTGTAAATAGACTTACCTTCATGAAATAAAGCAATTTTGCCTATAAAGACTCATTTGCACCTAATTGTCATAAAGCATGTAAAAACTGCTTGTATGCGTTACAATGATAGTAAATATGCAGTTTGCATTTTCTTATGAGAGAATGATCCAAACCTGAATGTTATAGTGTAAATAGACTTACCTTCATAAAATAAAGCAATTTTGCCTATAAGGACTCATTTGCCACTAATTGTCATAAAGCATGTAAAAACTGCTTGTATGCGTTAAAATAATGGTTAATATGCAGTTTGCATTCTCTTATGAGAGAATGATCTAAACCTGAATGTTATAGTGTAAATAGACTTACCTTTGTAAAATAAAGCAATTTTGCCTATAAGGACTCATTTGGCCCTAATTGTCATAAAGCATGTAAAAACTGCTTGTATGCGTTAAAATAATGGTTAATATGCAGTTTGCATTTTCTTATGAGAGAATGATCCAAACCTGAATGTTATAGTGTAAATAGACTTACCTTCATAAAATAACGCAATTTTGCCTATAAGGACTCATTTGCACCTAATTGTCGTAAAGCATGTAAAAACTGCTTGTCTGCGTTAAAATAATGGTTAATATGCAGTTTGCATTTTCTTATGAGAGAATGATCCAAACCTGAATGTTATAGTGTAAATAGACTTACCTTCATGATATAAAGCAATTTTGCCTATAAGGACTCATTTGCCCCTAATTGTCATAAAGCATGTAAAAACTGCTTGTAGCGTTAAAATAATGGTTAATATGCAGTTTGCATTTTCTTACGAGAGAATGATCCAAACCTGAATATTATAGTGTAAGTAGACTTACCTTCATGAAATAAAGCAATTTTGCCTATAAGGACTCATTTGGCCCTAATTGTCATAAAGCATGTAAAAACTGCTTGTATGCGTTAAAATTATGGTTAATATGCAGTTTGCATTTTCTTACGAGAGAATGATCCAAACCTGAATATTACAGTGTAAATAGACTTACCTTCATGAAATAAAGCAATTTTGCCTATAAAGACTCATTTGCACCTAATTGTCATAAAGCATGAAAAAACTGCTTGTATGCGTTAAAATGATAGTAAATATGCAGTTTGCATTTTCTTATGAGCAAATGATCCAAACTTGAATGGTATAGTGTAAATAAACTTACCTGTGTAAAATAAAGCAATTTTGCCTATAAGGACTCATTTGCACGCAATTGTCGTGAAGCATGTAAAGACTGCTTGTCTGCGTGAAAATGATAGTAAATATGCAGTTTGCATTTTCTTATGAGAGAATGATCCAAACCTGAATGTTATAGTGTAAATAGACTTACCCTCATGAAATAAAGCAATTTTGCCTATAAAGACTCATTTGCACCTAATTGTCGTAAAGCATGTAAAAACTGCTTGTCTGCGTTAAAAAAATGGTTAATATGCAGTTTGCATTTTCTTATGAGAGAATGATCCAAACCTGAATGTTATAGTGTAAATAAACTTACCTGTGTAAAATAAAGCAATTTTGCCTATAAGGACTCATTTGCACGCAATTGTCGTGAAGCATGTAAAAACTGCTTCTCTGCGTTAAAATAATGGTTAATATGCAGTTTGCATTTTCTTATGAGAGAATGATCCAAACCTGAATGTTATAGTGTAAATAGACTTACCTTCATTAAATAAAGCAATTTTGCCTATAAAGACTCATTTGCACCTAATTGTCATAAAGCATGTAAAAACTGCTTGTATGCGTTAAAATAATGGTTAATATGCAGTTTGCATTTTCTTATGAGAGAATGATCCAAACCTGAATGTTATAGTGTAAATAGACTTACCTTTGTAAAATAAAGCAATTTTGCCTATAAGGACTCATTTGCACGCAATTGTCGTGAAGCATGTAAAAACTGCTTGTCTGCGTGAAAATGATAGTAAATATGCAGTTTGCATTTTCTTATGAGAGAATGATCCAAACCTGAATGTTATAGTGTAAATAGACTTACCTTCATGAAATAAAGCAATTTTGCCTATAAGGACTCATTTGCCCCTAATTGTCATAAAGCATGTAAAAACTGCTTGTATGCGTTAAAATAATGGTTAATATGCAGTTTGCATTTTCTTATGAGAGAATGATCCAAACCTGAATGTTATAGTGTAAATAGACTTACCTTTGTAAAATAAAGCAATTTTGCCTATAAGGACTCATTTGCACGCAATTGTCGTGAAGCATGTAAAAACTGCTTGTCTGCGTGAAAATGATAGTAAATATGCAGTTTGCATTTTCTTATGAGAGAATGATCCAAACCTGAATGTTATAGTGTAAATAGACTTACCTTCATGATATAAAGCAATTTTGCCTATAAGGACTCATTTGCACGCAATTGTCATAAAGCATGTAAAAACTGCTTGTAGCGTTAAAATAATGGTTAATATGCAGTTTGCATTTTCTTATAAGAGAATGATCCAAACCTGAATATTATAGTGTAAATAGACTTACCTTCATGAAATAAAGCAATTTTGCCTATAAGGACTCATTTGGCCCTAATTGTCATAAAGCATGTAAAAACTGCTTGTATGCGTTAAAATAATGGTTAATATGCAGTTTGCATTTTCTTATGAGAGAATGATCCAAACCTGAATGTTATAGTGTAAATAGACTTACCTTCATGAAATAAAGCAATTTTGCCTATAAAGACTCATTTGCACCTAATTGTCATAAAGCATGTAAAAACTGCTTGTATGCGTTACAATGATAGTAAATATGCAGTTTGCATTTTCTTATGAGCGAATGATCCAAACCTGAATGTTATAGTGTAAATAGACTTACCCTCATGAAATAAAGCAAATTTGCTTATAAGGACTCATTTGCACCTAATTGTCATAAAGCTTGTAAAAACTGCTTGTATGCGTTAAAATAATAGTTAATATGCAGTTTGCATTTTCTTATGAGAGAATGATCCAAACCTGAATGTTATAGTGAAAATAGACTTACCTTTGTAAAATAAAGCAATTTTGCCTATAAGGACTCATTTGCACCTAATTGTCGTAAAGCATGTAAAAACTGCTTGTCTGCGTTAAAATAATGGTTAATATGCAGTTTGCATTTTCTTATGAGAGAATGATCCAAACCTGAATGTTATAGTGTAAATAGACTTACCTTTGTAAAATAAAGCAATTTTGCCTATAAGGACTCATTTGCCCGCAATTGTCGTGAAGCATGTAAAAACTGCTTGTCTGCGTGAAAATGATAGTAAATATGCAGTTTGCATTTTCTTATGAGAGAATGATCCAAACCTGAATGTTATAGTGTAAATAGACTTACCCTCATGAAATAACGCAATTTTGCCTATAAAGGATCATATGCACCTAATTGTCGTAAAGCATGTAAAAACTGCTTGTCTGCGTTAAAAAAATGGTTAATATGCAGTTTGCATTTTCTTGTGAGAGAATGATCCAAACCTGAATATTACAGTGTAAATAGACTTACCTTCATGAAATAAAGCAATTTTGCCTATAAGGACTCCTTTGGCCCTAATTGTCATAAAGCATGTAAAAACTGCTTGTATGCGTTAAAATAATGGTTAATATGCAGTTTGCATTTTCTTATGAGAGAATGATCCAAACCTGAATGTTATAGTGTAAATAGACTTACCTTCATGAATTAAAGCAATTTTGCCTATAAAGACTCATTTGCACCTAATTGTCATAAAGCATGTAAAAACTGCTTGTATGCGTTACAATGATAGTAAATATGCAGTTTGCATTTTCTTATGAGCGAATGATCCAAACCTGAATGTTATAGTGTAAATAGACTTACCCTCATGAAATAAAGCAAATTTGCTTATAAGGACTCATTTGCACCTAATTGTCATAAAGCTTGTAAAAACTGCTTGTATGCGTTAAAATAATAGTTAATATGCAGTTTGCATTTTCTTATGAGAGAATGATCCAAACCTGAATGTTATAGTGAAAATAGACTTACCTTTGTAAAATAAAGCAATTTTGCCTATAAGGACTCATTTGCACCTAATTGTCGTAAAGCATGTAAAAACTGCTTGTCTGCGTTAAAATAATGGTTAATATGCAGTTTGCATTTTCTTATGAGAGAATGATCCAAACCTGAATGTTATAGTGTAAATAGACTTACCTTCAAAAAATAAAGCAATTTTGCCTATAAGGACTCATTTGCCCCTAATTGTCATAAAGCATGTAAAAACTGCTTGTATGCGTTAAAATAATGGTTAATATGCAGTTTGCATTTTCTTATGAGAGAATGATTTAAACCTGAATGTTATAGTGTAAATAAACTTACCTGTGTAAAATAAAGCAATTTTGCCTATAAGGACTCATTTGCACGCAATTGTCGTGAAGCATGTAAAAACTGCTTGTCTGCGTTAAAATAATGGTTAATATGCAGTTTGCATTTTCTTATGAGAGAATGATCCAAACCTGAATGTTATAGTGTAAATAGACTTACCTTCATGATATAAAGCAATTTTGCCTATAAGGACTCATTTGCCCCTAATTGTCATAAAGCATGTAAAAACTGCTTGTAGCGTTAAAATAATGGTTAATATGCAGTTTGCATTTTCTTACGAGAGAATGATCCAAACCTGAATATTATAGTGTAAATAGACTTACCTTCATGAAATAAAGCAATTTTGCCTATAAGGACTCATTTGGCCCTAATTGTCATAAAGCATGTAAAAACTGCTTGTATGCGTTAAAATAATGGTTAATATGCAGTTTGCATTTTCTTATGAGAGAATGATCCAAACCTGAATGTTATAGTGTAAATAGACTTACCTTCATAAAATAACGCAATTTTGCCTATAAGGACTCATTTGCACCTAATTGTCGTAAAGCATGTAAAAACTGCTTGTCTGCGTTTAAATAATGGTTAATATGCAGTTTGCATTTTCTTATGAGAGAATGATCCAAACCTGAATGTTATAGTGTAAATAGACTTACCTTCATAAAATAAAGCAATTTTGCCTATAAGGACTCATTTGCCCCTAATTGTCATAAAGCATGTCAAAACTGCTTGTATATGTTAAAATAATGGTTAATATGCAGTTTGCATTTTCTTATGAGAGAATGATCCAAACCTGAATGTTATAGTGAAAATAGACTTACATTTGTAAAATAAAGCAATTTTGCCTATAAGGACTCATTTGCACTTAATTGTCGTAAAGCATTTAAAAACTGCTTGTCAGCGTTAAAATAATGGTTAATATGCAGTTTGCATTTTCTTATGAGAGAATTATCCAAACCTGAATGTTATAGTGTAAATAGACTTACCCTCATGAAATAAAGCAATTTTGCCTATAAAGAGTCATTTGCACCTAATTGTCAAAAAGCATGTAAAAACTGCTTGTATGCGTTAAAATAATGGTTAATATGCAGTTTGCATTTTCTTATGAGAGAATGATCCAAACCTGAATGTTATAGTGTAAATAGACTTACCCTCATGAAATAAAGCAATTTTGCCTATAAAGACTCATTTGCACCTAATTGTCGTAAAGCATGTAAAAACTGCTTGTATGCGTTAAAATAATGGTTAATATGCAGTTTGCATTCTCTTATGAGAGAATGATCTAAACCTGAATGTTATAGTGTAAATAGACTTACCTTTGTAAAATAAAGCAATTTTGCCTATAAGGACTCATTTGCACGCAATTGTCGTGAAGCATGTAAAAACTGCTTGTCTGCGTGAAAATGATAGTAAATATGCAGTTCGCATTTTCTTATGAGAGAATGATCCAAACCTGAATGTTATAGTGTAAATAAACCTACCTTTGTAAAATAAAGCAATTTTGCCTATAAGGACTCATTTGCACGCAATTGTCGTGAAGCATGTAAAAACTGCTTGTCTGCGTTAAAATAATGGTTAATATGCAGTTTGCATTTTCTTATGAGAGAATGATCCAAACCTGAATGTTATAGTGTAAATAGACTTACCTTCATGATATAAAGCAATTTTGCCTATAAGGACTCATTTGCCCCTAATTGTCATAAAGCATGTAAAAACTGCTTGTAGCGTTAAAATAATGGTTAATATGCAGTTTGCATTTTCTTACGAGAGAATGATCCAAACCTGAATATTATAGTGTAAATAGACTTACCTTCATGAAATAAAGCAATTTTGCCTATAAGGACTCATCTGGCCCTAATTGTCATAAAGCATGTAAAAACTGCTTGTATGCGTTAAAATAATGGTTAATATGCAGTTTGCATTTTCTTATGAGAGAATGATCCAAACCTGAATATTACAGTGTAAATAGACTTACCTTCATGAAATAATGCAATTTTGCCTATAAAGACTCATTTGCACCTAATTGTCATAAAGCATGTAAAAACTGCTTGTATGCGTTAAAATGATAGTAAATATGCAGTTTGCATTTTCTTATGAGCGAATGATCCAAACTTGAATGGTATAGTGTAAATAAACTTACCTGTGTAAAATAAAGCAATTTTGCCTATAAGGACTCATTTGCACGCAATTGTCGTGAAGCATGTAAAAACTGCTTGTCTGCGTGAAAATGATAGTAAATATGCAGTTCGCATTTTCTTATGAGAGAATGATCTAAACCTGAATGTTATAGTGTAAATAGACTTACCTTTGTAAAATAAAGCAATTTTGCCTATAAGGACTCATTTGCACGCAATTGTCATAAAGCATGTAAAAACTGCTTGTATGCGTTAAAATGATAGTAAATATGCAGTTTGCATTTTCTTATGAGAGAATGATCCAAACCTGAATGTTATAGTGTAAATAGACTTACCTTCATAAAATAAAGCAATTTTGCCTATAAGGACTCATTTGCCACTAATTGTCATAAAGCATGTAAAAACTGCTTGTATGCGTTAAAATAATGGTTAATATGCAGTTTGCATTCTCTTATGAGAGAATGATCTAAACCTGAATGTTATAGTGTAAATAGACTTACCTTTGTAAAATAAAGCAATTTTGCCTATAAGGACTCATTTGCACGCAATTGTCGTGAAGCATGTAAAAACTGCTTGTCTGCGTGAAAATGATAGTAAATATGCAGTTCGCATTTTCTTATGAGAGAATGATCCAAACCTGAATGTTATAGTGTAAATAAACCTACCTTTGTAAAATAAAGCAATTTTGCCTATAAGGACTCATTTGCACGCAATTGTCGTGAAGCATGTAAAAACTGCTTGTCTGCGTTAAAATAATGGTTAATATGCAGTTTGCATTTTCTTATGAGAGAATGATCCAAACCTGAATGTTATAGTGTAAATAGACTTACCTTCATGATATAAAGCAATTTTGCCTATAAGGACTCATTTGCCCCTAATTGTCATAAAGCATGTAAAAACTGCTTGTAGCGTTAAAATAATGGTTAATATGCAGTTTGCATTTTCTTACGAGAGAATGATCCAAACCTGAATATTATAGTGTAAATAGACTTACCTTCATGAAATAAAGCAATTTTGCCTATAAGGACTCATCTGGCCCTAATTGTCATAAAGCATGTAAAAACTGCTTGTATGCGTTAAAATAATGGTTAATATGCAGTTTGCATTTTCTTATGAGAGAATGATCCAAACCTGAATATTACAGTGTAAATAGACTTACCTTCATGAAATAATGCAATTTTGCCTATAAAGACTCATTTGCACCTAATTGTCATAAAGCATGTAAAAACTGCTTGTATGCGTTAAAATGATAGTAAATATGCAGTTTGCATTTTCTTATGAGCGAATGATCCAAACTTGAATGGTATAGTGTAAATAAACTTACCTGTGTAAAATAAAGCAATTTTGCCTATAAGGACTCATTTGCACGCAATTGTCGTGAAGCATGTAAAAACTGCTTGTCTGCGTTAAAATAATGGTTAATATGCAGTTTGCATTTTCTTATGAGAGAATGATCCAAACCTGAATGTTATAGTGCAAATAGACTTAACTTCATGATATAAAGCAATTTTGCCTATAAGGACTCATTTGCCCCTAATTGTCATAAAGCATGTAAAAACTGCTTGTAGCGTTAAAATAATGGTTAATATGCAGTTTGCATTTTCTTACGAGAGAATGATCTAAACCTGAATATTATAGTGTAAATAGACTTACCTTCATGAAATAAAGCAATTTTGCATATAAGGACTCATTTGCCCCTAATTGTCATAAAGCATGTAAAAACTGCTTGTATGCGTTAAAATAATGGTTAATATGCAGTTTGCATTTTCTTATGAGAGAATGATCCAAACCTGAATATTACAGTGTAAATAGACTTACCTTCATGAAATAAAGCAATTTTGCCTATAAAGACTCATTTGCACCTAATTGTCATAAAGCATGTAAAAACTGCTTGTATGCGTTAAAATGATAGTAAATATGCAGTTTGCATTTTCTTATGAGCGAATGATCCAAACTTGAATGTTATAGTGTAAATAAACTTACCTGTGTAAAATAAAGCAATTTTGCCTATAAGGACTCATTTGCACGCAATTGTCGTGAAGCATGTAAAAACTGCTTGTCTGCGTGAAAATGATAGTAAATATGCAGTTCGCATTTTCTTATGAGAGAATGATCTAAACCTGAATGTTATAGTGTAAATAGACTTACCTTTGTAAAATAAAGCAATTTTGCCTATAAGGACTCATTTGCACGCAATTGTCATAAAGCATGTAAAAACTGCTTGTATGCGTTAAAATGATAGTAAATATGCAGTTTGCATTTTCTTATGAGAGAATGATCCAAACCTGAATGTTATAGTGTAAATAGACTTACCTTCATAAAATAAAGCAATTTTGCCTATAAGGACTCATTTGCCACTAATTGTCATAAAGCATGTAAAAACTGCTTGTATGCGTTAAAATAATGGTTAATATGCAGTTTGCATTCTCTTATGAGAGAATGATCTAAACCTGAATGTTATAGTGTAAATAGACTTACCTTTGTAAAATAAAGCAATTTTGCCTATAAGGACTCATTTGCACGCAATTGTCGTGAAGCATGTAAAAACTGCTTGTCTGCGTGAAAATGATAGTAAATATGCAGTTCGCATTTTCTTATGAGAGAATGATCTAAACCTGAATGTTATAGTGTAAATAGACTAACCTTTGTAAAATAAAGCAATTTTGCCTATAAGGACTCATTTGCACGCAATTGTCGTGAAGCATGTAAAAACTGCTTGTCTGCGTGAAAATGATAGTAAATATGCAGTTCGCATTTTCTTATGAGAGAATGATCCAAACCTGAATGTTATAGTGTAAATAAACCTACCTTTGTAAAATAAAGCAATTTTGCCTATAAGGACTCATTTGCACGCAATTGTCGTGAAGCATGTAAAAACTGCTTGTAGCGTTAAAATAATGGTTAATATGCAGTTTGCATTTTCTTACGAGAGAATGATCCAAACCTGAATATTATAGTGTAAATAGACTTACCTTCATGAAATAAAGCAATTTTGCCTATAAGGACTCATTTGGCCCTAATTGTCATAAAGCATGTAAAAACTGCTTGTATGCGTTAAAATAATGGTTAATATGCAGTTTGCATTTTCTAATGAGAGAATGATCCAAACCTGAATATTACAGTGTAAATAGACTTACCTTCATGAAATAAAGCAATTTTGCCTATAAAGACTCATTTGCACCTAATTGTCATAAAGCATGTAAAAACTGCTTGTATGCGTTAAAATGATAGTAAATATGCAGTTTGCATTTTCTTATGAGCGAATGATCCAAACTTGAATGGTATAGTGTAAATAAACTTACCTGTGTAAAATAAAGCAATTTTGCCTATAAGGACTCATTTGCACGCAATTGTCGTGAAGCATGTAAAAACTGCTTGTCTGCGTTAAAATAATGGTTAATATGCAGTTTGCATTTTCTTATGAGAGAATGATCCAAACCTGAATGTTATAGTGCAAATAGACTTACCTTCATGATATAAAGCAATTTTGCCTATAAGGACTCATTTGCCCCTAATTGTCATAAAGCATGTAAAAACTGCTTGTAGCGTTAAAATAATGGTTAATATGCAGTTTGCATTTTCTTACGAGAGAATGATCTAAACCTGAATATTATAGTGTAAATAGACTTACCTTCATGAAATAAAGCAATTTTGCCTATAAGGACTCATTTGGCCCTAATTGTCATAAAGCATGTAAAAACTGCTTGTATGCGTTAAAATAATGGTTAATATGCAGTTTGCATTTTCTTATGAGAGAATGATCCAAACCTGAATATTACAGTGTAAATAGACTTACCTTCATGAAATAAAGCAATTTTGCCTATAAAGACTCATTTGCACCTAATTGTCATAAAGCATGTAAAAACTGCTTGTATGCGTTAAAATAATGGTTAATATGCAGTTTGCATTTTCTTATGAGAGAATGATCCAAACCTGAATGTTATAGTGTAAATAGACTTAATCTCATGAAATAAAGCAATTTTGCCTATAAAGACTCATTTGCACCTAATTGTCAAAAAGCATGTAAAAACTGCTTGTATGCGTTAAAATAATGGTTAATATGCAGTTTGAATTTTCTTATGAGAGAATGATCCAAACCTGAATGTTATAGTGTAAATAAAACTACATTTGTAAAATAAAGCAATTTTGCCTATAAGGACTCATTTGCACGCAATTGTCGTGAAGCATGTAAAAATAGCTTGTCTGCGTTAAAATAATGGTTAATATGCAGTTTGCATTTTCTTATGAGAGAATGATTCAAACCTGAATGTTATAGTGTAAATAGACTTACCTTCATGAAATAAAGCAATTTTGCCTATAAGGACTCATTTGCCCCTAATTGTCATAAAGCATGTAAAAACTGCTTGTAGCGTTAAAATAATGGTTAATATGCAGTTTGCATTTTCTTATGAGAGAATGATCCAAACCTGAATGTTATAGTGAAAATAGACTTACCTTTGTAAAATAAAGCAATTTTGTCTATAAGGACTCATTTGCCCCTAATTGTCATAAAGCATGTAAAAACTGCTTGTATGCGTTAAAATAATGGTTAATATGCAGTTTGCATTTTCTTATGAGCGAATGATCCAAACTTGAATGTTATAGTGTAAATAAACTTACCTGTGTAAAATAAAGCAATTTTGCCTATAAGGACTCATTTGCACGCAATTGTCTTGAAGCATGTAAAAACTGCTTGTCTGCGTTAAAATAATGGTTAATATGCAGTTTGCATTTTCTTATGAGAGAATGATCCAAACCTGAATGTTATAGTGTAAATAGACTTACCTTCATGATATAAAGCAATTTTGCCTATAAGGACTCATTTGCCCCTAATTGTCATAAAGCATGTAAAAACTGCTTGTAGCGTTAAAATAATGGTTAATATGCAGTTTGCATTTTCTTATGAGAGAATGATCCAAACCTGAATATTACAGTGTAAATAGACTTACCTTCATGAAATAAAGCAATTTTGCCTATAAGGACTCATTTGGCCCTAATTGTCATAAAGCATGTAAAAACTGCTTGTATGCGTTAAAATAATGGTTAATATGCAGTTTGCATGTTCTTATGAGAGAATGATCCAAACCTGAATGTTATAGTGTAAATAGACTAACCTTCATGAAATAAAGCAATTTTGCCTATAAAAACTCATTTGCACCTAATTGTCATAAAGCATGTAAAAACTGCTTGTATGCGTTAAAATGATAGTAAATATGCAGTTTGCATTTTCTTATGAGCGAATGATCCAAACCTGAATGTTATAGTAGAAATAGACTTACCCTCATGAAATAAAGCAATTTTGCTTATAAGGACTCATTTGGCCCTAATTGTCATAAAGCATGAAAACTGCTTGTATGCATTAAAATAATGGTTAATATGCAGTTTGCATTTTCTTATGAGAGAATGATCCAAACCTGAATGTTATAGTGTAAATAGACTTACCTTCATAAAATAAAGCAATTTTGCCTATAAGGACTCATTTGCAACTAATTGTCGTAAAGCATGTAAAAACTGCTTGTCTGCGTTTAAATAATGGTTAATATGCAGTTTGCATTTTCTTATGAGAGAATGATCCAAACCTGAATATTATAGTGTAAATAGACTTACCAACATAAAATAAAGCAATTTTGCCTATAAGGACTCATTTGCCCCTAATTGTCATAAAGCATGTAAAAACTGCTTGTATGCGTTAAAATAATGGTTAATATGCAGTTTGCATTTTCTTATGAGAGAATGATCCAAACCTGAATGTTATAGTGTAAATAGACTTAATCTCATGAAATAAAGCAATTTTGCCTATAAAGACTCATTTGCACCTAATTGTCAAAAAGCATGTAAAAACTGCTTGTATGCGTTAAAATAATGGTTAATATGCAGTTTGAATTTTCTTATGAGAGAATGATCCAAACCTGAATGTTATAGTGTAAATAAAACTACATTTGTAAAATAAAGCAATTTTGCCTATAAGGACTCATTTGCACGCAATTGTCGTGAAGCATGTAAAAATAGCTTGTCTGCGTTAAAATAATGGTTAATATGCAGTTTGCATTTTCTTATGAGAGAATGATTCAAACCTGAATGTTATAGTGTAAATAGACTTACCTTCATGAAATAAAGCAATTTTGCCTATAAGGACTCATTTGCCCCTAATTGTCATAAAGCATGTAAAAACTGCTTGTAGCGTTAAAATAATGGTTAATATGCAGTTTGCATTTTCTTATGAGAGAATGATCCAAACCTGAATGTTATAGTGAAAATAGACTTACCTTTGTAAAATAAAGCAATTTTGTCTATAAGGACTCATTTGCCCCTAATTGTCATAAAGCATGTAAAAACTGCTTGTATGCGTTAAAATAATGGTTAATATGCAGTTTGCATTTTCTTATGAGAGAATGATCCAAACCTGAATGTTATAGTGTAAATAGACTTACCTTTGTAAAATAAAGCAATTTTGCCTATAAGGACTCATTTGCACGCAATTGTCGTGAAGCATGTAAAAACTGCTTGTCTGCGTGAAAATGATAGTAAATATGCAGTTTGCATTTTCTTATGAGAGAATGATCCAAACCTGAATGTTATAGTGTAAATAGACTTACCCTCATGAAATAAAGCAATTTTGCCTATAAAGACTCATTTGCACCTAAATGTCGTAAAGCATGTAAAAACTGCTTGTCTGCGTTAAAATAATGGTTAATATGCAGTTTGCATTTTCTTATGAGAGAATGATCCAAACCTGGATGTTATAGTGTAAATAAACCTACCTTTGTAAAATAAAGCAATTTTGCCTATAAGGACTCATTTGCACGCAATTGTCGTGAAGCATGTAAAAACTGCTTGTCTGCGTTAAAATAATGGTTAATATGCAGTTTGCATTTTCTTATGAGAGAATGATCCAAACCTTAATGTTATAGTGTAAATAGACTTACTTTCATGATATAAAGCAATTTTGCCTATAAGGACTCATTTGCCCCTAATTGTCATAAAGCATGTAAAAACTGCTTGTAGCGTTAAAATAATGGTTAATATGCAGTTTGCATTTTCTTATGAGAGAATGATCTAAACCTGAATAATACAGTGTAAATAGACTTACCTTCATGAAATAAAGCAATTTTGCCTATAAGGACTCATTTGGCCCTAATTGTCATAAAGCATGTAAAAACTGCTTGTATGCGTTAAAATAATGGTTAATATGCAGTTTGCATTTTCTTATGAGAGAATGATCCAAACCTGAATGTTATAGTGTAAATAGACTTACCTTCATGTAATAAAGCAATTTTGCCTATAAAGACTCATTTGCACCTAATTGTCATAAAGCATGTAAAAACTGCTTGTATGCGTTAAAATGATAGTAAATATGCAGTTTGCATTTTCTTATGAGCGAATGATCCAAACCTGAATGTTATAGTGTAAATAGACTTACCCTCATGAAATAAAGCAATTTTGCTTATAAGGACTCATTTGGCCCTAATTGTCATAAAGCATGTAAAAACTGCTTGTATGCATTAAAATAATGGTTAATATGCAGTTTGCATTTTCTTATGAGAGAATGATCCAAACCTGAATGTTATAGTGTAAATAGACTAACCTTCATAAAATAAAGCAATTTTGCCTATAAGGACTCATTTGCACCTAATTGTCGTAAAGCATGTAAAAACTGCTTGTCTGCGTTTAAATAATGGTTAATATGCAGTTTCCATTTTCTTATGAGAGAATGATCCAAACCTGAATATTATAGTGTAAACAGACTTACCTTCATGAAATAAAGCAATTTTGCCTATAAGGACTCATTTGGCCCTAATTGTCATAAAGCATGTAAAAACTGCTTGTATGCGTTAAAATAATGGTTAATATGCAGTTTGCATTTTCTTATGAGAGAATGATCCAAACCTGAATATTACAGTGTAAATAGACTTACCTTCATGAAATAAAGCAATTTTGCCTATAAAGACTCATTTGCACCTAATTGTCAAAAAGCATGTAAAAACTGCTTGTATGCGTTAAAATAATGGTTAATATGCAGTTTGCATTTTCTTATGAGAGAATGATCCAAACCTGAATGTTATAGTGTAAATAGACTTACCTTCATAAAATAAAGCAATTTTGCCTATAAGGACTCATTTGCAACTAATTGTCGTAAAGCATGTAAAAACTGCTTGTCTGCGTTTAAATAATGGTTAATATGCAGTTTGCATTTTCTTATGAGAGAATGATCCAAACCTGAATATTATAGTGTAAATAGACTTACCAACATAAAATAAAGCAATTTTGCCTATAAGGACTCATTTGCCCCTAATTGTCATAAAGCATGTAAAAACTGCTTGTCTGCGTTAAAATAATGGTTAATATGCAGTTTGCATTTTCTTATGAGAGAATGATCCAAACCTGGATGTTATAGTGTAAATAAACCTACCTTTGTAAAATAAAGCAATTTTGCCTATAAGGACTCATTTGCACGCAATTGTCGTGAAGCATGTAAAAACTGCTTGTCTGCGTTAAAATAATGGTTAATATGCAGTTTGCATTTTCTTATGAGAGAATGATCCAAACCTGAATGTTATAGTGTAAATAGACTTAATCTCATGAAATAAAGCAATTTTGCCTATAAAGACTCATTTGCACCTAATTGTCAAAAAGCATGTAAAAACTGCTTGTATGCGTTAAAATAATGGTTAATATGCAGTTTGCATTTTCTTATGAGAGAATGATCCAAACCTGAATGTTATAGTGTAAATAAAACTACATTTGTAAAATAAAGCAATTTTGCCTATAAGGACTCATTTGCACGCAATTGTCGTGAAGCATGTAAAAATAGCTTGTCTGCGTTAAAATAATGGTTAATATGCAGTTTGCATTTTCTTATGAGAGAATGATTCAAACCTGAATGTTATAGTGTAAATAGACTTACCTTCATGAAATAAAGCAATTTTGCCTATAAGGACTCATTTGCCCCTAATTGTCATAAAGCATGTAAAAACTGCTTGTAGCGTTAAAATAATGGTTAATATGCAGTTTGCATTTTCTTATGAGAGAATGATCCAAACCTGAATGTTATAGTGAAAATAGACTTACCTTTGTAAAATAAAGCAATTTTGTCTATAAGGACTCATTTGCCCCTAATTGTCATAAAGCATGTAAAAACTGCTTGTATGCGTTAAAATAATGGTTAATATGCAGTTTGCATTTTCTTATGAGAGAATGATCCAAACCTGAATGTTATAGTGTAAATAGACTTACCTTTGTAAAATAAAGCAATTTTGCCTATAAGGACTCATTTGCACGCAATTGTCGTGAAGCATGTAAAAACTGCTTGTCTGCGTGAAAATGATAGTAAATATGCAGTTTGCATTTTCTTATGAGAGAATGATCCAAACCTGAATGTTATAGTGTAAATAGACTTACCCTCATGAAATAAAGCAATTTTGCCTATAAAGACTCATTTGCACCTAAATGTCGTAAAGCATGTAAGAACTGCTTGTATGCGTTAAAATAATGGTTAATATGCAGTTTGCATTTTCTTATGAGAGAATGATCCAAACCTGAATGTTATAGTGTAAATAGACTTACCTTTGTAAAATAAAGCAATTTTGCCTATAAGGACTCATTTGCACGCAATTGTCGTGAAGCATGTAAAAACTGCTTGTCTGCGTGAAAATGATAGTAAATATGCAGTTTGCATTTTCTTATGAGAGAATGATCCAAACCTGAATGTTATAGTGTAAATAGATTTACCCTCATGAAATAAAGCAATTTTGCCTATAAAGACTCATTTGCACCTAAATGTCGTAAAGCATGTAAAAACTGCTTGTCTGCGTTAAAATAATGGTTAATATGCAGTTTGCATTTTCTTATGAGAGAATGATCCAAACCTGGATGTTATAGTGTAAATAAACCTACCTTTGTAAAATAAAGCAATTTTGCCTATAAGGACTCATTTGCACGCAATTGTCGTGAAGCATGTAAAAACTGCTTGTCTGCGTTAAAATAATGGTTAATATGCAGTTTGCATTTTCTTATGAGAGAATGATCCAAACCTGAATGTTATAGTGTAAATAGACTTACTTTCATGATATAAAGCAATTTTGCCTATAAGGACTCATTTGCCCCTAATTGTCATAAAGCATGTAAAAACTGCTTGTAGCGTTAAAATAATGGTTAATATGCAGTTTGCATTTTCTTATGAGAGAATGATCTAAACCTGAATAATACAGTGTAAATAGACTTACCTTCATGAAATAAAGCAATTTTGCCTATAAGGACTCATTTGGCCCTAATTGTCATAAAGCATGTAAAAACTGCTTGTATGCGTTAAAATAATGGTTAATATGCAGTTTGCATTTTCTTATGAGAGAATGATCCAAACCTGAATGTTATAGTGTAAATAGACTTACCTTCATGTAATAAAGCAATTTTGCCTATAAAGACTCATTTGCACCTAATTGTCATAAAGCATGTAAAAACTGCTTGTATGCGTTAAAATGATAGTAAATATGCAGTTTGCATTTTCTTATGAGCGAATGATCCAAACCTGAATGTTATAGTGTAAATAGACTTACCCTCATGAAATAAAGCAATTTTGCTTATAAGGACTCATTTGGCCCTAATTGTCATAAAGCATGTAAAAACTGCTTGTATGCATTAAAATAATGGTTAATATGCAGTTTGCATTTTCTTATGAGAGAATGATCCAAACCTGAATGTTATAGTGTAAATAGACTAACCTTCATAAAATAAAGCAATTTTGCCTATAAGGACTCATTTGCACCTAATTGTCGTAAAGCATGTAAAAACTGCTTGTCTGCGTTTAAATAATGGTTAATATGCAGTTTCCATTTTCTTATGAGAGAATGATCCAAACCTGAATATTATAGTGTAAACAGACTTACCTTTATGAAATAAAGCAATTTTGCCTATAAGGACTCATTTGGCCCTAATTGTCATAAAGCATGTAAAAACTGCTTGTATGCGTTAAAATAATGGTTAATATGCAGTTTGCATTTTCTTATGAGAGAATGATCCAAACCTGAATATTACAGTGTAAATAGACTTACCTTCATGAAATAAAGCAATTTTGCCTATAAAGACTCATTTGCACCTAATTGTCAAAAAGCATGTAAAAACTGCTTGTATGCGTTAAAATAATGGTTAATATGCAGTTTGCATTTTCTTATGAGAGAATGATCCAAACCTGAATGTTATAGTATAAATAGACTTACCCTCATGAAATAAAGCAATTATGCCTATAAAGACTCATTTGCAATTAATTGTCGTAAAGCATGTAAAAACTGCTTGTCTGCGTTTAAATAATGGTTAATATGCAGTTTGCATTTTCTTATGAGAGAATGATCCAAACCTGAATGTTATAGTGTAAATAAACTTACCTTTGTAAAATAAAGCAATTTTGCCTATAAGGACTCATTTGCACGCAATTGTCGTAAAGCATGTAAAAACTGCTTGTCTGCGTTAAAATAATGGTTAATATGCAGTTTGCATTTTCTTATGAGAGAATGATCCAAACCTGAATGTTATAGTGTAAATAGACTTACCCTCATGAAATAAAGCAATTTTGCCTATAAGGACTCATTTGCCCCTAATTGTCATAAAGCATGTAAAAACTGCTTGTAGCGTTAAAATAATGGTTAATATGCAGTTTGCATTTTCTTATGAGAGAATGATCCAAACCTGAATGTTATAGTGAAAATAGACTTACCTTTGTATAATAAAGCAATTTTGCCTATAAGGACTCATTTGCACGCAATTGTCGTGAAGCATGTAAAAACTGCTTGTCTGCGTGAAAATGATAGTAAATATGCAGTTTGCATTTTCTTATGAGAGAATGATCCAAACCTGAATGTTATAGTGTAAATAGACTTACCCTCATGAAATAAAGCAATTTTGCCTATAAAGACTCATTTGCACGTAATTGTCGTAAAGCATGTAAAAACTGCTTGTCTGCGATAAAATAATGGGTAATATGCAGTTTGCATTTTCGTATGAGCGAATGATCCAAACCTGAATGACATAGTGTAAATAGACTTACCCTCATGAAATAAAGCAAATTTGCTTATAAGGACTCATTTGCACCTAATTGTCATAAAGCTTGTAAAAACTGCTTGTATGCGTTAAAATAATAGTTAATATGCAGTTTGCATTTTCTTATGAGAGAATGATCCAAACCTGAATGTTATAGTGAAAATAGACTTACCTTTGTAAAATAAAGCAATTTTGCCTATAAGGACTCATTTGCACCTAATTGTCGTTAAGCATGTAAAAACTGCTTGTCTGCGTTTAAATAATGGTTAATATGCAGTTTGCATTTTCTTATGAGAGAATGATCCAAACCTGAATGTTATAGTGTAAATAGACTTACCTTCACAAAATAAAGCAATTTTGCCTATAAGGACTCATTTGCCCCTAATTGTCATAAAGCATGTAAAAACTGCTTGTATGCGTTAAAATAATGGTAATATGCAGTTTGCATTTTCTTATGAGAGAATGATCCAAACCTGAATGTTATAGTGTAAATAGACTTACCTTTGTAAAATAAAGCAATTTTGCCTATAAGGACTCATTTGCACGCAATTGTCGTGAAGCATGTAAAAACTGCTTGTCTGCGTGAAAATGATAGTAAATATGCAGTTTGCATTTTTTTATGAGAGAATGATCCAAACCTGAATGTTATAGTGTAAATAGACTTACCCTCATGAAATAACGCAATTTTGCTTATAAAGGATCATTTGCACCTAATTGTCGTAAAGCATGTAAAAACTGCTTGTCTGCGTTAAAAAAATGGTTAATATGCAGTTTGCGTTTTCTTATGAGAGAATAATCCAAACCTGAATGTTATAGTGTAAATAAACTTACCTGTGTAAAATAAAGCAATTTTGCCTATAAGGACTCATTTGCACGCAATTGTCGTGAAGCATGTAAAAACTGCTTGTCTGCGTTAAAATAATGGTTAATATGCAGTTTGCATTTTCTTATGAGAGAATGATCCAAACCTGAATGTTATAGTGTAAATAGACTTACCTTCATGATATAAAGCAATTTTGCCTATAAGGACTCATTTGCCCCTAATTGTCATAAAGCATGTAAAAACTGCTTGTAGCGTTAAAATAATGGTTAATATGCAGTTTGCATTTTCTTATGAGAGAATGATCCAAACCTGAATATTACAGTGTAAATAGACTTACCTTCATGAAATAAAGCAATTTTGCCTATAAGGACTCATTTGGCCCTAATTGTCATAAAGCATGTAAAAACTGCTTGTATGCGTTAAAATAATGGTTAATATGCAGTTTGCATTTTCTTATGAGAGAATGATCCAAACCTGAATGTTATAGTGTAAATAGACTTACCTTCATAAAATAAAGCAATTTTGCCTATAAGGACTCATTTGCACCTAATTGTCGTAAAGCATGTAGAAACTGCTTGTCTGCGTTTAAATAATGGTTAATATGCAGTTTGCATTTTCTTATGAGAGAATGATCCAAACCTGAATGTTATAGTGTAAATAGACTTACCTTCATAAAATAAAGCAATTTTGCCTATAAGGACTCATTTGGCCCTAATTGTCATAAAGCATGTAAAAACTGCTTGTATGCGTTAAAATAATGGTTAATATGCAGTTTGCATGTTCTTATGAGAGAATGATCCAAACCTGAATGTTATAGTGTAAATAGACTAACCTTCATGAAATAAAGCAATTTTGCCTATAAAAACTCATTTGCACCTAATTGTCATAAAGCATGTAAAAACTGCTTGTATGCGTTAAAATGATAGTAAATATGCAGTTTGCATTTTCTTATGAGCGAATGATCCAAACCTGAATGTTATAGTAGAAATAGACTTACCCTCATGAAATAAAGCAATTTTGCTTATAAGGACTCATTTGGCCCTAATTGTCATAAAGCATGAAAACTGCTTGTATGCATTAAAATAATGGTTAATATGCAGTTTGCATTTTCTTATGAGAGAATGATCCAAACCTGAATGTTATAGTGTAAATAGACTTACCTTCATAAAATAAAGCAATTTTGCCTATAAGGACTCATTTGCAACTAATTGTCGTAAAGCATGTAAAAACTGCTTGTCTGCGTTTAAATAATGGTTAATATGCAGTTTGCATTTTCTTATGAGAGAATGATCCAAACCTGAATATTATAGTGTAAATAGACTTACCAACATAAAATAAAGCAATTTTGCCTATAAGGACTCATTTGCCCCTAATTGTCATAAAGCATGTAAAAACTGCTTGTATGCGTTAAAATAATGGTTAATATGCAGTTTGCATTTTCTTATGAGAGAATGATCCAAACCTGAATGTTATAGTGTAAATAGACTTAATCTCATGAAATAAAGCAATTTTGCCTATAAAGACTCATTTGCACCTAATTGTCAAAAAGCATGTAAAAACTGCTTGTATGCGTTAAAATAATGGTTAATATGCAGTTTGAATTTTCTTATGAGAGAATGATCCAAACCTGAATGTTATAGTGTAAATAAAACTACATTTGTAAAATAAAGCAATTTTGCCTATAAGGACTCATTTGCACGCAATTGTCGTGAAGCATGTAAAAATAGCTTGTCTGCGTTAAAATAATGGTTAATATGCAGTTTGCATTTTCTTATGAGAGAATGATTCAAACCTGAATGTTATAGTGTAAATAGACTTACCTTCATGAAATAAAGCAATTTTGCCTATAAGGACTCATTTGCCCCTAATTGTCATAAAGCATGTAAAAACTGCTTGTAGCGTTAAAATAATGGTTAATATGCAGTTTGCATTTTCTTATGAGAGAATGATCCAAACCTGAATGTTATAGTGAAAATAGACTTACCTTTGTAAAATAAAGCAATTTTGTCTATAAGGACTCATTTGCCCCTAATTGTCATAAAGCATGTAAAAACTGCTTGTATGCGTTAAAATAATGGTTAATATGCAGTTTGCATTTTCTTATGAGAGAATGATCCAAACCTGAATGTTATAGTGTAAATAGACTTACCTTTGTAAAATAAAGCAATTTTGCCTATAAGGACTCATTTGCACGCAATTGTCGTGAAGCATGTAAAAACTGCTTGTCTGCGTGAAAATGATAGTAAATATGCAGTTTGCATTTTCTTATGAGAGAATGATCCAAACCTGAATGTTATAGTGTAAATAGACTTACCCTCATGAAATAAAGCAATTTTGCCTATAAAGACTCATTTGCACCTAAATGTCGTAAAGCATGTAAAAACTGCTTGTCTGCGTTAAAATAATGGTTAATATGCAGTTTGCATTTTCTTATGAGAGAATGATCCAAACCTGGATGTTATAGTGTAAATAAACCTACCTTTGTAAAATAAAGCAATTTTGCCTATAAGGACTCATTTGCACGCAATTGTCGTGAAGCATGTAAAAACTGCTTGTCTGCGTTAAAATAATGGTTAATATGCAGTTTGCATTTTCTTATGAGAGAATGATCCAAACCTGAATGTTATAGTGTAAATAGACTTACTTTCATGATATAAAGCAATTTTGCCTATAAGGACTCATTTGCCCCTAATTGTCATAAAGCATGTAAAAACTGCTTGTAGCGTTAAAATAATGGTTAATATGCAGTTTGCATTTTCTTATGAGAGAATGATCTAAACCTGAATAATACAGTGTAAATAGACTTACCTTCATGAAATAAAGCAATTTTGCCTATAAGGACTCATTTGGCCCTAATTGTCATAAAGCATGTAAAAACTGCTTGTATGCGTTAAAATAATGGTTAATATGCAGTTTGCATTTTCTTATGAGAGAATGATCCAAACCTGAATGTTATAGTGTAAATAGACTTACCTTCATGTAATAAAGCAATTTTGCCTATAAAGACTCATTTGCACCTAATTGTCATAAAGCATGTAAAAACTGCTTGTATGCGTTAAAATGATAGTAAATATGCAGTTTGCATTTTCTTATGAGCGAATGATCCAAACCTGAATGTTATAGTGTAAATAGACTTACCCTCATGAAATAAAGCAATTTTGCTTATAAGGACTCATTTGGCCCTAATTGTCATAAAGCATGTAAAAACTGCTTGTATGCATTAAAATAATGGTTAATATGCAGTTTGCATTTTCTTATGAGAGAATGATCCAAACCTGAATGTTATAGTGTAAATAGACTAACCTTCATAAAATAAAGCAATTTTGCCTATAAGGACTCATTTGCACCTAATTGTCGTAAAGCATGTAAAAACTGCTTGTCTGCGTTTAAATAATGGTTAATATGCAGTTTCCATTTTCTTATGAGAGAATGATCCAAACCTGAATATTATAGTGTAAACAGACTTACCTTCATGAAATAAAGCAATTTTGCCTATAAGGACTCATTTGGCCCTAATTGTCATAAAGCATGTAAAAACTGCTTGTATGCGTTAAAATAATGGTTAATATGCAGTTTGCATTTTCTTATGAGAGAATGATCCAAACCTGAATATTACAGTGTAAATAGACTTACCTTCATGAAATAAAGCAATTTTGCCTATAAAGACTCATTTGCACCTAATTGTCAAAAAGCATGTAAAAACTGCTTGTATGCGTTAAAATAATGGTTAATATGCAGTTTGCATTTTCTTATGAGAGAATGATCCAAACCTGAATGTTATAGTGTAAATAGACTTACCTTCATAAAATAAAGCAATTTTGCCTATAAGGACTCATTTGCAACTAATTGTCGTAAAGCATGTAAAAACTGCTTGTCTGCGTTTAAATAATGGTTAATATGCAGTTTGCATTTTCTTATGAGAGAATGATCCAAACCTGAATATTATAGTGTAAATAGACTTACCAACATAAAATAAAGCAATTTTGCCTATAAGGACTCATTTGCCCCTAATTGTCATAAAGCATGTAAAAACTGCTTGTCTGCGTTAAAATAATGGTTAATATGCAGTTTGCATTTTCTTATGAGAGAATGATCCAAACCTGGATGTTATAGTGTAAATAAACCTACCTTTGTAAAATAAAGCAATTTTGCCTATAAGGACTCATTTGCACGCAATTGTCGTGAAGCATGTAAAAACTGCTTGTCTGCGTTAAAATAATGGTTAATATGCAGTTTGCATTTTCTTATGAGAGAATGATCCAAACCTGAATGTTATAGTGTAAATAGACTTAATCTCATGAAATAAAGCAATTTTGCCTATAAAGACTCATTTGCACCTAATTGTCAAAAAGCATGTAAAAACTGCTTGTATGCGTTAAAATAATGGTTAATATGCAGTTTGCATTTTCTTATGAGAGAATGATCCAAACCTGAATGTTATAGTGTAAATAAAACTACATTTGTAAAATAAAGCAATTTTGCCTATAAGGACTCATTTGCACGCAATTGTCGTGAAGCATGTAAAAATAGCTTGTCTGCGTTAAAATAATGGTTAATATGCAGTTTGCATTTTCTTATGAGAGAATGATTCAAACCTGAATGTTATAGTGTAAATAGACTTACCTTCATGAAATAAAGCAATTTTGCCTATAAGGACTCATTTGCCCCTAATTGTCATAAAGCATGTAAAAACTGCTTGTAGCGTTAAAATAATGGTTAATATGCAGTTTGCATTTTCTTATGAGAGAATGATCCAAACCTGAATGTTATAGTGAAAATAGACTTACCTTTGTAAAATAAAGCAATTTTGTCTATAAGGACTCATTTGCCCCTAATTGTCATAAAGCATGTAAAAACTGCTTGTATGCGTTAAAATAATGGTTAATATGCAGTTTGCATTTTCTTATGAGAGAATGATCCAAACCTGAATGTTATAGTGTAAATAGACTTACCTTTGTAAAATAAAGCAATTTTGCCTATAAGGACTCATTTGCACGCAATTGTCGTGAAGCATGTAAAAACTGCTTGTCTGCGTGAAAATGATAGTAAATATGCAGTTTGCATTTTCTTATGAGAGAATGATCCAAACCTGAATGTTATAGTGTAAATAGACTTACCCTCATGAAATAAAGCAATTTTGCCTATAAAGACTCATTTGCACCTAAATGTCGTAAAGCATGTAAGAACTGCTTGTATGCGTTAAAATAATGGTTAATATGCAGTTTGCATTTTCTTATGAGAGAATGATCCAAACCTGAATGTTATAGTGTAAATAGACTTACCTTTGTAAAATAAAGCAATTTTGCCTATAAGGACTCATTTGCACGCAATTGTCGTGAAGCATGTAAAAACTGCTTGTCTGCGTGAAAATGATAGTAAATATGCAGTTTGCATTTTCTTATGAGAGAATGATCCAAACCTGAATGTTATAGTGTAAATAGATTTACCCTCATGAAATAAAGCAATTTTGCCTATAAAGACTCATTTGCACCTAAATGTCGTAAAGCATGTAAAAACTGCTTGTCTGCGTTAAAATAATGGTTAATATGCAGTTTGCATTTTCTTATGAGAGAATGATCCAAACCTGGATGTTATAGTGTAAATAAACCTACCTTTGTAAAATAAAGCAATTTTGCCTATAAGGACTCATTTGCACGCAATTGTCGTGAAGCATGTAAAAACTGCTTGTCTGCGTTAAAATAATGGTTAATATGCAGTTTGCATTTTCTTATGAGAGAATGATCCAAACCTGAATGTTATAGTGTAAATAGACTTACTTTCATGATATAAAGCAATTTTGCCTATAAGGACTCATTTGCCCCTAATTGTCATAAAGCATGTAAAAACTGCTTGTAGCGTTAAAATAATGGTTAATATGCAGTTTGCATTTTCTTATGAGAGAATGATCTAAACCTGAATAATACAGTGTAAATAGACTTACCTTCATGAAATAAAGCAATTTTGCCTATAAGGACTCATTTGGCCCTAATTGTCATAAAGCATGTAAAAACTGCTTGTATGCGTTAAAATAATGGTTAATATGCAGTTTGCATTTTCTTATGAGAGAATGATCCAAACCTGAATGTTATAGTGTAAATAGACTTACCTTCATGTAATAAAGCAATTTTGCCTATAAAGACTCATTTGCACCTAATTGTCATAAAGCATGTAAAAACTGCTTGTATGCGTTAAAATGATAGTAAATATGCAGTTTGCATTTTCTTATGAGCGAATGATCCAAACCTGAATGTTATAGTGTAAATAGACTTACCCTCATGAAATAAAGCAATTTTGCTTATAAGGACTCATTTGGCCCTAATTGTCATAAAGCATGTAAAAACTGCTTGTATGCATTAAAATAATGGTTAATATGCAGTTTGCATTTTCTTATGAGAGAATGATCCAAACCTGAATGTTATAGTGTAAATAGACTAACCTTCATAAAATAAAGCAATTTTGCCTATAAGGACTCATTTGCACCTAATTGTCGTAAAGCATGTAAAAACTGCTTGTCTGCGTTTAAATAATGGTTAATATGCAGTTTCCATTTTCTTATGAGAGAATGATCCAAACCTGAATATTATAGTGTAAACAGACTTACCTTCATGAAATAAAGCAATTTTGCCTATAAGGACTCATTTGGCCCTAATTGTCATAAAGCATGTAAAAACTGCTTGTATGCGTTAAAATAATGGTTAATATGCAGTTTGCATTTTCTTATGAGAGAATGATCCAAACCTGAATATTACAGTGTAAATAGACTTACCTTCATGAAATAAAGCAATTTTGCCTATAAAGACTCATTTGCACCTAATTGTCAAAAAGCATGTAAAAACTGCTTGTATGCGTTAAAATAATGGTTAATATGCAGTTTGCATTTTCTTATGAGAGAATGATCCAAACCTGAATGTTATAGTATAAATAGACTTACCCTCATGAAATAAAGCAATTATGCCTATAAAGACTCATTTGCAATTAATTGTCGTAAAGCATGTAAAAACTGCTTGTCTGCGTTTAAATAATGGTTAATATGCAGTTTGCATTTTCTTATGAGAGAATGATCCAAACCTGAATGTTATAGTGTAAATAAACTTACCTTTGTAAAATAAAGCAATTTTGCCTATAAGGACTCATTTGCACGCAATTGTCGTAAAGCATGTAAAAACTGCTTGTCTGCGTTAAAATAATGGTTAATATGCAGTTTGCATTTTCTTATGAGAGAATGATCCAAACCTGAATGTTATAGTGTAAATAGACTTACCCTCATGAAATAAAGCAATTTTGCCTATAAGGACTCATTTGCCCCTAATTGTCATAAAGCATGTAAAAACTGCTTGTAGCGTTAAAATAATGGTTAATATGCAGTTTGCATTTTCTTATGAGAGAATGATCCAAACCTGAATGTTATAGTGAAAATAGACTTACCTTTGTATAATAAAGCAATTTTGCCTATAAGGACTCATTTGCACGCAATTGTCGTGAAGCATGTAAAAACTGCTTGTCTGCGTGAAAATGATAGTAAATATGCAGTTTGCATTTTCTTATGAGAGAATGATCCAAACCTGAATGTTATAGTGTAAATAGACTTACTCTCATGAAATAAAGCAATTTTGCCTATAAAGACTCATTTGCACGTAATTGTCGTAAAGCATGTAAAAACTGCTTGTCTGCGATAAAATAATGGGTAATATGCAGTTTGCATTTTCGTATGAGCGAATGATCCAAACCTGAATGACATAGTGTAAATAGACTTACCCTCATGAAATAAAGCAAATTTGCTTATAAGGACTCATTTGCACCTAATTGTCATAAAGCTTGTAAAAACTGCTTGTATGCGTTAAAATAATAGTTAATATGCAGTTTGCATTTTCTTATGAGAGAATGATCCAAACCTGAATGTTATAGTGAAAATAGACTTACCTTTGTAAAATAAAGCAATTTTGCCTATAAGGACTCATTTGCACCTAATTGTCGTTAAGCATGTAAAAACTGCTTGTCTGCGTTTAAATAATGGTTAATATGCAGTTTGCATTTTCTTATGAGAGAATGATCCAAACCTGAATGTTATAGTGTAAATAGACTTACCTTCACAAAATAAAGCAATTTTGCCTATAAGGACTCATTTGCCCCTAATTGTCATAAAGCATGTAAAAACTGCTTGTATGCGTTAAAATAATGGTAATATGCAGTTTGCATTTTCTTATGAGAGAATGATCCAAACCTGAATGTTATAGTGTAAATAGACTTACCTTTGTAAAATAAAGCAATTTTGCCTATAAGGACTCATTTGCACGCAATTGTCGTGAAGCATGTAAAAACTGCTTGTCTGCGTGAAAATGATAGTAAATATGCAGTTTGCATTTTCTTATGAGAGAATGATCCAAACCTGAATGTTATAGTGTAAATAGACTTACCCTCATGAAATAACGCAATTTTGCTTATAAAGGATCATTTGCACCTAATTGTCGTAAAGCATGTAAAAACTGCTTGTCTGCGTTAAAAAAATGGTTAATATGCAGTTTGCGTTTTCTTATGAGAGAATAATCCAAACCTGAATGTTATAGTGTAAATAAACTTACCTGTGTAAAATAAAGCAATTTTGCCTATAAGGACTCATTTGCACGCAATTGTCGTGAAGCATGTAAAAACTGCTTGTCTGCGTTAAAATAATGGTTAATATGCAGTTTGCATTTTCTTATGAGAGAATGATCCAAACCTGAATGTTATAGTGTAAATAGACTTACCTTCATGATATAAAGCAATTTTGCCTATAAGGACTCATTTGCCCCTAATTGTCATAAAGCATGTAAAAACTGCTTGTAGCGTTAAAATAATGGTTAATATGCAGTTTGCATTTTCTTATGAGAGAATGATCCAAACCTGAATATTACAGTGTAAATAGACTTACCTTCATGAAATAAAGCAATTTTGCCTATAAGGACTCATTTGGCCCTAATTGTCATAAAGCATGTAAAAACTGCTTGTATGCGTTAAAATAATGGTTAATATGCAGTTTGCATTTTCTTATGAGAGAATGATCCAAACCTGAATGTTATAGTGTAAATAGACTTACCTTCATAAAATAAAGCAATTTTGCCTATAAGGACTCATTTGCACCTAATTGTCGTAAAGCATGTAGAAACTGCTTGTCTGCGTTTAAATAATGGTTAATATGCAGTTTGCATTTTCTTATGAGAGAATGATCCAAACCTGAATGTTATAGTGTAAATAGACTTACCTTCATAAAATAAAGCAATTTTGCCTATAAGGACTCATTTGCCCCTAATTGTCATAAAGCATGTAAAAACTGCTTGTATATGTTAAAATAATGGTTAAAATGCAGTTTGCATTTTCTTATGAGAGAATGATCCAAACCTGAATGTTATAGTGAAAATAGACTTACCTTTGTAAAATAAAGCAATTTTGCCTATAAGGACTCATTTGCACTTAATTGTCGTAAAGCATGTAAAAACTGCTTGTCAGCGTTAAAATAATGGTTAATATGCAGTTTGCATTTTCTTATGAGAGAATGATCCAAACCTGAATGTTATAGTGTAAATAGACTTATCCTCATGAAATAAAGCAATTTTGCCTATAAAGACTCATTTGCACCTAATTGTCAAAAAGCAATGAAAAACTGCTTGTATGCGTTAAAATAATGGTTAATATGCAGTTTGCATTTTCTTATGAGAGAATGATCCAAACCTGAATGTTATAGTGTAAATAGACTTACCCTCATGAAATAAAGCAATTTTGCCTATAAAGACTCATTTGCACCTAATTGTCGTAAAGCATGTAAAAACTGATTGTCTGCGTTTATATAATGGTTAATATGCAGTTTGCATTTTCTTATGAGAGAATGATCCAAACCTGAATGTTATAGTGTAAATAAACTTACATTTGTAAAATAAAGCAATTTTGCCTATAAGGACTCATTTGCACGCAATTGTCGTGAAGCATGTAAAAATAGCTTGTCTGCGTTAAAATAATGGTTAATATGCAGTTTGCATTTTCTTATGAGAGAATGATCCAAACCTGAATATTATAGTGTAAATAGACTGACCTTCATGAAATAAAGCAATTTTGCCTATAAGGACTCATTTGCCCCTAATTGTCATAAAGCATGTAAAAACTGCTTGTAGCGTTAAAATAATGGTTAATATGCAGTTTGCATTCTCTTATGAGAGAATGATCCAAACCTAAATGTTATAGTGTAAATAGACTTACCTTTGTTAAATAAAGCAATTTTGCCTATAAGGACTTATTTGCACGCAATTGTCGTGAAGCATGTAAAAACTGCTTGTCTGCGTGAAAATGATAGTAAATATGCAGTTTGCATTTTCTTATGAGAGAATGATCCAAACCTGAATGTTATAGTGTAAATAGACTTACCCTCATGAAATAAAGCAATTTTGCCTATAAAGACTCATTTGCACCTAAATGTCGTAAAGCATGTAAAAACTGCTTGTCTGCGTTAAAATAATGGTTTATATGCAGTTTGCATTTTCTTATGAGAGAATGATCCAAACCTGAATGTTATAGTGTAAATAAACCTACCTTTGTAAAATATAGCAATTTTGCCTATAAGGACTCATTTGCCCCTAATTGTCATAAAGCATGTAAAAACTGCTTGTAGCGTTAAAATAATGGTTAATATGCAGTTTGCATTTTCTTACGAGAGAATGATCCAAACCTGAATATTATAGTGTAAATAGACTTACCTTCATGAAATAAAGCAATTTTGCCTATAAGGACTCATTTGGCCCTAATTGTCATAAAGCATGTAAAAACTGCTTGTATGCGTTAAAATAATGGTTAATATGCAGTTTGCATTTTCTTATGAGAGAATGATCCAAACCTGAATATTATAGTGTAAACAGACTTACCTTCATGAAATAAAGCAATTTTGCCTATAAGGACTCATTTGGCCCTAATTGTCATAAAGCATGTAAAAACTGCTTGTCTGCGTTTAAATAATGGTTAATATGCAGTTTGCATTTTCTTATGAGACAATGATCCAAACCTGAATGTTATAGTGTAAATAAAACTACCTTGGTAAAATAAAGCAATTTTGCCTATAAGGACTCATTTGCACGCAATTGTCGTGAAGCATGTAAAAACTGCTTGTCTGCGTTAAAATAATGGTTAATATGCAGTTTGCATTTTCTTATGAGAGAATGATCCAAACCTGAATAATATAGTGTAAACAGACTTACCTTCATGATATAAAGCAATTTTGCCTATAAGGACTCATTTTCCCCTAATTGTCATAAAGCATGTAAAAACTGCTTGTAGCGTTAAAATAATGGTTAATATGCAGTTTGCATTTTCTTACGAGAGAATGATCCAAACCTGAATATTATAGTGTAAATAGACTTACCTTCATGAAATAAAGCAATTTTGCCTATAAGGACTCATTTGGCCCTAATTGTCATAAAGCATGTAAAAACTGCTTGTATGCGTTAAAATAATGGTTAATATGCAGTTTGCATTTTCTTATGAGAGAATGATCCAAACCTGAATATTATAGTGTAAACAGACTTACCTTCATGAAATAAAGCAATTTTGCCTATAAGGACTCATTTGGCCCTAATTGTCATAAAGCATGTAAAAACTGCTTGTCTGCGTTTAAATAATGGTTAATATGCAGTTTGCATTTTCTTATGAGACAATGATCCAAACCTGAATGTTATAGTGTAAATAAAACTACCTTGGTAAAATAAAGCAATTTTGCCTATAAGGACTCATTTGCACGCAATTGTCGTGAAGCATGTAAAAACTGCTTGTCTGCGTTAAAATAATGGTTAATATGCAGTTTGCATTTTCTTATGAGAGAATGATCCAAACCTGAATGTTATAGTGTAAATAGACTTACCTTAATGATATAAAGCAATTTTGCCTATAAGGACTCATTTGCCCCTAATTGTCATAAAGCATGAAAAAACTGCTTGTAGCGTTAAAATAATGGTTAATATGCAGTTTGCATTTTCTTACGAGAGAATGATCCAAACCTGAATATTATAGTGTAAATAGACTTACCTTCATGAAATAAAGCAATTTTGCCTATAAAGACTCATTTGCACCTAATTGTCATAAAGCATGTAAAAACTGCTTGTATGCGTTAAAATGATAGAAAATATGCAGTTTGCATTTTCTTATGAGCGAATGATCCAAACCTGAATGTTATAGTGTAAATAGACTTACCCTCATGAAATAAAGCAAATTTGCTTATAAGGACTCATTTGCACCTAATTGTCATAAAGCTTGTAAAAACTGCTTGTATGCGTTAAAATAATAGTTAATATGCAGTTTGCATTTTCTTATGAGAGAATGATCCAAACCTGAATGTTTAAGTGAAAATAGACTTAACTTTGTAAAATAAAGCAATTTTGCCTATAAGGACTCATTTGCACCTAATTGTCGTAAAGCATGTAAAAACTGCTTGTCTGCGTTAAAATAATGGTTAATATGCAGTTTGCATTTTCTTATGAGAGAATGATCCAAACCTGAATGTTATAGTGTAAATAGACTTATCCTCATGAAATAAAGCAATTTTGCCTATAAAGACTCATTTGCACCTAATTGTCAAAAAGCAATGAAAAACTGCTTGTATGCGTTAAAATAATGGTTAATATGCAGTTTGCATTTTCTTATGAGAGAATGATCCAAACCTGAATGTTATAGTGTAAATAGACTTACCCTCATGAAATAAAGCAATTTTGCCTATAAAGACTCATTTGCACCTAATTGTCGTAAAGCATGTAAAAACTGATTGTCTGCGTTTATATAATGGTTAATATGCAGTTTGCATTTTCTTATGAGAGAATGATCCAAACCTGAATGTTATAGTGTAAATAAACTTACATTTGTAAAATAAAGCAATTTTGCCTATAAGGACTCATTTGCACGCAATTGTCGTGAAGCATGTAAAAATAGCTTGTCTGCGTTAAAATAATGGTTAATATGCAGTTTGCATTTTCTTATGAGAGAATGATCCAAACCTGAATATTATAGTGTAAATAGACTGACCTTCATGAAATAAAGCAATTTTGCCTATAAGGACTCATTTGCCCCTAATTGTCATAAAGCATGTAAAAACTGCTTGTAGCGTTAAAATAATGGTTAATATGCAGTTTGCATTCTCTTATGAGAGAATGATCCAAACCTAAATGTTATAGTGTAAATAGACTTACCTTTGTTAAATAAAGCAATTTTGCCTATAAGGACTTATTTGCACGCAATTGTCGTGAAGCATGTAAAAACTGCTTGTCTGCGTGAAAATGATAGTAAATATGCAGTTTGCATTTTCTTATGAGAGAATGATCCAAACCTGAATGTTATAGTGTAAATAGACTTACCCTCATGAAATAAAGCAATTTTGCCTATAAAGACTCATTTGCACCTAAATGTCGTAAAGCATGTAAAAACTGCTTGTCTGCGTTAAAATAATGGTTTATATGCAGTTTGCATTTTCTTATGAGAGAATGATCCAAACCTGAATGTTATAGTGTAAATAAACCTACCTTTGTAAAATATAGCAATTTTGCCTATAAGGACTCATTTGCCCCTAATTGTCATAAAGCATGTAAAAACTGCTTGTAGCGTTAAAATAATGGTTAATATGCAGTTTGCATTTTCTTACGAGAGAATGATCCAAACCTGAATATTATAGTGTAAATAGACTTACCTTCATGAAATAAAGCAATTTTGCCTATAAGGACTCATTTGGCCCTAATTGTCATAAAGCATGTAAAAACTGCTTGTATGCGTTAAAATAATGGTTAATATGCAGTTTGCATTTTCTTATGAGAGAATGATCCAAACCTGAATATTATAGTGTAAACAGACTTACCTTCATGAAATAAAGCAATTTTGCCTATAAGGACTCATTTGGCCCTAATTGTCATAAAGCATGTAAAAACTGCTTGTCTGCGTTTAAATAATGGTTAATATGCAGTTTGCATTTTCTTATGAGACAATGATCCAAACCTGAATGTTATAGTGTAAATAAAACTACCTTGGTAAAATAAAGCAATTTTGCCTATAAGGACTCATTTGCACGCAATTGTCGTGAAGCATGTAAAAACTGCTTGTCTGCGTTAAAATAATGGTTAATATGCAGTTTGCATTTTCTTATGAGAGAATGATCCAAACCTGAATATTATAGTGTAAACAGACTTACCTTCATGATATAAAGCAATTTTGCCTATAAGGACTCATTTTCCCCTAATTGTCATAAAGCATGTAAAAACTGCTTGTAGCGTTAAAATAATGGTTAATATGCAGTTTGCATTTTCTTACGAGAGAATGATCCAAACCTGAATATTATAGTGTAAATAGACTTACCTTCATGAAATAAAGCAATTTTGCCTATAAGGACTCATTTGGCCCTAATTGTCATAAAGCATGTAAAAACTGCTTGTATGCGTTAAAATAATGGTTAATATGCAGTTTGCATTTTCTTATGAGAGAATGATCCAAACCTGAATATTATAGTGTAAACAGACTTACCTTCATGAAATAAAGCAATTTTGCCTATAAGGACTCATTTGGCCCTAATTGTCATAAAGCATGTAAAAACTGCTTGTCTGCGTTTAAATAATGGTTAATATGCAGTTTGCATTTTCTTATGAGACAATGATCCAAACCTGAATGTTATAGTGTAAATAAAACTACCTTGGTAAAATAAAGCAATTTTGCCTATAAGGACTCATTTGCACGCAATTGTCGTGAAGCATGTAAAAACTGCTTGTCTGCGTTAAAATAATGGTTAATATGCAGTTTGCATTTTCTTATGAGAGAATGATCCAAACCTGAATGTTATAGTGTAAATAGACTTACCTTAATGATATAAAGCAATTTTGCCTATAAGGACTCATTTGCCCCTAATTGTCATAAAGCATGAAAAAACTGCTTGTAGCGTTAAAATAATGGTTAATATGCAGTTTGCATTTTCTTACGAGAGAATGATCCAAACCTGAATATTATAGTGTAAATAGACTTACCTTCATGAAATAAAGCAATTTTGCCTATAAAGACTCATTTGCACCTAATTGTCATAAAGCATGTAAAAACTGCTTGTATGCGTTAAAATGATAGAAAATATGCAGTTTGCATTTTCTTATGAGCGAATGATCCAAACCTGAATGTTATAGTGTAAATAGACTTACCCTCATGAAATAAAGCAAATTTGCTTATAAGGACTCATTTGCACCTAATTGTCATAAAGCTTGTAAAAACTGCTTGTATGCGTTAAAATAATAGTTAATATGCAGTTTGCATTTTCTTATGAGAGAATGATCCAAACCTGAATGTTTAAGTGAAAATAGACTTAACTTTGTAAAATAAAGCAATTTTGCCTATAAGGACTCATTTGCACCTAATTGTCGTAAAGCATGTAAAAACTGCTTGTCTGCGTTAAAATAATGGTTAATATGCAGTTTGCATTTTCTTATGAGAGAATGATCCAAACCTGAATGTTATAGTGTAAATAGACTTACCTTCAAAAAATAAAGCAATTTTGCCTATAAGGACTCATTTGCCCCTAATTGTCATAAAGCATGTAAAAACTGCTTGTATGCGTTAAAATAATGGTAATATGCAGTTTGCATTTTCTTATGAGAGAATGATCCAAACCTGAATGTTATAGTGTAAATAGACTTACCTTTGTAAAATAAAGCAATTTTGCCTATAAGGACTCATTTGCACGCAATTGTCGTGAAGCATGTAAAAACTGCTTGTCTGCGTGAAAATGATAGTAAATATGCAGTTTGCATTTTCTTATGAGAGAATGATCCAAACCTGAATGTTATAGTGTAAATAGACTTACCCTCATGAAATAACGCAATTTTGCTTATAAAGGATCATTTGCACCTAATTGTCGTAAAGCATGTAAAAACTGCTTGTCTGCGTTAAAAAAATGGTTAATATGCAGTTTGCGTTTTCTTATGAGAGAATAATCCAAACCTGAATGTTATAGTGTAAATAAACTTACCTGTGTAAAATAAAGCAATTTTGCCTATAAGGACTCATTTGCACGCAATTGTCGTGAAGCATGTAAAAACTGCTTGTCTGCGTTAAAATAATGGTTAATATGCAGTTTGCATTTTCTTATGAGAGAATGATCCAAACCTGAATGTTATAGTGTAAATAGACTTACCTTCATGATATAAAGCAATTTTGCCTATAAGGACTCATTTGCCCCTAATTGTCATAAAGCATGTAAAAACTGCTTGTAGCGTTAAAATAATGGTTAATATGCAGTTTGCATTTTCTTATGAGAGAATGATCCAAACCTGAATATTACAGTGTAAATAGACTTACCTTCATGAAATAAAGCAATTTTGCCTATAAGGACTCATTTGGCCCTAATTGTCATAAAGCATGTAAAAACTGCTTGTATGCGTTAAAATAATGGTTAATATGCAGTTTGCATTTTCTTATGAGAGAATGATCCAAACCTGAATGTTATAGTGTAAATAGACTTACCTTCATAAAATAAAGCAATTTTGCCTATAAGGACTCATTTGCACCTAATTGTCGTAAAGCATGTAGAAACTGCTTGTCTGCGTTTAAATAATGGTTAATATGCAGTTTGCATTTTCTTATGAGAGAATGATCCAAACCTGAATGTTATAGTGTAAATAGACTTACCTTCATAAAATAAAGCAATTTTGCCTATAAGGACTCATTTGCCCCTAATTGTCATAAAGCATGTAAAAACTGCTTGTATATGTTAAAATAATGGTTAAAATGCAGTTTGCATTTTCTTATGAGAGAATGATCCAAACCTGAATGTTATAGTGAAAATAGACTTACCTTTGTAAAATAAAGCAATTTTGCCTATAAGGACTCATTTGCACTTAATTGTCGTAAAGCATGTAAAAACTGCTTGTCAGCGTTAAAATAATGGTTAATATGCAGTTTGCATTTTCTTATGAGAGAATGATCCAAACCTGAATGTTATAGTGTAAATAGACTTATCCTCATGAAATAAAGCAATTTTGCCTATAAAGACTCATTTGCACCTAATTGTCAAAAAGCATGTAAAAACTGCTTGTATGCGTTAAAATAATGGTTAATATGCAGTTTGCATTTTCTTATGAGAGAATGATCCAAACCTGAATGTTATAGTGTAAATAGACTTACCCTCATGAAATAAAGCAATTTTGCCTATAAAGACTCATTTGCACCTAATTGTCGTAAAGCATGTAAAAACTGATTGTCTGCGTTTATATAATGGTTAATATGCAGTTTGCATTTTCTTATGAGAGAATGATCCAAACCTGAATGTTATAGTGTAAATAAACTTACATTTGTAAAATAAAGCAATTTTGCCTATAAGGACTCATTTGCACGCAATTGTCGTGAAGCATGTAAAAATAGCTTGTCTGCGTTAAAATAATGGTTAATATGCAGTTTGCATTTTCTTATGAGAGAATGATCCAAACCTGAATATTATAGTGTAAATAGACTTACCTTCATGAAATAAAGCAATTTTGCCTATAAGGACTCATTTGCCCCTAATTGTCATAAACCATGTAAAAACTGCTTGTAGCGTTAAAATAATGGTTAATATGCAGTTTGCATTCTCTTATGAGAGAATGATCCAAACCTAAATGTTATAGTGTAAATAGACTTACCTTTGTAAAATAAAGCAATTTTGCCTATAAGGACTCATTTGCACGCAATTGTCGTGAAGCATGTAAAAACTGCTTGTCTGCGTGAAAATGATAGTAAATATGCAGTTTGCATTTTCTTCTGAGAGAATGATCCAAACCTGAATGTTATAGTGTAAATAGACTTACCCTCATGAAATAAAGCAATTTTGCCTATAAAGACTCATTTGCACCTAAATGTCGTAAAGCATGTAAAAACTGCTTGTCTGCGTTAAAATAATGGTTAATATGCAGTTTGCATTTTCTTATGAGAGAATGATCCAAACCTGAATGTTATAGTGTAAATAAACCTACCTTTGTAAAATATAGCAATTTTGCCTATAAGGACTCATTTGCACGCAATTGTCGTGAAGCATGTAAAAACTGCTTGTCTGCGTTAAAATAATGGTTAATATGCAGTTTGCATTTTCTTATGAGAGAATGATCCAAACCTGAATGTTATAGTGTAAATAGACTTATTTTCATGATATAAAGCAATTTTGCCTATAAGGACTCATTTGCCCCTAATTGTCATAAAGCATGTAAAAACTGCTTGTAGCGTTAAAATAATGGTTAATATGCAGTTTGCATTTTCTTACGAGAGAATGATCCAAACCTGAATATTATAGTGTAAATAGACTTACCTTCATGAAATAAAGCAATTTTGCCTATAAGGACTCATTTGGCCCTAATTGTCATAAAGCATGTAAAAACTGCTTGTATGCGTTAAAATAATGGTTAATATGCAGTTTGCATTTTCTTATGAGAGAATGATCCAAACCTGAATATTACAGTGTAAATAGACTTACCTTCATGAAATAAAGCAATTTTGCCTATAAAGACTCATTTGCCCCTAATTGTCATAAAGCATGTAAAAACTGCTTGTATGCGTTAAAATAATGGTTAATATGCAGTTTGCATTTTCTTATGAGAGAATGATCCAAACCTGAATGTTATAGTGTAAATAGACTTACCTTCATGATATAAAGCAATTTTGACTATAAGGACTCATTTGCCCCTAATTGTCATAAAGCATGTAAAAACTGCTTGTAGCGTTAAAATAATAGTTTATATGCAGTTTGCATTTTCTTACGAGAGAATGATCCAAACCTGAATGTTATAGTGTAAATAGACTTACCTTCATGATATAAAGCAATTTTGCCTATAAGGACTCATTTGCCCGTAATTGTCATAAAGCATGTAAATACTGCTTGTAGCGTTAAAATAATGGTTAATATGCAGTTTGCATTTTCTTATGAGAGAATGATCCAAACCTGAATGTTATAGTGTAAATAGACTTACCTTCATGATATAAAGCAATTTTGCCTATAAGGACTCATTTGCCCCTAATTGTCATAAAGCATGTAAAAACTGCTTGTAGCGTTAAAATAATAGTTAATATGCAGTTTGCATTTTCTTACGAGGGAATGATCCAAACCTGAATGTTATAGTGTAAATAGACTTACCTTCATGATATAAAGCAATTTTGCCTATAAGGACTCATTTGCCCCTAATTGTCATAAAGCATGTAAAAACTGCTTGTAGCGTTAAAATAATGGTTAATATGCAGTTTGCATTTTCTTATGAGAGAATGATCCAAACCTGAATGTTATAGTGTAAATAGACTTACCTTCATGAAATAAAGCAATTTTGCCTATAAGGACTCATTTGCCATTAATTGTCATAAAGCATGTAAAAACTGCTTGTAGCGTTAAAAAATGGTTAATATGCAGTTTGCATTTTCTTATGAGAGAATGATCCAAACCTGAATGTTATAGTGTAAATAAACCTACCTTTGTAAAATAAAGCAATTTTGCCTATAAGGACTCATTTGCACGCAATTGTCGTGAAGCATGTAAAAACTGCTTGTCTGCGTGAAAATGATAGTAAATATGCAGTTTGCATTTTCTTATGAGAGAATGATCCAAACCTGAATGTTATAGTGTAAATAGACTTACCCTCATGAAATAAAGCAATTTTGCCTATAAAGACTCATTTGCACCTAATTGTCGTAAAGCATGTAAAAACTGCTTGTCTGCGTTAAAATAATGGTTAATATGCAGTTTGCATTTTCTTATGAGAGAATGATCCAAACCTGAATATTATAGTGTAAACAGACTTACCTTCATGAAATAAAGCAATTTTGCCTATAAGGACTCATTTGGCCCTAATTGTCATAAAGCATGTAAAAACTGCTTGTATGCGTTAAAATAATGGTTAATATGCAGTTTGCATTTTCTTATGAGAGAATGATCCAAACCTGAATATTACAGTGTAAATAGACTTACCTTCATGAAATAAAGCAATTTTGCCTATAAAGACTCATTTGCACCTAATTGTCATAAAGCATGTAAAAACTGCTTGTATGCGTTAAAATAATGGTTAATATGCAGTTTGCATTTTCTTATGAGAGAATGATCCAAACCTGAATGTTATAGTGTAAATAGACTTACCTTCATGATATAAAGCAATTTTGACTATAAGGACTCATTTGCCCCTAATTGTCATAAAGCATGTAAAAACTGCTTGTAGCGTTAAAATAATAGTTTATATGCAGTTTGCATTTTCTTACGAGAGAATGATCCAAACCTGAATGTTATAGTGTAAATAGACTTACCTTCATGATATAAAGCAATTTTGCCTATAAGGACTCATTTGCCCGTAATTGTCATAAAGCATGTAAATACTGCTTGTAGCGTTAAAATAATGGTTAATATGCAGTTTGCATTTTCTTATGAGAGAATGATCCAAACCTGAATGTTATAGTGTAAATAGACTTACCTTCATGATATAAAGCAATTTTGCCTATAAGGACTCATTTGCCCCTAATTGTCATAAAGCATGTAAAAACTGCTTGTAGCGTTAAAATAATAGTTAATATGCAGTTTGCATTTTCTTACGAGGGAATGATCCAAACCTGAATGTTATAGTGTAAATAGACTTACCTTCATGATATAAAGCAATTTTGCCTATAAGGACTCATTTGCCCCTAATTGTCATAAAGCATGTAAAAACTGCTTGTAGCGTTAAAATAATGGTTAATATGCAGTTTGCATTTTCTTATGAGAGAATGATCCAAACCTGAATGTTATAGTGTAAATAGACTTACCTTCATGAAATAAAGCAATTTTGCCTATAAGGACTCATTTGCCATTAATTGTCATAAAGCATGTAAAAACTGCTTGTAGCGTTAAAAAATGGTTAATATGCAGTTTGCATTTTCTTATGAGAGAATGATCCAAACCTGAATGTTATAGTCAAAATAGACTTACCTTTGTAAAATAAAGCAATTTTGCCTATAAGGACTCATTTGCACCTAATTGTCGTAAAGCATGTAAAAACTGCTTGTCTGCGTTTAAATAATGGTTAATATGCAGTTTGCATTTTCTTATGAGAGAATGATCCAAACCTGAATGTTATAGTGTAAATAGACTTACCTTCATAAAATAAAGCAATTTTGCCTATAAGGACTCATTTGCACCTAATTGTCGTAAAGCATGTAAAAACTGCTTGTCTCGTTAAAATAATGGTTAATATGCAGTTTGCATTCTCTTATGAGAGAATGATCCAAACCTGAATGTTATAGTGTAAATAGACTTACCTTTGTAAAATAAAGCAATTTTGCCTATAAGGACTCATTTGCACGCAATTGTCGTGAAGCATGTAAAAACTGCTTGTCTGCGTGAAAATGATAGTAAATATGCAGTTTGCATTTTCTTATGAGAGAATGATCCAAACCTGAATGTTATAGTGTAAATAGACTTACCCTCATGAAATAAAGCAATTTTGCCTATAAAGACTCATTTGCACCTAATTGTCGTAAAGCATGTAAAAACTGCTTGTCTGCGTTAAAATAATGGTTAATATGCAGTTTGCATTTTCTTATGAGAGAATGATCCAAACCTGAATATTATAGTGTAAACAGACTTACCTTCATGAAATAAAGCAATTTTGCCTATAAGGACTCATTTGGCCCTAATTGTCATAAAGCATGTAAAAACTGCTTGTATGCGTTAAAATAATGGTTAATATGCAGTTTGCATTTTCTTATGAGAGAATGATCCAAACCTGAATGTTATAGTGTAAATAAACCTACCTTTGTAAAATAAAGCAATTTTGCCTTTAAGGACTCATTTGCACGCAATTGTCGTGAAGCATGTAAAAACTGCTTGTCTGCGTTAAAATAATGGTTAATATGCAGTTTGCATTTTCTTATGAGAGAATGATCTAAACCTGAATGTTATAGTGTAAATAGACTTACCTTCATGATATAAAGCAATTTTGCCTATAAGGACTCATTTGCCCCTAATTGTCATAAAGCATGAAAAAACTGCTTGTAGCGTTAAAATAATGGTTAATATGCAGTTTGCATTTTCTTACGAGAGAATGATCCAAACCTGAATATTATAGTGTAAATAGACTTACCTTCATGAAATAAAGCAATTTTGCCTATAAAGACTCATTTGCACCTAATTGTCATAAAGCATGTAAAAACTGCTTGTATGCGTTAAAATGATAGAAAATATGCAGTTTGCATTTTCTTATGAGCGAATGATCCAAACCTGAATGTTATAGTGTAAATAGACTTACCCTCATGAAATAAAGCAAATTTGCTTATAAGGACTCATTTGCACCTTATTGTCATAAAGCTTGTAAAAACTGCTTGTATGCGTTAAAATAATAGTTAATATGCAGTTTGCATTTTCTTATGAGAGAATGATCCAAACCTAAATGTTATAGTGTAAATAAACCTACCTTTGTAAAATAAAGCAATTTTGCCTATAAGGACTCATTTGCACGCAATTGTCGTGAAGCATGTAAAAACTGCTTGTCTGCGTTAAAATAATGGTTAATATGCAGTTTGCATTTTCTTATGAGAGAATGATCTAAACCTGAATGTTATAGTGTAAATAGACTTACCTTCATGATATAAAGCAATTTTGCCTATAAGGACTCATTTGCCCCTAATTGTCATAAAGCATGAAAAAACTGCTTGTAGCGTTAAAATAATGGTTAATATGCAGTTTGCATTTTCTTATGAGCGAATGATCCAAACCTGAATGTTATAGTGTAAATAGACTTACCCTCATGAAATAAAGCAAATTTGCTTATAAGGACTCATTTGCACCTTAGTGTCATAAAGCTTGTAAAAACTGCTTGTATGCGTTAAAATAATAGTTAATATGCAGTTTGCATTTTCTTATGAGAGAATGATCCAAACCTGAATGTTATAGTGAAAATAGACTTACCTTTGTAAAATAAAGCAATTTTGCCTATAAGGACTCATTTGCACCTAATTGTCGTAAAGCATGTAAAAACTGCTTGTCTGCGTTAAAATAATGGTTAATATGCAGTTTGCATTTTCTTATGAGAGAATGATCCAAACCTGAATGTTATAGTGTAAATAGACTTACCTTGAAAAAATAAAGCAATTTTGCCTATAAGGACTCATTTGCCCCTAATTGTCATAAAGCATGTAAAAACTGCTTATATGCGTTAAAATAATGGTAATATGCAGTTTGCATTTTCTTATGAGAGAATGATCCAAACCTGAATGTTATAGTGTAAATAGACTTACCTTTGTAAAATAAAGCAATTTTGCCTAAAAGGACTCATTTGCACGCAATTGTCGTGAAGCATGTAAAAACTGCTTGTCTGCGTGAAAATGATAGTAAATATGCAGTTTGCATTTTCTTATGAGAGAATGATCCAAACCTGAATGTTATAGTGTAAATAAACTTACCTGTGTAAAATAAAGCAATTTTGCCTATAAGGACTCATTTGCATGCAATTGTCGTGAAGCATGTAAAAACTGCTTGTCTGCGTTAAAATAATGGTTAATATGCAGTTTGCATTTTCTTATGAGAGAATGATCCAAACCTGAATGTTATAGTGTAAATAGACTTACCTTCATGATATAAAGCAATTTTGCCTATAAGGACTCATTTGCCCCTAATTGTCATAAAGCATGTAAAAACTGCTTGTAGCGTTAAAATAATGGTTAATATGCAGTTTGCATTTTCTTATGAGAGAATGTTTCAAACCTGAATATTACAGTGTAAATAGACTTACCTTTTTGAAATAAAGCAATTTTGCCTATAAGGACTCATTTGCACCTAATTGTCGTAAAGCATGTAGAAACTGCTTGTCTGCGTTTAAATAATGGTTAATATGCAGTTTGCATTTTCTTATGAGAGAATGATCCAAACCTGAATGTTATAGTGTAAATAGACTTACCTTCATAAAATAAAGCAATTTTGCCTATAAGGACTCATTTGCCCCTAACTGTCATAAAGCATGTAAAAACTGCTTGTATATGTTAAAATATTGGTTAATATGCAGTTTGCATTTTCTTATGAGAGAATGATCCAAACCTGAATGTTATAGTGAAAATAGACTAACCTTTGTAAAATAAAGCAATTTTGCCTATAAGGACTCATTTGCACGCAATTGTCGTGAAGCATGTAAAAATAGCTTGTCTGCGTTAAAATAATGGTTAATATGCAGTTTGCATTTTCTTATGAGAGAATGATCCAAACCTGAATGTTATAGTGTAAATAGACTTACCTTCATGATATAAAGCAATTTTGCCTATAAGGACTCATTTGCCCCTAATTGTCATAAAGCATGTAAAAACTGCTTGTAGCGTTAAAATAATAGTTAATATGCAGTTTGCATTTTCTTACGAGGGAATGATCCAAACCTGAATGTTATAGTGTAAATAGACTTACCTTCATGATATAAAGCAATTTTGCCTATAAGGACTCATTTGCCCCTAATTGTCATAAAGCATGTAAAAACTGCTTGTAGCGTTAAAATAATGGTTAATATGCAGTTTGCATTTTCTTATGAGAGAATGATCCAAACCTGAATGTTATAGTGTAAATAGACTTACCTTCATGAAATAAAGCAATTTTGCCTATAAGGACTCATTTGCCATTAATTGTCATAAAGCATGTAAAAACTGCTTGTAGCGTTAAAAAATGGTTAATATGCAGTTTGCATTTTCTTATGAGAGAATGATCCAAACCTGAATGTTATAGTGAAAATAGACTTACCTTTGTAAAATAAAGCAATTTTGCCTATAAGGACTCATTTGCACCTAATTGTCGTAAAGCATGTAAAAACTGCTTGTCTGCGTTTAAATAATGGTTAATATGCAGTTTGCATTTTCTTATGAGAGAATGATCCAAACCTGAATGTTATAGTGTAAATAGACTTACCTTCATAAAATAAAGCAATTTTGCCTATAAGGCTTCATTTGCCCCTAATTGTCATAAAGCATGTAAAAACTGCTTGTATGCGTTAAAATAATGGTTAATATGCAGTTTGCATTCTCTTATGAGAGAATGATCCAAACCTGAATGTTATAGTGTAAATAGACTTACCTTTGTAAAATAAAGCAATTTTGCCTAAAAGGACTCATTTGCACGCAATTGTCGTGAAGCATGTAAAAACTGCTTGTCTGCGTGAAAATGATAGTAAATATGCAGTTTGCATTTTCTTATGAGAGAATGATCCAAACCTGAATGTTATAGTGTAAATAGACTTACCCTCATGAAATAAAGCAATTTTGCCTATAAAGACTCATTTGCACCTAATTGTCGTAAAGCATGTAAAAACTGCTTGTCTGCGTTAAAATAATGGTTAATATGCAGTTTGCATTTTCTTATGAGAGAATGATCCAAACCTGAATATTATAGTGTAAACAGACTTACCTTCATGAAATAAAGCAATTTTGCCTATAAGGACTCATTTGGCCCTAATTGTCATAAAGCATGTAAAAACTGCTTGTATGCGTTAAAATAATGGTTAATATGCAGTTTGCATTTTCTTACGAGAGAATGATCCAAACCTGAATATTATAGTGTAAATAGACTTACCTTCATGAAATAAAGCAATTTTGCCTATAAAGACTCATTTGCACCTAATTGTCATAAAGCATGTAAAAACTGCTTGTATGCGTTAAAATGATGGAAAATATGCAGTTTGCATTTTCTTATGAGCGAATGATCCAAACCTGAATGTTATAGTGTAAATAGACTTACCCTCATGAAATAAAGCAAATTTGCTTATAAGGACTCATTTGCACCTTATTGTCATAAAGCTTGTAAAAACTGCTTGTATGCGTTAAAATAATAGTTAATATGCAGTTTGCATTTTCTTATGAGAGAATGATCCAAACCTGAATGTTATAGTGAAAATAGACTTACCTTTGTAAAATAAAGCAATTTTGCCTATAAGGACTCATTTGCCCCTAATTGTCATAAAGCATGAAAAAACTGCTTGTAGCGTTAAAATAATGGTTAATATGCAGTTTGCATTTTCTTACGAGAGAATGATCCAAACCTGAATATTATAGTGTAAATAGACTTACCTTTATGAAATAAAGCAATTTTGCCTATAAAGACTCATTTGCACCTAATTGTCATAAAGCATGTAAAAACTGCTTGTATGCGTTAAAATGATAGAAAATATGCAGTTTGCATTTTCTTATGAGCGAATGATCCAAACCTGAATGTTATAGTGTAAATAGACTTACCCTCATAAAATAAAGCAAATTTGCTTATAAGGACTCATTTGCACCTTATTGTCATAAAGCTTGTAAAAACTGCTTGTATGCGTTAAAATAATAGTTAATATGCAGTTTGCATTTTCTTATGAGAGAATGATCCAAACCTGAATGTTATAGTGAAAATAGACTTACCTTTGTAAAATAAAGCAATTTTGCCTATAAGGACTCATTTGCACCTAATTGTCGTAAAGCATGTAAAAACTGCTTGTCTGCGTTAAAATAATGGTTAATATGCAGTTTGCATTTTCTTATGAGAGAATGATTCAAACCTGAATGTTATAGTGTAAATAGACTTACGTTGAAAAAATAAAGCAATTTTGCCTATAAGGACTCATTTGCCCCTAATTGTCATAAAGCATGTAAAAACTGCTTGTATGCGTTAAAATAATGGTAATATGCAGTTTGCATTTTCTTATGAGAGAATGATCCAAACCTGAATGTTATAGTGTAAATAGACTTACCTTTGTAAAATAAAGCAATTTTGCCTAAAAGGACTCATTTGCACGCAATTGTCGTGAAGCATGTAAAAACTGCTTGTCTGCGTGAAAATGATAGTAAATATGCAGTTTGCATTTTCTTATGAGAGAATGATCCAAACCTGAATGTTATAGTGTAAATAGACTTACCCTCATGAAATAACGCAATTTTGCTTATAAAGGATCATTTGCACCTAATTGTCGTAAAGCATGTAAAAACTGCTTGTCTGCGTTAAAAAAATGGTTAATATGCAGTTTGCGTTTTCTTATGAGAGAATGATCCAAACCTGAATGTTATAGTGTAAATAAACTTACCTGTGTAAAATAAAGCAATTTTGCCTATAAGGACTCATTTGCATGCAATTGTCGTGAAGCATGTAAAAACTGCTTGTCTGCGTTAAAATAATGGTTAATATGCCGTTTGCATTTTCTTATGAGAGAATGATCCAAACCTGAATGTTATAGTGTAAATAGACTTACCTTCATGATATAAAGCAATTTTGCCTATAAGGACTCATTTGCCCCTAATTGTCATAAAGCATGTAAAAACTGCTTGTAGCGTTAAAATAATGGTTAATATGCAGTTTGCTTTTTCTTATGAGAGAATGTTTCAAACCTGAATATTACAGTGTAAATAGACTTACCTTTTTGAAATAAAGCAATTTTGCCTATAAGGACTCATTTGGCCCTAATTGTCATAAAGCATGTAAAAACTGCTTGTATGCGTTAAAATAATGGTTAATATGCAGTTTGCATTTTCTTATGAGAGAATGATCCAAACCTGAATGTTATAGTGTAAATAGACTTACCTTCATAAAATAAAGCAATTTTGCCTATAAGGACTCATTTGCACCTAATTGTCGTAAAGCATGTAGAAACTGCTTGTCTGCGTTTAAATAATGGTTAATATGCAGTTTGCATTTTCTTATGAGAGAATGATCCAAACCTGAATGTTATAGTGTAAATAGACTTACCTTCATAAAATAAAGCAATTTTGCCTATAAGGACTCATTGGCCCCTAATTGTCATAAAGCATGTAAAAACTGCTTGTATATGTTAAAATAATGGTTAATATGCAGTTTGCATTTTCTTATGAGAGAATGTTTCAAACCTGAATATTACAGTGTAAATAGACTTACCTTCATGAAATAAAGCAATTTTGCCTATAAGGACTCATTTGCCCCTAATTGTCATAAAGCATGTAAAAATAGCTTGTCTGCGTTAAAATAATGGTTAATATGCAGTTTGCATTTTCTTATGAGAGAATGATCCAAACCTGAATGTTATAGTGTAAATAGACTTACCTTCATGAAATAAAGCAATTTTGCCTATAAGGACTCATTTGCCCCTAATTGTCATAAAGCATGTAAAAACTGCTTGTAGCGTTAAAATAATGGTTAATATGCAGTTTGCATTTTCTTATGAGAGAATGATCCAAACCTGAATGTTATAGTGTAAATAGACTTACCTTCATGAAATAAAGCAATTTTGCCTATAAGGACTCATTTGCCCCTAATTGTCATAAAGCATGTAAAAACTGCTTGTATGCGTTAAAATAATGGTTAATATGCAGTTTGCATTCTCTTATGAGAGAATGATCCAAACCTGAATGTTATAGTGTAAATAGACTTACCTTTGTAAAATAAAGCAATTTTGCCTATAAGGACTCATTTGCACGCAATTGTCGTCAAGCATGTAAAAACTGCTTGTCTGCGTGAAAATGATAGTAAATATGCAGTTTGCATTTTCTTATGAGAGAATGATCCAAACCTGAATGTTATAGTGTAAATAGACTTACCCTCATGAAATAAAGCAATTTTGCCTATAAAGACTCATTTGCACCTAAATGTCGTAAAGCATGTAAAAACTGCTTGTCTGCGTTAAAATAATGTTTAATATGCAGTTTGCATTTTCTTATGAGAGAATGATCCAAACCTGAATGTTATAGTGTAAATAAACCTACCTTTGTAAAATAAAGCAATTTTGCCTATAAGGACTCATTTGCACGCAATTGTCGTGAAGCATGTAAAAACTGCTTGTCTGCGTTAAAATAATGGTTAATATGCAGTTTGCATTTTCTTATGAGAGAATGATCCAAACCTGAATGTTATAGTGTAAATAGACTTACCTTCATGATATAAAGCAATTTTGCCTATAAGGACTCATTTGCCCCTAATTGTCATAAAGCATGTAAAAACTGCTTGTAGCGTTAAAATAATGGTTAATATGCAGTTTGCATTTTCTTATGAGAGAATGATCCAAACCTGAATGTTATAGTGTAAATAGACTTACCTTCATGATATAAAGCAATTTTGCCTATAAGGACTCATTTGCCCCTAATTGTCATAAAGCATGTAAAAACTGCTTGTAGCGTTAAAATAATGGTTAATATGCAGTTTGCATTTTCTTATGAGAGAATGATCCAAACCTGAATATTACAGTGTAAATAGACTTACCTTCATGAAATAAAGCAATTTTGCCTATAAGGACTCATTTGGCCCTAATTGTCATAAAGCATGTAAAAACTGCTTGTATGCGTTAAAATGATAGTAAATATGCAGTTTGCATTTTCTTATGAGCGAATGATCCAAACCTGAATGTTATAGTGTAAATAGACTTACCCTCATGAAATAAAGCAATTTTGCTTATAAGGACTCATTTGGCCCTAATTGTCATAAAGCATGTAAAACTGCTTGTATGCATTAAAATAATGGTTAATATGCAGTTTGCATTTTCTTATGAGAGAATGATCCAAACCTGAATGTTATAGTGTAAATAGACTTACCTTCATAAAATAAAGCAATTTTGCCTATAAGGACTCATTTGCACCTAATTGTCGTAAAGCATGTAAAAACTGCTTGTCTGCGTTTAAATAATGGTTAATATGCAGTTTGCATTTTCTTATGAGAGAATGATAAAAACCTGAATGTTATAGTGTAAATAGACTTACCAACATAAAATAAAGCAATTTTGCCTATAAGGACTCATTTGCCCCTAATTGTCATAAAGCATGTAAAAACTGCTTGTATGCGTTAAAATAATGGTTAATATGCAGTTTGCATTTTCTTATGAGAGAATGATCCAAACCTGAATGTTATAGTGTAAATAGACTTACCCTCATGAAATAAAGCAATTTTGCCTATAAAGACTCATTTGCACCTAATTGTCAAAAAGCATGTAAAAACTGCTTGTATGCGTTAAAATAATGGTTAATATGCAGTTTGCATTTTCTTATGAGAGAATGATCCAAACCTGAATGTTATAGTGTAAATAAATTTACATTTGTAAAATAAAGCAATTTTGCCTATAAGGACTCATTTGCACGCAATTGTCGTGAAGCATGTAAAAATAGCTTGTCTGCGTTAAAATAATGGTTAATATGCAGTTTGCATTTTCTTATGAGAGAATGATCCAAACCTGAATGTTATAGTGTAAATAGACTTACCTTCATGAAATAAAGCAATTTTGCCTATAAGGACTCATTTGCCCCTAATTGTCATAAAGCATGTAAAATCTGCTTGTAGCGTTAAAATAATGGTTAATATGCAGTTTGCATTTTCTTATGAGAGAATGATCCAAACCTGAATATTACAGTGTAAATAGACTTACCTTCATGAAATAAAGCAATTTTGCCTATAAGGACTCATTTGGCCCTAATTGTCATAAAGCATGTAAAAACTGCTTATATGCGTTAAAATAATGGTTAATATGCAGTTTGCATTCTCTTATGAGAGAATGATCCAAACCTGAATGTTATAGTGTAAATAAACCTACCTTTGTAAAATAAAGCAATTTTGCCTATAAGGACTCATTTGCACGCAATTGTCGTGAAGCATGTAAAAACTGCTTGTCTGCGTTAAAATAATGGTTAATATGCAGTTTGCATTTTCTTATGAGAGAATGATCCAAACCTGAATGTTATAGTGTAAATAGACTTACCTTCATGATATAAAGCAATTTTGCCTATAAGGACTCATTTGCCCCTAATTGTCATAAAGCATGTAAAAACTGCTTGTAGCGTTAAAATAATGGTTAATATGCAGTTTGCATTTTCTTATGAGAGAATGATCCAAACCTGAATGTTATAGTGTAAATAGACTTACCTTCATGATATAAAGCAATTTTGCCTATAAGGACTCATTTGGCCCTAATTGTCATAAAGCATGTAAAAACTGCTTGTAGCGTTAAAATAATGGTTAATATGCAGTTTGCATTTTCTTATGAGAGAATGATCCAAACCTGAATATTACAGTGTAAATAGACTTACCTTCATGAAATAAAGCAATTTTGCCTATAAGGACTCATTTGGCCCTAATTGTCGTAAAGCATGTAAAAACTGTTTGTCTGCGTTTAAATAATGGTTAATATGCAGTTTGCATTTTCTTATGAGAGAATGATCCAAACCTGAATGTTATAGTGCAAATAGACTTACCAACATAAAATAAAGCAATTTTGCCTATAAGGACTCATTTGCCCTTAATTGTCATAAAGCATGTAAAAACTGCTTGTATGCGTTAAAATGATAGAAAATATGCAGTTTGCATTTTCTTATGAGCGAATGATCCAAACCTGAATGTTATAGTGTAAATAGACTTACCTTCATGATATAAAGCAATTTTGCCTATAAGGACTCATTTGCCCCTAATTGTCATAAAGCATGTAAAAACTGCTTGTATGCGTTAAAATGATAGTAAATATGCAGTTTGCATTTTCTTATGAGCGAATGATCCAAACCTGAATGTTATAGTGTAAATAGACTTACCCTCATGAAATAAAGCAATTTTGCTTATAAGGACTCATTTGGCCCTAATTGTCATAAAGCATGTAAAACTGCTTGTATGCATTAAAATAATGGTTAATATGCAGTTTGCATTTTCTTATGAGAGAATGATCCAAACCTGAATGTTATAGTGTAAATAGACTTACCTTCATAAAATAAAGCAATTTTGCCTATAAGGACTCATTTGCACCTAATTGTCGTAAAGCATGTAAAAACTGTTTGTCTGCGTTTAAATAATGGTTAATATGCAGTTTGCATTTTCTTATGAGAGAATGATCCAAACCTGAATGTTATAGTGCAAATAGACTTACCAACATAAAATAAAGCAATTTTGCCTATAAGGACTCATTTGCCCTTAATTGTCATAAAGCATGTAAAAACTGCTTGTATGCGTTAAAATGATAGAAAATATGCAGTTTGCATTTTCTTATGAGCGAATGATCCAAACCTGAATGTTATAGTGTAAATAGACTTACCCTCATGAAATAAAGCAAATTTGCTTATAAGGACTCATTTGCACCTTATTGTCATAAAGCTTGTAAAAACTGCTTGTATGCCTTAAAATAATAGTTAATATGCAGTTTGCATTTTCTTATGAGAGAATGATACATACCTAAATGTTATAGTGAAAATAGACTTACCTTTGTAAAATAAAGCAATTTTGCCTATAAGGACTCATTTGCACCTAATTGTCGTAAAGCATGTAAAAACTGCTTGTCTGCGTTAAAATAATGGTTAATATGCAGTTTGCATTTTCTTATGAGAGAATGATCCAAACCTGAATGTTATAGTGTAAATAGACTTACCTTGAAAAAATAAAGCAATTTTGCCTATAAGGACTCATTTGCATCTAATTGTCATAAAGCATGTAAAAACTGCTTGTATGCGTTAAAATAATGGTAATATGCAGTTTGCATTTTCTTATGAGAGAATAATCCAAACCTGAATGTTATAGTGTAAATAGACTTACCTTTGTAAAATAAAGCAATTTTGCCTAAAAGGACTCATTTGCACGCAATTGTCGTGAAGCATGTAAAAACTGCTTTTCTGCGTGAAAATGATAGTAAATATGCAGTTTGCATTTTCTTATGAGAGAATGATCCAAACCTGAATGTTATAGTGTAAATAGACTTACCCTCATGAAATAACGCAATTTTGCTTATAAAGGATCATTTGCACCTAATTGTCGTAAAGCATGTAAAAACTGCTTGTCTGCGTTAAAAAAATGGTTAATATGCAGTTTGCGTTTTCTTATGAGAGAATGATCCAAACCTGAATGTTATAGTGTAAATAAACTTACCTGTGTAAAATAAAGCAATTTTGCCTATAAGGACTCATTTGCATGCAATTGTCGTGAAGCATGTAAAAACTGCTTGTCTGCGTTAAAATAATGGTTAATATGCAGTTTGCATTTTCTTATGAGAGAATGATCCAAACCTGAATGTTATAGTGTAAATAGACTTACCTTCATGATATAAAGCAATTTTGCCTATAAGGACTCATTTGCCCCTAATTGTCATAAAGCATATAAAAACTGCTTGTAGCGTTAAAATAATGGTTAATATGCAGTTTGCATTTTCTTATGAGAGAATGTTTCAAACCTGAATATTACAGTGTAAATAGACTTACCTTTTTGAAATAAAGCAATTCTGCCTATAAGGACTTATTTGGCCCTAATTGTCATAAAGCATGTAAAAACTGCTTGTATGCGTTAAAATAATGGTTAATATGCAGTTTGCATTTTCTTATGAGAGAATGATCCAAACCTGAATGTTATAGTGTAAATAGACTTACCTTCATAAAATAAAGCAATTTTGCCTATAAGGACTCATTTGCACCTAATTGTCGTAAAGCATGTAGAAACTGCTTGTCTGCGTTTAAATAATGGTTAATATGCAGTTTGCATTTTCTTATGAGAGAATGATCCAAACCTGAATGTTATAGTGTAAATAGACTTACCTTCATAAAATAAAGCAATTTTGCCTATAAGGACTCATTTGCCCCTAATTGTCATAAAGCATGTAAAAACTGCTTGTATATGTTAAAATAATGGTTAATATGCAGTTTGCATTTTCTTATGAGAGAATGATCCAAACCTGAATGTTATAGTGTAAATAGACTTACCTTCATGAAATAAAGCAATTTTGCCTATAAGGACTCATTTGCCCCTAATTGTCATAAAGCATGTAAAAATAGCTTGTCTGCGTTAAAATAATGGTTAATATGCAGTTTGCATTTTTTTATGAGAGAATGATCCAAACCTGAATGTTATAGTGTAAATAGACTTACCTTCATGAAATAAAGCAATTTTGCCTATAAGGACTCATTTGCCCCTAATTGTCATAAAGCATGTAAAAACTGCTTGTAGCGTTAAAATAATGGTTAATATGCAGTTTGCATTTTCTTATGAGAGAATGATCCAAACCTGAATGTTATAGTGTAAATAGACTTACCTTCATGAAATAAAGCAATTTTGCCTATAAGGACTCATTTGCCCCTAATTGTCATAAAGCATGTAAAAACTGCTTGTATGCGTTAAAATAATGGTTAATATGCAGTTTGCATTCTCTTATGAGAGAATGATCCAAACCTGAATGTTATAGTGTAAATAGACTTACCTTTGTAAAATAAAGCAATTTTGCCTATAAGGACTCATTTGCACGCAATTGTCGTCAAGCATGTAAAAACTGCTTGTCTGCGTGAAAATGATAGTAAATATGCAGTTTGCATTTTCTTATGAAAGAATGATCCAAACCTGAATGTTATAGTGTAAATAGACTTACCCTCATGAATCAAAGCAATTTTGCCTATAAAGACTCATTTGCACCTAAATGTCGTAAAGCATGTAAAAACTGCTTGTCTGCGTTAAAATAATGTTTAATATGCAGTTTGCATTTTCTTATGAGAGAATGATCCAAACCTGAATGTTATAGTGTAAATAAACCTACCTTTGTAAAATAAAGCAATTTTGCCTATAAGGACTCATTTGCACGCAATTGTCGTGAAGCATGTAAAAACTGCTTGTCTGCGTTAAAATAATGGTTAATATGCAGTTTGCATTTTCTTATGAGAGAATGATCCAAACCTGAATGTTATAGTGTAAATAGACTTACCTTCATGATATAAAGCAATTTTGCCTATAAGGACTCATTTGCCCCTAATTGTCATAAAGCATGTAAAAACTGCTTGTAGCGTTAAAATAATGGTTAATATGCAGTTTGCATTTTCTTATGAGAGAATGATCCAAACCTGAATGTTATAGTGTAAATAGACTTACCTTCATGATATAAAGCAATTTTGCCTATAAGGACTCATTTGCCCCTAATTGTCATAAAGCATGTAAAAACTGCTTGTAGCGTTAAAATAATGGTTAATATACAGTTTGCATTTTCTTATGAGAGAATGATCCAAACCTGAATATTACAGTGTAAATAGACTTACCTTCATGAAATAAAGCAATTTTGCCTATAAGGACTCATTTGGCCCTAATTGTCATAAAGCATGTAAAAACTGCTTGTATGCGTTAAAATGATAGTAAATATGCAGTTTGCATTTTCTTATGAGCGAATGATCCAAACCTGAATGTTATAGTGTAAATAGACTTACCCTCATGAAATAAAGCAATTTTGCTTATAAGGACTCATTTGGCCCTAATTGTCATAAAGCATGTAAAACTGCTTGTATGCATTAAAATAATGGTTAATATGCAGTTTGCATTTTCTTATGAGAGAATGATCCAAACCTGAATGTTATAGTGTAAATAGACTTACCTTCATAAAATAAAGCAATTTTGCCTATAAGGACTCATTTGCACCTAATTGTCGTAAAGCATGTAAAAACTGCTTGTCTGCGTTTAAATAATGGTTAATATGCAGTTTGCATTTTCTTATGAGAGAATGATCCAAACCTGAATGTTATAGTGTAAATAGACTTACCAACATAAAATAAAGCAATTTTGCCTATAAGGACTCATTTGCCCCTAATTGTCATAAAGCATGTAAAAACTGCTTGTATGCGTTAAAATAATGGTTAATATGCAGTTTGCATTTTCTTATGAGAGAATGATCCAAACCTGAATGTTATAGTGTAAATAGACTTACCCTCATGAAATAAAGCAATTTTGCCTATAAAGACTCATTTGCACCTAATTGTCAAAAAGCATGTAAAAACTGTCTGTATGCGTTAAAATAATGGTTAATATGCAGTTTGCATTTTCTTATGAGAGAATGATCCAAACCTGAATGTTATAGTGTAAATAAACTTACATTTGTAAAATAAAGCAATTTTGCCTATAAGGACTCATTTGCACGCAATTGTCGTGAAGCATGTAAAAATAGCTTGTCTGCGTTAAAATAATGGTTAATATGCAGTTTGCATTTTCTTATGAGAGAATGATCCAAACCTGAATGTTATAGTGTAAATAGACTTACCTTCATGAAATAAAGCAATTTTGCCTATAAGGACTCATTTGCACGCAATTGTCGTGAAGCATGTAAAAATAGCTTGTCTGCGTTAAAATAATGGTTAATATGCAGTTTGCATTTTCTTATGAGAGAATGATCCAAACCTGAATGTTATAGTGAAAATAGACTTACCTTTGTAAAATAAAGCAATTTTGTCTATAAGGACTCATTTGCACCTAATTGTCGTAAAGCATGTAAAAACTGCTTGTCTGCGTTTAAATAATGGTTAATATGCAGTTTGCATTTTCTTATGAGAGAATGATCCAAACCTGAATGTTATAGTGTAAATAGACTTACCTTTGTAAAATAAAGCAATTTTGCCTATAAGGACTCATTTGCACGCAATTGTCGTGAAGCATGTAAAAACTGCTTGTCTGCGTGAAAATGATAGTAAATATGCAGTTTGCATTTTCTTATGAAAGAATGATCCAAACCTGAATGTTATAGTGTAAATAGACTTACCCTCATGAAATAAAGCAATTTTGCCTATAAAGACTCATTTGCACCTAAATGTCGTAAAGCATGTAAAAACTGCTTGTCTGCGTTAAAATAATGGTTAATATGCAGTTTGCATTTTCTTATGAGAGAATGATCCAAACCTGAATGTTATAGTGTAAATAAACCTACCTTTGTAAAATAAAGCAATTTTGCCTATAAGGACTCATTTGCACGCAATTGTCGTGAAGCATGTAAAAACTGCTTGTCTGCGTTAAAATAATGGTTAATATGCAGTTTGCATTTTCTTATGAGAGAATGATCCAAACCTGAATGTTATAGTGTAAATAGACTTACTTTCATGATATAAAGCAAATTTGCCTATAAGGACTCATTTGCCCCTAATTGTCATAAAGCATGTAAAAACTGCTTGTAGCGTTAAAATAATGGTTAATATGCAGTTTGCATTTTCTTATGAGAGAATGATCCAAACCTGAATAATACTGTGTAAATAGACTTACCTTCATGAAATAAAGCAATTTTGCCTATAAGGACTCATTTGGCTCTAATTGTCATAAAGCATGTAAAAACTGCTTGTATGCGTTAAAATAATGGTTAATATGCAGTTTGCATTTTCTTATGAGAGAATGATCTAAACCTGAATGTTATAGTGTAAATAGACTTACCTTCATGTAATTAAGCAATTTTGCCTATAAAGACTCATTTGCACCTAATTGTCATAAAGCATGTAAAAACTGCTTCTATGCGTTAAAATGATAGTAAATATGCAGTTTGCATTTTCTTATGAGCGAATGATCCAAACCTGAATGTTATAGTGTAAATAGACTTACCCTCATGAAATAAAGTAATTTTGCTTATAAGGACTCATTTGGCCCTAATTGTCATAAAGCATGTAAAAACTGCTTGTATGCATTAAAATAATGGTTAATATGCAGTTTGCATTTTCTTATGAGAGAATGATCCAAACCTGAATGTTATAGTGTAAATAGACTTACCTTCATAAAATAAAGCAATTTTGCCTATAAGGACTCATTTGCACCTAATTGTCGTAAAGCATGTAAAAACTGCTTGTCTGCGTTTAAATAATGGTTAATATGCAGTTTGCATTTTCTTATGAGAGAATGATCCAAACCTGAATGTTATAGTGTAAATAGACTTACCAACATAAAATAAAGCAATTTTGCCTATAAGGACTCATTTGCCCCTAATTGTCATAAAGCATGTAAAAACTGCTTGTATGCGTTAAAATAATGGTTAATATGCAGTTTGCATTTTCTTATGAGAGAATGATCCAAACCTGAATGTTATAGTGTAAATAGACTTACCCTCATGAAATAAAGCAATTTTGCCTATAAAGACTCATTTGCACCTAATTGTCAAAAAGCATGTAAAAACTGCTTGTATGCGTTAAAATAATGGTTAATATGCAGTTTGCATTTTCTTATGAGAGAATGATCCAAACCTGAATGTTATAGTGTAAATAGACTTACCCTCATGAAATAAAGCAATTATGCCTATAAAGACTCATTTGCAATTAATTGTCGTAAAGCATGTAAAAACTGCTTGTCTGCGTTTAAATAATGGTTAATATGCAGTTTGCATTTTCTTATGAGAGAATGATCCAAACCTGAATGTTATAGTGAAAATAGACTTACCTTTGTAAAATAAAGCAATTTTGCCTATAAGGACACATTTGCACCTAATTGTCGTAAAGCATGTAAAAACTGCTTGTCTGCGTTTAAATAATGGTTAATATGCAGTTTGCATTTTCTTATGAGAGAATGATCCAAACCTGAATGTTATAGTGTAAATAGACTTACCTTCATAAAATAAAGCAATTTTGCCTATAAGGACTCATTTGCCCCTAATTGTCATAAGGCATGTAAAAACTGCTTGTATGCGTTAAAATAATGGTTAATATGCAGTTTGCATTCTCTTATGAGAGAATGATCCAAACCTGAATGTTATAGTGTAAATAGACTTACTTTTGTAAAATAAAGCAATTTTGCCTATAAGGACTCATTTGCACGCAATTGTCGTGAAGCATGTAAAAACTGCTTGTCTGCGATAAAATAATGGGTAATATGCAGTTTGCATTTTCTTATGAGAGAATGATCCAAACCTGAATTTTATAGTGTAAATAAACCTACCTTTGTAAAATAAAGCAATTTTGCCTATAAGGACTCATTTGCACGCAATTGTCGTGAAGCATGTAAAAACTGCTTGTCTGCGTTAAAATAATGGTTAATATGCAGTTTGCATTTTCTTATGAGAGAATGATCCAAACCTGAATGTTATAGTGTAAATAGACTTACCTTCATGATATAAAGCAATTTTGCCTATAAGGACTCATTTGCCCCTAATTGTCATAAAGCATGAAAAAACTGCTTGTAGCGTTAAAATAATGGTTAATATGCAGTTTGCATTTTCTTACGAGAGAATGATCCAAACCTGAATATTTAGTGTAAATAGACTTACCTTCATGAAATAAAGCAATTTTGCCTATAAAGACTCATTTGCACGTAATTGTCGTAAAGCATGTAAAAACTGCTTGTCTGCGATAAAATAATGGGTAATATGCAGTTTGCATTTTCTTATGAGAGAATGATCCAAACCTGAATTTTATAGTGTAAATAAACCTACCTTTGTAAAATAAAGCAATTTTGCCTATAAGGACTCATTTGCACGCAATTGTCGTGAAGCATGTAAAAACTGCTTGTCTGCGTTAAAATAATGGTTAATATGCAGTTTGCATTTTCTTATGAGAGAATGATCCAAACCTGAATGTTATAGTGTAAATAGACTTACCTTCATGATATAAAGCAATTTTGCCTATAAGGACTCATTTGCCCCTAATTGTCATAAAGCATGAAAAAACTGCTTGTAGCGTTAAAATAATGGTTAATATGCAGTTTGCATTTTCTTACGAGAGAATGATCCAAACCTGAATATTTAGTGTAAATAGACTTACCTTCATGAAATAAAGCAATTTTGCCTATAAAGACTCATTTGCACCTAATTGTCAAAAAGCATGTAAAAACTGCTTGTATGCGTTAAAATAATGGTTAATATGCAGTTTGCATTTTCTTATGAGAGAATGATCCAAACCTGAATGTTATAGTGTAAATAGACTTACCCTCATGAAATAAAGCAATTATGCCTATAAAGACTCATTTGCAATTAATTGTCGTAAAGCATGTAAAAACTGCTTGTCTGCGTTTAAATAATGGTTAATATGCAGTTTGCATTTTCTTATGAGAGAATGATCCAAACCTGAATGTTATAGTGAAAATAGACTTACCTTTGTAAAATAAAGCAATTTTGCCTATAAGGACACATTTGCACCTAATTGTCGTAAAGCATGTAAAAACTGCTTGTCTGCGTTTAAATAATGGTTAATATGCAGTTTGCATTTTCTTATGAGAGAATGATCCAAACCTGAATGTTATAGTGTAAATAGACTTACCTTCATAAAATAAAGCAATTTTGCCTATAAGGACTCATTTGCCCCTAATTGTCATAAGGCATGTAAAAACTGCTTGTATGCGTTAAAATAATGGTTAATATGCAGTTTGCATTCTCTTATGAGAGAATGATCCAAACCTGAATGTTATAGTGTAAATAGACTTACTTTTGTAAAATAAAGCAATTTTGCCTATAAGGACTCATTTGCACGCAATTGTCGTGAAGCATGTAAAAACTGCTTGTCTGCGATAAAATAATGGGTAATATGCAGTTTGCATTTTCTTATGAGAGAATGATCCAAACCTGAATTTTATAGTGTAAATAAACCTACCTTTGTAAAATAAAGCAATTTTGCCTATAAGGACTCATTTGCACGCAATTGTCGTGAAGCATGTAAAAACTGCTTGTCTGCGTTAAAATAATGGTTAATATGCAGTTTGCATTTTCTTATGAGAGAATGATCCAAACCTGAATGTTATAGTGTAAATAGACTTACCTTCATGATATAAAGCAATTTTGCCTATAAGGACTCATTTGCCCCTAATTGTCATAAAGCATGAAAAAACTGCTTGTAGCGTTAAAATAATGGTTAATATGCAGTTTGCATTTTCTTACGAGAGAATGATCCAAACCTGAATATTTAGTGTAAATAGACTTACCTTCATGAAATAAAGCAATTTTGCCTATAAAGACTCATTTGCACGTAATTGTCGTAAAGCATGTAAAAACTGCTTGTCTGCGATAAAATAATGGGTAATATGCAGTTTGCATTTTCTTATGAGAGAATGATCCAAACCTGAATTTTATAGTGTAAATAAACCTACCTTTGTAAAATAAAGCAATTTTGCCTATAAGGACTCATTTGCACGCAATTGTCGTGAAGCATGTAAAAACTGCTTGTCTGCGTTAAAATAATGGTTAATATGCAGTTTGCATTTTCTTATGAGAGAATGATCCAAACCTGAATGTTATAGTGTAAATAGACTTACCTTCATGATATAAAGCAATTTTGCCTATAAGGACTCATTTGCCCCTAATTGTCATAAAGCATGAAAAAACTGCTTGTAGCGTTAAAATAATGGTTAATATGCAGTTTGCATTTTCTTACGAGAGAATGATCCAAACCTGAATATTTAGTGTAAATAGACTTACCTTCATGAAATAAAGCAATTTTGCCTATAAAGACTCATTTGCACCTAATTGTCATAAAGCATGTAAAAACTGCTTGTATGCGTTAAAATGATAGAAAATATGCAGTTTGCATTTTCTTATGAGCGAATGATCCAAACCTGAATGTTATAGTGTAAATAGACTTACCCTCATGAAATAAAGCAAATTTGCTTATAAGGACTCATTTGCACCTAATTGTCATAAAGCTTGTAAAAACTGCTTGTATGCGTTAAAATAATAGTTAATATGCAGTTTGCATTTTCTTATGAGAGAATGATCCAAACCTGAATGTTATAGTGAAAATAGACTTACCTTTGTAAAATAAAGCAATTTTGCCTATAAGGACTCATTTGCACCTAATTGTCGTAAAGCATGTAAAAACTGCTTGTCTGCGTTAAAATAATGGTTAATATGCAGTTTGCATTTTCTTATGAGAGAATGATCCAAACCTGAATTGTATAGTGTAAATATACTTACCTTCAAAAAATAAAGCAATTTTGCCTATAAGGACTCATTTGCCCCTAATTGTCATAAAGCATGTAAAAACTGCTTGTATGCGTTAAAATAATGGTAATATGCAGTTTGCATTTTCTTATGAGAGAATGATCCAAACCTGAATGTTATAGTGTAAATAGACTTACCTTTGTAAAATAAAGCAATTTTGCCTATAAGGACTCATTTGCACGCAATTGTCGTGAAGCATGTAAAAACTGCTTGTCTGCGTGAAAATGATAGTAAATATGCAGTTTGCATTTTCTTATGAGAGAATGATCCAAACCTGAATGTTATAGTGTAAATAGACTTACCCTCATGAAATAACGCAATTTTGCTTATAAAGGATCATTTGCACCTAATTGTCGTAAAGCATGTAAAAACTGCTTGTCTGCGTTAAAAAAATGGTTAATATGCAGTTTGCGTTTTCTTATGAGAGAATAATCCAAACCTGAATGTTATAGTGTAAATAAACTTACCTGTGTAAAATAAAGCAATTTTGCCTATAAGGACTCATTTGCACGCAATTGTCGTGAAGCATGTAAAAACTGCTTGTCTGCGTTAAAATAATGGTTAATATGCAGTTTGCATTTTCTTATGAGAGAATGATCCAAACCTGAATGTTATAGTGTAAATAGACTTACCTTCATGATATAAAGCAATTTTGCCTATAAGGACTCATTTGCCCCTAATTGTCATAAAGCATGTAAAAACTGCTTGTAGCGTTAAAATAATGGTTAATATGCAGTTTGCATTTTCTTATGAGAGAATGATCCAATCCTGAATATTACAGTGTAAATAGACTTACCTTCATGAAATAAAGCAATTTTGCCTATAAGGACTCATTTGGCCCTAATTGTCATAAAGCATGTAAAAACTGCTTGTAGCGTTAAAATAATGGTTAATATGCAGTTTGCATTTTCTTACGAGAGAATGATCCAAACCTGAATATTTAGTGTAAATAGAGTTACCTTCATGAAATAAAGCAATTTTGCCTATAAAGACTCATTTGCACCTAATTGTCATAAAGCATGTAAAAACTGCTTGTATGCGTTAAAATGATAGAAAATATGCAGTTTGCATTTTCTTATGAGCGAATGATCCAAACCTGAATGTTATAGTGTAAATAGACTTACCCTCATGAAATAAAGCAAATTTGCTTATAAGGACTCATTTGCACCTAATTGTCATAAAGCTTGTAAAAACTGCTTGTATGCGTTAAAATAATAGTTAATATCCAGTTTGCATTTTCTTATGAGAGAATGATCCAAACCTGAATGTTATAGTGAAAATAGACTTACCTTTGTAAAATAAAGCAATTTTGCCTATAAGGACTCATTTGCACCTAATTGTCGTAAGGCATGTAAAAACTGCATGTCTGCGTTTAAATAATGGTTAATATGCAGTTTGCATTTTCTTATGAGAGAATGATCCAAACCTGAATGTTATAGTGTAAATAGACTTACCTTCATAAAATAAAGCAATTTTGCCTATAAAGACTCATTTGCCCCTAATTGTCATAAAGCATGTAAAAACTGCTTGTATGCGTTAAAATAATGGTTAATATGCAGTTTGCATTCTCTTATGAGAGAATGATCCAAACCTGAATGATATAGTGTAAATAGACTTACCTTTGTAAAATAAAGCAATTTTGCCTATAAGGACTCATTTGCACGCAATTGTCGTGAAGCATGTAAAAACTGCTTGTCTGCGTGAAAATGATAGTAAATATGCAGTTTGCATTTTCTTATGACAGAATGATCCAAACCTGAATGTTATAGTGTAAATAGACTTACCCTCATGAAATAAAGCAATTTTGCCTATAAAGACTCATTTGCACGTAATTGTCGTAAAGCATGTAAAAACTGCTTGTCTGCGTTAAAATAATGGTTAATATGCAGTTTGCATTTTCTTATGAGAGAATGATCCAAACCTGAATGTTATGGTGTGAATAAACCTACCTTGGTAAAATAAAGCAATTTTGCCTATAAGGACTCATTTGCACGCAATTGTCGTAAAGCATGTAAAAACTGCTTGTCTGCGTTAAAATAATGGTTAATATGCAGTTTGCATTTTCTTATGAGAGAATGATCCAAACCTGAATGTTATAGTGTAAATAGACTTACCTTCATGATATAAAGCTTTTTTGCCTATAAGGACTCATTTGCCCCTAATTGTCATAAAGCATGAAAAAACTGCTTGTAGCGTTAAAATAATGGTTAATATGCAGTTTGCATTTTCTTACGAGAGAATGATCCAAACCTGAATATTATAGTGTAAATAGACTTACCTTCATGAAATAAAGCAATTTTGCCTATAAAGACTCATTTGCACCTAATTGTCATAAAGCATGTAAAAACTGCTTGTATGCGTTAAAATGATAGAAAATATGCAGTTTGCATTTTCTTATGAGCGAATGATCCAAACCTGAATGTTATAGTGTAAATAGACTTACCCTCATGAAATAAAGCAAATTTGCTTATAAGGACTCATTTGCACCTAATTGTCATAAAGCTTGTAAAAACTGCTTGTATGCGTTAAAATAATAGTTAATATGCAGTTTGCATTTTCTTATGAGAGAATGATCCAAACCTGAATGTTATAGTGAAAATAGACTTACCTTTGTAAAATAAAGCAATTTTGCCTATAAGGACTCATTTGCACCTAATTGTCGTAAAGCATGTAAAAACTGCTTGTCTGCGTTAAAATAATGGTTAATATGCAGTTTGCATTTTCTTATGAGAGAATGATCCAAACCTGAATGTTATAGTGTAAATATACTTACCTTCAAAAAATAAAGCAATTTTGCCTATAAGGACTCATTTGCCCCTAATTGTCATAAAGCATGTAAAAACTGCTTGTATGCGTTAAAATAATGGTAATATGCAGTTTGCATTTTCTTATGAGAGAATGATCCAAACCTGAATGTTATAGTGTAAATAGACTTACCTTTGTAAAATAAAGCAATTTTGCCTATAAGGACTCATTTGCACGCAATTGTCGTGGAGCATGTAAAAACTGCTTGTCTGCGTGAAAATGATAGTAAATATGCAGTTTGCATTTTCTTATGAGAGAATGATCCAAACCTGAATGTTATAGTGTAAATAGACTTACCCTCATGAAATAACGCAATTTTGCTTATAAAGGATCATTTGCACCTAATTGTCGTAAAGCATGTAAAAACTGCTTGTCTGCGTTAAAAAAATGGTTAATATGCAGTTTGCGTTTTCTTATGAGAGAATAATCCAAACCTGAATGTTATAGTGTAAATAAACTTACCTGTGTAAAATAAAGCAATTTTGCCTATAAGGACTCATTTGCACGCAATTGTCGTGAAGCATGTAAAAACTGCTTGTCTGCGTTAAAATAATGGTTAATATGCAGTTTGCATTTTCTTATGAGAGAATGATCCAAACCTGAATGTTATAGTGTAAATAGACTTACCTTCATAATATAAAGCAATTTTGCCTATAAGGACTCATTTGCCCCTAATTGTCATAAAGCATGTAAAAACTGCTTGTAGCGTTAAAATAATGGTTAATATGCAGTTTGCATTTTCTTATGAGAGAATGATCCAAACCTGAATATTACAGTGTAAATAGACTTACCTTCATGAAATAAAGCAATTTTGCCTATAAGGACTCATTTGGCCCTAATTGTCATAAAGCATGTAAAAACTGCTTGTATGCGTTAAAATAATGGTTAATATGCAGTTTGCATTTTCTTATGAGAGAATGATCCAAACCTGAATGTTATAGTGTAAATAGACTTACCTTCATAAAATAAAGCAATTTTGCCTATAAGGACTCATTTGCACCTAATTGTCGTAAAGCATGTAGAAACTGCTTGTCTGCGTTTAAATAATGGTTAATATGCAGTTTGCATTTTCTTATGAGAGAATGATACAAACCTGAATGTTATAGTGTAAATAGACTTACCTTCATAAAATAAAGCAATTTTGCCTATAAGGACTCATTTGCCCCTAATTGTCATAAAGCATGTAAAAACTGCTTGTATGCGTTAAAATGATAGAAAATATGCAGTTTGCATTTTCTTATGAGCGAATGATCCAAACCTGAATGTTATAGTGTAAATAGACTTACCCTCATGAAATAAAGCAAATTTGCTTATAAGGACTCATTTGCACCTAATTGTCATAAAGCTTGTAAAAACTGCTTGTATGCGTTAAAATAATAGTTAATATGCAGTTTGCATTTTCTTATGAGAGAATGATCCAAACCTGAATGTTATAGTGTAAATAGACTTACCTTCATGATATAAAGCAATTTTGCCTATAAGGACTCATTTGCCCCTAATTGTCATAAAGCATGAAAAAACTGCTTGTAGCGTTAAAATAATGGTTAATATGCAGTTTGCATTTTCTTACGAGAGAATGATCCAAACCTGAATATTATAGTGTAAATAGACTTACCTTCATGAAATAAAGCAATTTTGCCTATAAAGACTCATTTGCACCTAATTGTCATAAAGCATGTAAAAACTGCTTGTATGCGTTAAAATGATAGAAAATATGCAGTTTGCATTTTCTTATGAGCGAATGATCCAAACCTGAATGTTATAGTGTAAATAGACTTACCCTCATGAAATAAAGCAAATTTGCTTATAAGGACTCATTTGCACCTAATTGTCATAAAGCTTGTAAAAACTGCTTGTATGCGTTAAAATAATAGTTAATATGCAGTTTGCATTTTCTTATGAGAGAATGATCCAAACCTGAATGTTATAGTGAAAATAGACTTACCTTTGTAAAATAAAGCAATTTTGCCTATAAGGACTCATTTGCACCTAATTGTCGTAAAGCATGTAAAAACTGCTTGTCTGCGTTAAAATAATGGTTAATATGCAGTTTGCATTTTCTTATGAGAGAATGATCCAAACCTGAATGTTATAGTGTAAATATACTTACCTTCAAAAAATAAAGCAATTTTGCTTATAAGGACTCATTTGCCCCTAATTGTCATAAAGCATGTAAAAACTGCTTGTATGCGTTAAAATAATGGTAATATGCAGTTTGCATTTTCTTATGAGAGAATGATCCAAACCTGAATGTTATAGTGTAAATAGACTTACCTTTGTAAAATAAAGCAATTTTGCCTATAAGGACTCATTTGCACGCAATTGTCGTGAAGCATGTAAAAACTGCTTGTCTGCGTGAAAATGATAGTAAATATGCAGTTTGCATTTTCTTATGAGAGAATGATCCAAACCTGAATGTTATAGTGTAAATAGACTTACCCTCATGAAATAACGCAATTTTGCTTATAAAGGATCATTTGCACCTAATTGTCGTAAAGCATGTAAAAACTGCTTGTCTGCGTTAAAAAAATGGTTAATATGCAGTTTGCGTTTTCTTATGAGAGAATAATCCAAACCTGAATGTTATAGTGTAAATAAACTTACCTGTGTAAAATAAAGCAATTTTGCCTATAAGGACTCATTTGCACGCAATTGTCGTGAAGCATGTAAAAACTGCTTGTCTGCGTTAAAATAATGGTTAATATGCAGTTTGCATTTTCTTATGAGAGAATGATCCAAACCTGAATGTTATAGTGTAAATAGACTTACCTTCATAATATAAAGCAATTTTGCCTATAAGGACTCATTTGCCCCTAATTGTCATAAAGCATGTAAAAACTGCTTGTAGCGTTAAAATAATGGTTAATATGCAGTTTGCATTTTCTTATGAGAGAATGATCCAAACCTGAATATTACAGTGTAAATAGACTTACCTTCATGAAATAAAGCAATTTTGCCTATAAGGACTCATTTGGCCCTAATTGTCATAAAGCATGTAAAAACTGCTTGTATGCGTTAAAATAATGGTTAATATGCAGTTTGCATTTTCTTATGAGAGAATGATCCAAACCTGAATGTTATAGTGTAAATAGACTTACCCTCATGAAATAAAGCAATTTTGCCTATAAAGACTCATTTGCACCTAATTGTCGTAAAGCATGTAAAAACTGATTGTCTGCGTTTAAATAATGGTTAATATGCAGTTTGCATTTTCTTATGAGAGAATGATCCAAACCTGAATGTTATAGTGAAAATAGACTTACCTTTGTAAAATAAAGCAATTTTGCCTATAAGGACTCATTTGCACTTAATTGTCGTAAAGCATGTAAAAACTGCTTGTCAGCGTTAAAATAATGGTTAATATGCAGTTTGCATTTTCTTATGAGAGAATGATCCAAACCTGAATGTTATAGTGTAAATAGACTTACCCTCATGAAATAAAGCAATTTTGCCTATAAAGACTCATTTGCACCTAATTGTCAAAAAGCATGTAAAAACTGCTTGTATGCGTTAAAATAATGGTTAATATGCAGTTTGCATTTTCTTATGAGAGAATGATCCAAACCTGAATGTTATAGTGTAAATAGACTTACCCTCATGAAATAAAGCAATTTTGCCTATAAAGACTCATTTGCACCTAATTGTCGTAAAGCATGTAAAAACTGATTGTCTGCGTTTAAATAATGGTTAATATGCAGTTTGCATTTTCTTATGAGAGAATGATCCAAACCTGAATGTTATAGTGTAAATAAACTTACATTTGTAAAATAAAGCAATTTTGCCTATAAGGACTCATTTGCACGCAATTGTCGTGAAGTATGTAAAAATAGCTTGTCTGCGTTAAAATAATGGTTAATATGCAGTTTGCATTTTCTTATGAGAGAATGATCCAAACCTGAATGTTATAGTGTAAATAGACTTACCTTCATGAAATAAAGCAATTTTGCCTATAAGGACTCATTTGCCCCTAATTGTCATAAAGCATGTAAAAACTGCTTGTAGCGTTAAAATAATGGTTAATATGCAGTTTGCATTTTCTTATGAGAGAATGATCCAAACCTGAATGTTATAGTGAAAATAGACTAACCTTTGTAAAATAAAGCAATTTTGTCTATAAGGACTCATTTGCACCTAATTGTCGTAAAGCATGTAAAAACTGCTTGTCTCCGTTTAAATAATGGTTAATATGCAGTTTGCATTTTCTTATGAGAGAATGATCCAAACCTGAATGTTATAGTGTAAATAGACTTACCTTCATAAAATAAAGCAATTTTGCCTATAAGGACTCATATGCCACTAATTGTCATAAAGCATGTAAAAACTGCTTGTATGCGTTAAAATAATGGTTAATATGCAGTTTGCATTCTCTTATGAGAGAATGATCCAAACCTAAATGTTATAGTGTAAATAGACTTACCTTTGTAAAATAAAGCAATTTTGCCTATAAGGACTCATTTGCACGCAATTGTCGTGAAGCATGTAAAAACTGCTTGTCTGCGTGAAAATGATAGTAAATATGCAGTTTGCATTTTCTTATGAGAGAATGATCCAAACCTGAATGTTATAGTGTAAATAGACTTACCCTCATGAAATAAAGCAATTTTGCCTATAAAGACTCATTTGCACCTAAATGTCGTAAAGCATGTAAAAACTGCTTGTCTGCGTTAAAATAATGGTTAATATGCAGTTTGCATTTTCTTATGAGAGAATGATCCAAACCTGAATGTTATAGTGTAAATAAACCTACCTTTGTAAAATAAAGCAATTTTGCCTATAAGGACTCATTTGCACGCAATTGTCGTGAAGCATGTAAAAACTGCTTGTCTGCGTTAAAATAATGGTTAATATGCAGTTTGCATTTTCTTATGAGAGAATGATCCAAACCTGAATGTTATAGTGTAAATAGACTTACCTTCATGATATAAAGCAATTTTGCCTATAAGGACTCATTTGCCCCTAATTGTCATAAAGCATGTAAAAACTGCTTGTAGCGTTAAAATAATGGTTAATATGCAGTTTGCATTTTCTTACGAGAGAATGATCCAAACCTGAATATTATAGTGTAAATAGACTTACCTTCATGAAATAAAGCAATTTTGCCTATAAAGACTCGTTTGCACCTAATTGTCGTAAAGCATGTAAAAACTGATTGTCTGCGTTTAAATAATGGTTAATATGCAGTTTGCATTTTCTTATGAGAGAATGATCCAAACCTGAATATTATAGTGTAAATAGACTTACCTTCATGAAATAAAGCAATTTTGCCTATAAAGACTCGTTTGCACCTAATTGTCGTAAAGCATGTAAAAACTGATTGTCTGCGTTTAAATAATGGTTAATATGCAGTTTGCATTTTCTTATGAGAGAATGATCCAAACCTGAATGTTATAGTGAAAATAGACTAACCTTTGTAAAATAAAGCAATTTTGTCTATAAGGACTCATTTGCACCTAATTGTCGTAAAGCATAAAGACTGCTTGTCTCCGTTTAAATAATGGTTAATATGCAGTTTGCATTTTCTTATGAGAGAATGATCCAAACCTGAATGTTATAGTGTAAATAGACTTACCTTCATAAAATAAAGCAATTTTGCCTATAAGGACTCATTTGCCACTAATTGTCATAAAGCATGTAAAAACTGCTTGTATGCGTTAAAATAATGGTTAATATGCAGTTTGCATTCTCTTATGAGAGAATGATCCAAACCTAAATGTTATAGTGTAAATAGACTTACCTTTGTAAAATAAAGCAATTTTGCCTATAAGGACTCATTTGCACGCAATTGTCGTGAAGCATGTAAAAACTGCTTGTCTGCGTGAAAATGATAGTAAATATGCAGTTTGCATTTTCTTATGAGAGAATGATCCAAACCTGAATGTTATAGTGTAAATAGACTTACCCTCATGAAATAAAGCAATTTTGCCTATAAAGACTCATTTGCACCTAAATGTCGTAAAGCATGTAAAAACTGCTTGTCTGCGTTAAAATAATGGTTAATATGCAGTTTGCATTTTCTTATGAGAGAATGATCCAAACCTGAATGTTATAGTGTAAATAAACCTATCTTTGTAAAATAAAGCAATTTTGCCTATAAGGACTCATTTGCACGCAATTGTCGTGAAGCATGTAAAAACTGCTTGTCTGCGTTAAAATAATGGTTAATATGCAGTTTGCATTTTCTTATGAGAGAATGATCCAAACCTGAATGTTATAGTGTAAATAGACTTACCTTCATGATATAAAGCAATTTTGCCTATAAGGACTCATTTGCCCCTAATTGTCATAAAGCATGTAAAAACTGCTTGTAGCGTTAAAATAATGGTTAATATGCAGTTTGCATTTTCTTACGAGAGAATGATCCAAACCTGAATATTATAGTGTAAATAGACTTACCTTCATGAAATAAAGCAATTTTGCCTATAAGGACTCATTTGGCCCTAATTGTCATAAAGCATGTAAAAACTGCTTGTATGCGTTAAAATAATGGTTAATATGCAGTTTGCATTTTCTTATGAGAGAATGATCCAAACCTGAATATTACAGTGTAAATAGACTTACCTTCATGAAATAAAGCAATTTTGCCTATAAAAACTCATTTGCACCTAATTGTCATAAAGCATGTAAAAACTGCTTGTATGCGTTAAAATGATAGTAAATATGCAGTTTGCACTTTCTTATGAGCGAATGATCCAAACCTGAATGTTATAGTGTAAATAGACTTACCCTCATGAAATAAAGCAATTTTGCTTATAAGGACTCATTTGGCCCTAATTGTCATAAAGCATGTAAAAACTGCTTGTATGCATTAAAATAATGGTTAATATGCAGTTTGCATTTTCTTATGAGAGAATGATCCAAACCTGAATGTTATAGTGTAAATAGACTTACCTTCATAAAAAAAAGCAATTTCGCCTATAAGGACTCATTTGCACCTAATTGTCGTAAAGCATGTAAAAACTGCTTGTCTGCGTTTAAATAATGGTTAATATGCAGTTTGCATTTTCTTATGAGAGAATGATCCAATCCTGAATGTTATAGTGTAAATAGACTTACCAACATAAAATAAAGCAATTTTGCCTATAAGAATTCATTTGCCCCTAATTGTCATAAAGCATGTAAAAACTGCTTGTATGCGTTAAAATAATGGTTAATATGCAGTTTGCATTTTCTTATGAGAGAATGATCCAAACCTGAATGTTATAGTGTAAATAGACTTACCCTCATGAAATAAAGCAATTTTGCCTATAAAGACTCATTTGCACCTAATTGTCAAAAAGCATGTAAAAACTGCTTGTATGCGTTAAAATAATGGTTAATATGCAGTTTGCATTTTCTTATGAGAGAATGATCCAAACCTGAATATTACAGTGTAAATAGACTTACCTTCATGAAATAAAGCAATTTTGCCTATAAAAACTCATTTGCACCTAATTGTCATAAAGCATGTAAAAACTGCTTGTATGCGTTAAAATGATAGTAAATATGCAGTTTGCATTTTCTTATGAGCGAATGATCCAAACCTGAATGTTATAGTGTAAATAGACTTACCCTCATGAAATAAAGCAATTTTGCTTATAAGGACTCATTTGGCCCTAATTGTCATAAAGCATGTAAAAACTGCTTGTATGCATTAAAATAATGGTTAATATGCAGTTTGCATTTTCTTATGAGAGAATGATCCAAACCTGAATGTTATAGTGTAAATAGACTTACCTTCATAAAAAAAAGCAATTTCGACTATAAGGACTCATTTGCACCTAATTGTCGTAAAGCATGTAAAAACTGCTTGTCTGCGTTAAAATAATGGTTAATATGCAGTTTGCATTTTCTTATGAGAGAATGATCCAAACCTGAATGTTATAGTGTAAATATACTTACCTTCAAAAAATAAAGCAATTTTGCCTATAAGGACTCATTTGCCCCTAATTGTCATAAAGCATGTAAAAACTGCTTGTATGCGTTAAAATAATGGTAATATGCAGTTTGCATTTTCTTATGAGAGAATGATCCAAACCTGAATGTTATAGTGTAAATAGACTTACCTTTGTAAAATAAAGCAATTTTGCCTATAAGGACTCATTTGCACGCAATTGTCGTGAAGCATGTAAAAACTGCTTGTCTGCGTGAAAATGATAGTAAATATGCAGTTTGCATTTTCTTATGAGAGAATGATCCAAACCTGAATGTTATAGTGTAAATAGACTTACCCTCATGAAATAACGCAATTTTGCTTATAAAGGATCATTTGCACCTAATTGTCGTAAAGCATGTAAAAACTGCTTGTCTGCGTTAAAAAAATGGTTAATATGCAGTTTGCGTTTTCTTATGAGAGAATAATCCAAACCTGAATGTTATAGTGTAAATAAACTTACCTGTGTAAAATAAAGCAATTTTGCCTATAAGGACTCATTTGCACGCAATTGTCGTGAAGCATGTAAAAACTGCTTGTCTGCGTTAAAATAATGGTTAATATGCAGTTTGCATTTTCTTATGAGAGAATGATCCAAACCTGAATGTTATAGTGTAAATAGACTTACCTTCATAATATAAAGCAATTTTGCCTATAAGGACTCATTTGCCCCTAATTGTCATAAAGCATGTAAAAACTGCTTGTAGCGTTAAAATAATGGTTAATATGCAGTTTGCATTTTCTTATGAGAGAATGATCCAAACCTGAATATTACAGTGTAAATAGACTTACCTTCATGAAATAAAGCAATTTTGCCTATAAGGACTCATTTGGCCCTAATTGTCATAAAGCATGTAAAAACTGCTTGTATGCGTTAAAATAATGGTTAATATGCAGTTTGCATTTTCTTATGAGAGAATGATGCAAACCTGAATGTTATAGTGTAAATAGACTTACCTTCATAAAATAAAGCAATTTTGCCTATAAGGACTCATTTGCACCTAATTGTCGTAAAGCATGTAGAAACTGCTTGTCTGCGTTTAAATAATGGTTAATATGCAGTTTGCATTTTCTTATGAGAGAATGATACAAACCTGAATGTTATAGTGTAAATAGACTTACCTTCATAAAATAAAGCAATTTTGCCTATAAGGACTCATTTGCCCCTAATTGTCATAAAGCATGTAAAAACTGCTTGTATATGTTAAAATAATGGTTAATATGCAGTTTGCATTTTCTTATGAGAGAATGATCCAAACCTGAATGTTATAGTGAAAATAGACTTACCTTTGTAAAATAAAGCAATTTTGCCTATAAGGACTCATTTGCACTTAATTGTCGTAAAGCATGTAAAAACTGCTTGTCAGCGTTAAAATAATGGTTAATATGCAGTTTGCATTTTCTTATGAGAGAATGATCCAAACCTGAATGTTATAGTGTAAATAGACTTACCCTCATGAAATAAAGCAATTTTGCCTATAAAGACTCATTTGCACCTAATTGTCAAAAAGCATGTAAAAACTGCTTGTATGCGTTAAAATAATGGTTAATATGCAGTTTGCATTTTCTTATGAGAGAATGATCCAAACCTGAATGTTATAGTGTAAATAGACTTACCCTCATGAAATAAAGCAATTTTGCCTATAAAGACTCATTTGCACCTAATTGTCGTAAAGCATGTAAAAACTGATTGTCTGCGTTTAAATAATGGTTAATATGCAGTTTGCATTTTCTTATGAGAGAATGATCCAAACCTGAATGTTATAGTGTAAATAGACTTACCTTCATGATATAAAGCAATTTTGCCTATAAGGACTCATTTGCCCCTAATTGTCATAAAGCATGTAAAAACTGCTTGTAGCGTTAAAATAATGGTTAATATGCAGTTTGCATTTTCTTACGAGAGAATGATCCAAACCTGAATATTATAGTGTAAATAGACTTACCTTCATGAAATAAAGCAATTTTGCCTATAAGGACTCATTTGGCCCTAATTGTCATAAAGCATGTAAAAACTGCTTGTATGCGTTAAAATAATGGTTAATATGCAGTTTGCATTTTCTTATGAGAGAATGATCCAAACCTGAATATTACAGTGTAAATAGACTTACCTTCATGAAATAAAGCAATTTTGCCTATAAAAACTCATTTGCACCTAATTGTCATAAAGCATGTAAAAACTGCTTGTATGCGTTAAAATGATAGTAAATATGCAGTTTGCACTTTCTTATGAGCGAATGATCCAAACCTGAATGTTATAGTGTAAATAGACTTACCCTCATGAAATAAAGCAATTTTGCTTATAAGGACTCATTTGGCCCTAATTGTCATAAAGCATGTAAAAACTGCTTGTATGCATTAAAATAATGGTTAATATGCAGTTTGCATTTTCTTATGAGAGAATGATCCAAACCTGAATGTTATAGTGTAAATAGACTTACCTTCATAAAAAAAAGCAATTTAGCCTATAAGGACTCATTTGCACCTAATTGTCGTAAAGCATGTAAAAACTGCTTGTCTGCGTTTAAATAATGGTTAATATGCAGTTTGCATTTTCTTATGAGAGAATGATCCAATCCTGAATGTTATAGTGTAAATAGACTTACCAACATAAAATAAAGCAATTTTGCCTATAAGAATTCATTTGCCCCTAATTGTCATAAAGCATGTAAAAACTGCTTGTATGCGTTAAAATAATGGTTAATATGCAGTTTGCATTTTCTTATGAGAGAATGATCCAAACCTGAATGTTATAGTGTAAATAGACTTACCCTCATGAAATAAAGCAATTTTGCCTATAAAGACTCATTTGCACCTAATTGTCAAAAAGCATGTAAAAACTGCTTGTATGCGTTAAAATAATGGTTAATATGCAGTTTGCATTTTCTTATGAGAGAATGATCCAAACCTGAATATTACAGTGTAAATAGACTTACCTTCATGAAATAAAGCAATTTTGCCTATAAAAACTCATTTGCACCTAATTGTCATAAACCATGTAAAAACTGCTTGTATGCGTTAAAATGATAGTAAATATGCAGTTTGCATTTTCTTATGAGCGAATGATCCAAACCTGAATGTTATAGTGTAAATAGACTTACCCTCATGAAATAAAACAATTTTGCTTATAAGGACTCATTTGGCCCTAATTGTCATAAAGCATGTAAAAACTGCTTGTATGCATTAAAATAATGGTTAATATGCAGTTTGCATTTTCTTATGAGAGAATGATCCAAACCTGAATGTTATAGTGTAAATAGACTTACCTTCATAAAAAAAAGCAATTTCGACTATAAGGACTCATTTGCACCTAATTGTCGTAAAGCATGTAAAAACTGCTTGTCTGCGTTAAAATAATGGTTAATATGCAGTTTGCATTTTCTTATGAGAGAATGATCCAAACCTGAATGTTATAGTGTAAATATACTTACCTTCAAAAAATAAAGCAATTTTGCCTATAAGGACTCATTTGCCCCTAATTGTCATAAAGCATGTAAAAACTGCTTGTATGCGTTAAAATAATGGTAATATGCAGTTTGCATTTTCTTATGAGAGAATGATCCAAACCTGAATGTTATAGTGTAAATAGACTTACCTTTGTAAAATAAAGCAATTTTGCCTATAAGGACTCATTTGCACGCAATTGTCGTGAAGCATGTAAAAACTGCTTGTCTGCGTGAAAATGATAGTAAATATGCAGTTTGCATTTTCTTATGAGAGAATGATCCAAACCTGAATGTTATAGTGTAAATAGACTTACCCTCATGAAATAACGCAATTTTGCTTATAAAGGATCATTTGCACCTAATTGTCGTAAAGCATGTAAAAACTGCTTGTCTGCGTTAAAAAAATGGTTAATATGCAGTTTGCGTTTTCTTATGAGAGAATAATCCAAACCTGAATGTTATAGTGTAAATAAACTTACCTGTGTAAAATAAAGCAATTTTGCCTATAAGGACTCATTTGCACGCAATTGTCGTGAAGCATGTAAAAACTGCTTGTCTGCGTTAAAATAATGGTTAATATGCAGTTTGCATTTTCTTATGAGAGAATGATCCAAACCTGAATGTTATAGTGTAAATAGACTTACCTTCATAATATAAAGCAATTTTGCCTATAAGGACTCATTTGCCCCTAATTGTCATAAAGCATGTAAAAACTGCTTGTAGCGTTAAAATAATGGTTAATATGCAGTTTGCATTTTCTTATGAGAGAATGATCCAAACCTGAATATTACAGTGTAAATAGACTTACCTTCATGAAATAAAGCAATTTTGCCTATAAGGACTCATTTGGCCCTAATTGTCATAAAGCATGTAAAAACTGCTTGTATGCGTTAAAATAATGGTTAATATGCAGTTTGCATTTTCTTATGAGAGAATGATCCAAACCTGAATGTTATAGTGTAAATAGACTTACCTTCATAAAATAAAGCAATTTTGCCTATAAGGACTCATTTGCACCTAATTGTCGTAAAGCATGTAGAAACTGCTTGTCTGCGTTTAAATAATGGTTAATATGCAGTTTGCATTTTCTTATGAGAGAATGATACAAACCTGAATGTTATAGTGTAAATAGACTTACCTTCATAAAATAAAGCAATTTTGCCTATAAGGACTCATTTGCCCCTAATTGTCATAAAGCATGTAAAAACTGCTTGTATATGTTAAAATAATGGTTAATATGCAGTTTGCATTTTCTTATGAGAGAATGATCCAAACCTGAATGTTATAGTGAAAATAGACTTACCTTTGTAAAATAAAGCAATTTTGCCTATAAGGACTCATTTGCACTTAATTGTCGTAAAGCATGTAAAAACTGCTTGTCAGCGTTAAAATAATGGTTAATATGCAGTTTGCATTTTCTTATGAGAGAATGATCCAAACCTGAATGTTATAGTGTAAATAGACTTACCCTCATGAAATAAAGCAATTTTGCCTATAAAGACTCATTTGCACCTAATTGTCAAAAAGCATGTAAAAACTGCTTGTATGCGTTAAAATAATGGTTAATATGCAGTTTGCATTTTCTTATGAGAGAATGATCCAAACCTGAATGTTATAGTGTAAATAGACTTACCCTCATGAAATAAAGCAATTTTGCCTATAAAGACTCATTTGCACCTAATTGTCGTAAAGCATGTAAAAACTGATTGTCTGCGTTTAAATAATGGTTAATATGCAGTTTGCATTTTCTTATGAGAGAATGATCCAAACCTGAATGTTATAGTGTAAATAAACTTACATTTGTAAAATAAAGCAATTTTGCCTATAAGGACTCATTTGCACGCAATTGTCGTGAAGTATGTAAAAATAGCTTGTCTGCGTTAAAATAATGGTTAATATGCAGTTTGCATTTTCTTATGAGAGAATGATCCAAACCTGAATGTTATAGTGTAAATAGACTTACCTTCATGAAATAAAGCAATTTTGCCTATAAGGACTCATTTGCCCCTAATTGTCATAAAGCATGTAAAAACTGCTTGTAGCGTTAAAATAATGGTTAATATGCAGTTTGCATTTTCTTATGAGAGAATGATCCAAACCTGAATGTTATAGTGAAAATAGACTAACCTTTGTAAAATAAAGCAATTTTGTCTATAAGGACTCATTTGCACCTAATTGTCGTAAAGCATGTAAAAACTGCTTGTCTCCGTTTAAATAATGGTTAATATGCAGTTTGCATTTTCTTATGAGAGAATGATCCAAACCTGAATGTTATAGTGTAAATAGACTTACCTTCATAAAATAAAGCAATTTTGCCTATAAGGACTCATATGCCACTAATTGTCATAAAGCATGTAAAAACTGCTTGTATGCGTTAAAATAATGGTTAATATGCAGTTTGCATTCTCTTATGAGAGAATGATCCAAACCTAAATGTTATAGTGTAAATAGACTTACCTTTGTAAAATAAAGCAATTTTGCCTATAAGGACTCATTTGCACGCAATTGTCGTGAAGCATGTAAAAACTGCTTGTCTGCGTGAAAATGATAGTAAATATGCAGTTTGCATTTTCTTATGAGAGAATGATCCAAACCTGAATGTTATAGTGTAAATAGACTTACCCTCATGAAATAAAGCAATTTTGCCTATAAAGACTCATTTGCACCTAAATGTCGTAAAGCATGTAAAAACTGCTTGTCTGCGTTAAAATAATGGTTAATATGCAGTTTGCATTTTCTTATGAGAGAATGATCCAAACCTGAATGTTATAGTGTAAATAAACCTACCTTTGTAAAATAAAGCAATTTTGCCTATAAGGACTCATTTGCACGCAATTGTCGTGAAGCATGTAAAAACTGCTTGTCTGCGTTAAAATAATGGTTAATATGCAGTTTGCATTTTCTTATGAGAGAATGATCCAAACCTGAATGTTATAGTGTAAATAGACTTACCTTCATGATATAAAGCAATTTTGCCTATAAGGACTCATTTGCCCCTAATTGTCATAAAGCATGTAAAAACTGCTTGTAGCGTTAAAATAATGGTTAATATGCAGTTTGCATTTTCTTACGAGAGAATGATCCAAACCTGAATATTATAGTGTAAATAGACTTACCTTCATGAAATAAAGCAATTTTGCCTATAAAGACTCGTTTGCACCTAATTGTCGTAAAGCATGTAAAAACTGATTGTCTGCGTTTAAATAATGGTTAATATGCAGTTTGCATTTTCTTATGAGAGAATGATCCAAACCTGAATATTATAGTGTAAATAGACTTACCTTCATGAAATAAAGCAATTTTGCCTATAAAGACTCGTTTGCACCTAATTGTCGTAAAGCATGTAAAAACTGATTGTCTGCGTTTAAATAATGGTTAATATGCAGTTTGCATTTTCTTATGAGAGAATGATCCAAACCTGAATGTTATAGTGAAAATAGACTAACCTTTGTAAAATAAAGCAATTTTGTCTATAAGGACTCATTTGCACCTAATTGTCGTAAAGCATAAAGACTGCTTGTCTCCGTTTAAATAATGGTTAATATGCAGTTTGCATTTTCTTATGAGAGAATGATCCAAACCTGAATGTTATAGTGTAAATAGACTTACCTTCATAAAATAAAGCAATTTTGCCTATAAGGACTCATTTGCCACTAATTGTCATAAAGCATGTAAAAACTGCTTGTATGCGTTAAAATAATGGTTAATATGCAGTTTGCATTCTCTTATGAGAGAATGATCCAAACCTAAATGTTATAGTGTAAATAGACTTACCTTTGTAAAATAAAGCAATTTTGCCTATAAGGACTCATTTGCACGCAATTGTCGTGAAGCATGTAAAAACTGCTTGTCTGCGTGAAAATGATAGTAAATATGCAGTTTGCATTTTCTTATGAGAGAATGATCCAAACCTGAATGTTATAGTGTAAATAGACTTACCCTCATGAAATAAAGCAATTTTGCCTATAAAGACTCATTTGCACCTAAATGTCGTAAAGCATGTAAAAACTGCTTGTCTGCGTTAAAATAATGGTTAATATGCAGTTTGCATTTTCTTATGAGATAATGATCCAAACCTGAATGTTATAGTGTAAATAAACCTATCTTTGTAAAATAAAGCAATTTTGCCTATAAGGACTCATTTGCACGCAATTGTCGTGAAGCATGTAAAAACTGCTTGTCTGCGTTAAAATAATGGTTAATATGCAGTTTGCATTTTCTTATGAGAGAATGATCCAAACCTGAATGTTATAGTGTAAATAGACTTACCTTCATGATATAAAGCAATTTTGCCTATAAGGACTCATTTGCCCCTAATTGTCATAAAGCATGTAAAAACTGCTTGTAGCGTTAAAATAATGGTTAATATGCAGTTTGCATTTTCTTACGAGAGAATGATCCAAACCTGAATATTATAGTGTAAATAGACTTACCTTCATGAAATAAAGCAATTTTGCCTATAAGGACTCATTTGGCCCTAATTGTCATAAAGCATGTAAAAACTGCTTGTATGCGTTAAAATAATGGTTAATATGCAGTTTGCATTTTCTTATGAGAGAATGATCCAAACCTGAATATTACAGTGTAAATAGACTTACCTTCATGAAATAAAGCAATTTTGCCTATAAAAACTCATTTGCACCTAATTGTCATAAAGCATGTAAAAACTGCTTGTATGCGTTAAAATGATAGTAAATATGCAGTTTGCATTTTCTTATGAGCGAATGATCCAAACCTGAATGTTATAGTGTAAATAGACTTACCCTCATGAAATAAAGCAATTTTGCTTATAAGGACTCATTTGGCCCTAATTGTCATAAAGCATGTAAAAACTGCTTGTATGCATTAAAATAATGGTTAATATGCAGTTTGCATTTTCTTATGAGAGAATGATCCAAACCTGAATGTTATAGTGTAAATAGACTTACCTTCATAAAAAAAAGCAATTTCGCCTATAAGGACTCATTTGCACCTAATTGTCGTAAAGCATGTAAAAACTGCTTGTCTGCGTTTAAATAATGGTTAATATGCAGTTTGCATTTTCTTATGAGAGAATGATCCAATCCTGAATGTTATAGTGTAAATAGACTTACCAACATAAAATAAAGCAATTTTGCCTATAAGAATTCATTTGCCCCTAATTGTCATAAAGCATGTAAAAACTGCTTGTATGCGTTAAAATAATGGTTAATATGCAGTTTGCATTTTCTTATGAGAGAATGATCCAAACCTGAATGTTATAGTGTAAATAGACTTACCCTCATGAAATAAAGCAATTTTGCCTATAAAGACTCATTTGCACCTAATTGTCAAAAAGCATGTAAAAACTGCTTGTATGCGTTAAAATAATGGTTAATATGCAGTTTGCATTTTCTTATGAGAGAATGATCCAAACCTGAATGTTATAGTGTAAATAGACTTACCCTCATGAAATAAAGCAATTTTGCCTATAAAGACTCATTTGCAATTAATTGTCGTAAAGCATGTAAAAACTGCTTGTCTGCGTTTAAATAATGGTTAATATGCAGTTTGCATTTTCTTATGAGAGAATGATCCAAACCTGAATGTTATAGTGTAAATAGACTTACCTTTGTAAAATAAAGCAATTTTGCCTATAAGGACTCATTTGCACGCAATTGTCGTGAAGCATGTAAAAACTGCTTGTCTGAGTGAAAATGATAGTAAATATGCAGTTTGCATTTTCTTATGAGAGAATGATCCAAACCTGAATGTTATAGTGTAAATAGACTTACCCTCATGAAATAAAGCAATTTTGCCTATAAAGACTCATTTGCACCTAAATGTCGTAAAGCATGTAAAAACTGCTTGTCTGCGTTAAAATAATGGTTAATATGCAGTTTGCATTTTCTTATGAGAGAATGATCCAAACCTGAATGTTATAGTGTAAATAAACCTACCTTTGTAAAATAAAGCAATTTTGCCTATAAGGACTCATTTGCACGCAATTGTCGTGAAGCATGTAAAAACTGCTTGTCTGCGTTAAAATAATGGTTAATATGCAGTTTGCATTTTCTTATGAGAGAATGATCCAAACCTGAATGTTATAGTGTAAATAGACTTACCTTCATGATATAAAGCAATTTTGCCTATAAGGACTCATTTGCCCCTAATTGTCATAAAGCATGTAAAAACTGCTTGTAGCGTTAAAATAATGGTTAATATGCAGTTTGCATTTTCTTACGAGAGAATGATCCAAACCTGAATATTATAGTGTAAATAGACTTACCTTCATGAAATAAAGCAATTTTGCCTATAAAGACTCGTTTGCACCTAATTGTCGTAAAGCATGTAAAAACTGATTGTCTGCGTTTAAATAATGGTTAATATGCAGTTTGCATTTTCTTATGAGAGAATGATCCAAACCTGAATATTATAGTGTAAATAGACTTACCTTCATGAAATAAAGCAATTTTGCCTATAAAGACTCGTTTGCACCTAATTGTCGTAAAGCATGTAAAAACTGATTGTCTGCGTTTAAATAATGGTTAATATGCAGTTTGCATTTTCTTATGAGAGAATGATCCAAACCTGAATGTTATAGTGAAAATAGACTAACCTTTGTAAAATAAAGCAATTTTGTCTATAAGGACTCATTTGCACCTAATTGTCGTAAAGCATAAAGACTGCTTGTCTCCGTTTAAATAATGGTTAATATGCAGTTTGCATTTTCTTATGAGAGAATGATCCAAACCTGAATGTTATAGTGTAAATAGACTTACCTTCATAAAATAAAGCAATTTTGCCTATAAGGACTCATTTGCCACTAATTGTCATAAAGCATGTAAAAACTGCTTGTATGCGTTAAAATAATGGTTAATATGCAGTTTGCATTCTCTTATGAGAGAATGATCCAAACCTAAATGTTATAGTGTAAATAGACTTACCTTTGTAAAATAAAGCAATTTTGCCTATAAGGACTCATTTGCACGCAATTGTCGTGAAGCATGTAAAAACTGCTTGTCTGCGTGAAAATGATAGTAAATATGCAGTTTGCATTTTCTTATGAGAGAATGATCCAAACCTGAATGTTATAGTGTAAATAGACTTACCCTCATGAAATAAAGCAATTTTGCCTATAAAGACTCATTTGCACCTAAATGTCGTAAAGCATGTAAAAACTGCTTGTCTGCGTTAAAATAATGGTTAATATGCAGTTTGCATTTTCTTATGAGAGAATGATCCAAACCTGAATGTTATAGTGTAAATAAACCTATCTTTGTAAAATAAAGCAATTTTGCCTATAAGGACTCATTTGCACGCAATTGTCGTGAAGCATGTAAAAACTGCTTGTCTGCGTTAAAATAATGGTTAATATGCAGTTTGCATTTTCTTATGAGAGAATGATCCAAACCTGAATGTTATAGTGTAAATAGACTTACCTTCATGATATAAAGCAATTTTGCCTATAAGGACTCATTTGCCCCTAATTGTCATAAAGCATGTAAAAACTGCTTGTATGCGTTAAAATAATGGTTAATATGCAGTTTGCATTTTCTTATGAGAGAATGATCCAAACCTGAATATTACAGTGTAAATAGACTTACCTTCATGAAATAAAGCAATTTTGCCTATAAAAACTCATTTGCACCTAATTGTCATAAAGCATGTAAAAACTGCTTGTATGCGTTAAAATGATAGTAAATATGCAGTTTGCATTTTCTTATGAGCGAATGATCCAAACCTGAATGTTATAGTGTAAATAGACTTACCCTCATGAAATAAAGCAATTTTGCTTATAAGGACTCATTTGGCCCTAATTGTCATAAAGCATGTAAAAACTGCTTGTATGCATTAAAATAATGGTTAATATGCAGTTTGCATTTTCTTATGAGAGAATGATCCAAACCTGAATGTTATAGTGTAAATAGACTTACCTTCATAAAAAAAAGCAATTTCGCCTATAAGGACTCATTTGCACCTAATTGTCGTAAAGCATGTAAAAACTGCTTGTCTGCGTTTAAATAATGGTTAATATGCAGTTTGCATTTTCTTATGAGAGAATGATCCAATCCTGAATGTTATAGTGTAAATAGACTTACCAACATAAAATAAAGCAATTTTGCCTATAAGAATTCATTTGCCCCTAATTGTCATAAAGCATGTAAAAACTGCTTGTATGCGTTAAAATAATGGTTAATATGCAGTTTGCATTTTCTTATGAGAGAATGATCCAAACCTGAATGTTATAGTGTAAATAGACTTACCCTCATGAAATAAAGCAATTTTGCCTATAAAGACTCATTTGCACCTAATTGTCAAAAAGCATGTAAAAACTGCTTGTATGCGTTAAAATAATGGTTAATATGCAGTTTGCATTTTCTTATGAGAGAATGATCCAAACCTGAATGTTATAGTGTAAATAGACTTACCCTCATGAAATAAAGCAATTTTGCCTATAAAGACTCATTTGCAATTAATTGTCGTAAAGCATGTAAAAACTGCTTGTCTGCGTTTAAATAATGGTTAATATGCAGTTTGCATTTTCTTATGAGAGAATGATCCAAACCTGAATGTTATAGTGTAAATAGACTTACCTTTGTAAAATAAAGCAATTTTGCCTATAAGGACTCATTTGCACGCAATTGTCGTGAAGCATGTAAAAACTGCTTGTCTGAGTGAAAATGATAGTAAATATGCAGTTTGCATTTTCTTATGAGAGAATGATCCAAACCTGAATGTTATAGTGTAAATAGACTTACCCTCATGAAATAAAGCAATTTTGCCTATAAAGACTCATTTGCACGTAATTGTCGTAAAGCATGTAAAAACTGCTTGTCTGCGTTAAAATAATGGTTAATATGCAGTTTGCATTTTCTTATGAGAGAATGATCCTAACCTGAATGTTATAGTGTAAATAAACCTACCATTGTAAAATAAAGCAATTTTGCCTATAAGGACTCATTTGCACGCAATTGTCGTGAAGCATGTAAAAACTGCTTGTCTGCGTTAAAATAATGGTTAATATGCAGTTTGCATTTTCTTATGAGAGAATGATCCAAACCTAAATGTTATAGTGTAAATAGACTTACCTTCATGATATAAAGCAATTTTGCCTATAAGGACTCATTTGCCCCTAATTGTCATAAAGCATGAAAAAACTGCTTGTGGCGTTAAAATAATGGTTAATATGCAGTTTGCATTTTCTTACGAGAGAATGATCCAAACCTGAATATTATAGTGTAAATAGACTTACCTTCATGAAATAAAGCAATTTTGCCTATAAAGACTCATTTGCACCTAATTGTCATAAAGCATGTAAAAACTGCTTGTATGCGTTAAAATGATAGAAAATATGCAGTTTGCATTTTCTTATGAGAGAATGATCCAAACCTGAATGTTATAGTGTAAATAGACTTACCCTCATGAAATAAAGCAAATTTGCTTATAAGGACTCATTTGCACCTAATTGTCATAAAGCTTGTAAAAACTGCTTGTATGCGTTAAAATAATAGTTAATATGCAGTTTGCATTTTCTTATGAGAGAATGATCCAAACCTGAATGTTATAGTGAAAATAGACTTACCTTTGTAAAATAAAGCAATTTTGCCTATAAGGACTCATTTGCACCTAATTGTCGTAAAGCATGTAAAAACTGCTTGTCTGCGTTTAAATAATGGTTAATATGCAGTTTGCATTTTCTTATGAGAGAATGATCCAAACCTGAATGTTATAGTGTAAATAGACTTACCTTCATAAAATAAAGCAATTTTGCCTATAAGGACTCATTTGCCCCTAATTGTCATAAAGCATGTAAAAACTGCTTGTATGCGTTAAAATAATGGTTAATATGCAGTTTGCATTCTCTTATGAGAGAATGATCCAAACCTGAATGTTATAGTGTAAATAGACTTACCTTTGTAAAATAAAGCAATTTTGCCTATAAGGACTCATTTGCACGCAATTGTCGTGAAGCATGTAAAAACTGCTTGTCTGCGTGAAAATGATAGTAAATATGCAGTTTGCATTTTCTTATGAGAGAATGATCCAAACCTGAATGTTATAGTGTAAATAGACTTACCCTCATGAAATAAAGCAATTTTGCCTATAAAGACTCATTTGCACGTAATTGTCGTAAAGCATGTAAAAACTGCTTGTCTGCGTTAAAATAATGGTTAATATGCAGTTTGCATTTTCTTATGAGAGAATGATCCAAACCTGAATGTTATAGTGTAAATAAACCTTCCCTTTGTAAAATAAAGCAATTTTGCCTATAAGGACTCATTTGCACGCAATTGTCGTGAAGCATGTAAAAACTGCTTGTCTGCGTTAAAATAATGGTTAATATGCAGTTTGCATTTTCTTATGAGAGAATGATCCAAACCTGAATGTTATAGTGTAAATAGACTTACCTTCATGATATAAAGCAATTTTGCCTATAAGGACTCATTTGCCCCTAATTGTCATAAAGCATGAAAAAACTGCTTGTAGCGTTAAAATAATGGTTAATATGCAGTTTGCATTTTCTTACGAGAGAATGATCCAAACCTGAATATTATAGTGTAAATAGACTTACCTTCATGAAATAAAGCAATTTTGCCTATAAAGACTCATTTGCACCTAATTGTCATAAAGCATGTAAAAACTGCTTGTATGCGTTAAAATGATAGAAAATATGCAGTTTGCATTTTCTTATGAGCGAATGATCCAAACCTGAATGTTATAGTGTAAATAGACTTACCTTCATAAAATAAAGCAATTTTGCCTATAAGGACTCATTTGCCCCTAATTGTCATAAAGCATGTAAAAACTGCTTGTATGCGTTAAAATAATGGTTAATATGCAGTTTGCATTCTCTTATGAGAGAATGATCCAAACCTGAATGTTATAGTGTAAATAGACTTACCTTTGTAAAATAAAGCAATTTTGCCTATAAGGACTCATTTGCACGCAATTGTCGTGAAGCATGTAAAAACTGCTTGTCTGCGTGAAAATCATAGTAAATATGCAGTTTGCATTTTCTTATGAGAGAATGATCCAAACCTGAATGTTATAGTGTAAATAGACTTACCCTCATGAAATAAAGCAATTTTGCCTATAAAGACTCATTTGCACGTAATTGTCGTAAAGCATGTAAAAACTGCTTGTCTGCGTTAAAATAATGGTTAATATGCAGTTTGCATTTTCTTATGAGAGAATGATCCAAACCTGAATGTTATAGTGTAAATAAACCTTCCCTTTGTAAAATAAAGCAATTTTGCCTATAAGGACTCATTTGCACGCAATTGTCGTGAAGCATGTAAAAACTGCTTGTAGCGTTAAAATAATGGTTAATATGCAGTTTGCATTTTCTTATGAGAGAATAATCCAAACCTGAATATTACAGTGTAAATAGACTTACCTTCATGAAATAAAGCAATTTTGCCTATAAGGACTCATTTGGCCCTAATTGTCATAAAGCATGTAAAAACTGCTTGTATGCGTTAAAATAATGGTTAATATGCAGTTTGCATTTTCTTATGAGAGAATGATCCAAACCTGAATGTTATAGTGTAAATAGACTTACCTTCATAAAATAAAGCAATTTTGCCTATAAGGACTCATTTGCCCCTAATTGTCATAAAGCATGTAAAAACTGCTTGTATGCGTTAAAATAATGGTTAATATGCAGTTTGCATTTTCTTATGAGAGAATGATCCAAACCTGAATGTTGTAGTGTAAATAGACTTACCTTCATAAAATAAAGCAATTTTGCCTATAAGGACTCATTTGCCCCTAATTGTCATAAAGCATGTAAAAACTGCTTGTATATGTTAAAATAATGGTTAATATGCAGTTTGCATTTTCTTATGAGAGAATGATCCAAACCTGAATGTTATAGTGAAAATAGACTTACCTTTGTAAAATAAAGCAATTTTGCCTATAAGGACTCATTTGCACTTAATTGTCAAAAAGCATGTAAAAACTGCTTGTATGCGTTAAAATAATGGTTAATATGCAGTTTGCATTTTCTTATGAGAGAATGATCCAAACCTGAATGTTATAGTGTAAATAGACTTACCCTCATGAAATAAAGCAATTTTGCCTATAAAGACTCATTTGCACCTAATTGTCGTAAAGCATGTAAAAACTGATTGTCTGCGTTTAAATAATGGTTAATATGCAGTTTGCATTTTCTTATGAGAGAATGATCCAAACCTGAATGTTATAGTGTAAATAAACTTACATTTGTAAAATAAAGCAATTTTGCCTATAAGGACTCATTTGCACGCAATTGTCGTGAAGCATGTAAAAATAGCTTGTCTGCGTTAAAATAATGGTTAATATGCAGTTTGCATTTTCTTATGAGAGAATGATCCAAACCTGAATGTTATAGTGTAAATAGACTTACCTTCATGAAATAAAGCAATTTTGCCTATAAGGACTCATTTGCCCCTAATTGTCATAAAGCATGTAAAAACTGCTTGTAGCGTTAAAATAATGGTTAATATGCAGTTTGCATTTTCTTATGAGAGAATAATCCAAACCTGAATGTTATAGTGAAAATAGACTTACCTTTGTAAAATAAAGCAATTTTGTCTATAAGGACTCATTTGCACCTAATTGTCGTAAAGCATGTAAAAACTGCTTGTCTCCGTTTAAATAATGGTTAATATGCAGTTTGCATTTTCTTATGAGAGAATGATCCAAACCTGAATGTTATAGTGTAAATAGACTTACCTTCATAAAATAAAGCAATTTTGCCTATAAGGACTCATTTGCCACTAAGTGTCATAAAGCATGTAAAAACTGCTTGTATGCGTTAAAATAATGGTTAATATGCAGTTTGCATTCTCTTATGAGAGAATGATCCAAACCTGAATGTTATAGTGTAAATAGACTTACCTTTGTAAAATAAAGCAATTTTGCCTATAAGGACTCATTTGCACGCAATTGTCGTGAAGCATGTAAAAACTGCTTGTCTGCGTGAAAATGATAGTAAATATGCAGTTTGCATTTTCTTATGAGAGAATGATCCAAACCTGAATGTTATAGTGTAAATAGACTTACCCTCATGAAATAAAGCAATTTTGCCTATAAAGACTCATTTGCACCTAAATGTCGTAAAGCATGTAAAAACTGCTTGTCTGCGTTAAAATAATGGTTAATATGCAGTTTGCATTTTCTTAAGAGAGAATGATCCAAACCTGAATGTTATAGTGTAAATAAACCTACCTTTGTAAAATAAAGCAATTTTGCCTATAAGGACTCATTTGCACGCAATTGTCGTGAAGCATGTAAAAACTGCTTGTCTGCGTTAAAATAATGGTTAATATGCAGTTTGCATTTTCTTATGAGAGAATGATCCAAACCTGAATGTTATAGTGTAAATAGACTTACCTTCATGATATAAAGCAATTTTGCTTATAAGGACTCATTTGCCCCTAATTGTCATAAAGCATGTAAAAACTGCTTGTAGCGTTAAAATAATGGTTAATATGCAGTTTGCATTTTCTTACGAGAGAATGATCCACACCTGAATATTATAGTGTAAATAGACTTACCTTCATGAAATAAAGCAATTTTGCCTATAAGGACTCATTTGGCCCTAATTGTCATAAAGCATGTAAAAACTGCTTGTATGCGTTAAAATAATGGTTAATATGCAGTTTGCATTTTCTTATGAGAGAATGATCCAAACCTGAATATTACAGTGTAAATAGACTTACCTTCATGAAATAAAGCAATTTTGCCTATAAAGACTCATTTGCACCTAATTGTCATAAAGCATGTAAAAACTGCTTGTATGCGTTAAAATGATAGTAAATATGCAGTTTGCATTTTCTTATGAGCGAATGATCCAAACCTGAATGTTATAGTGTAAATAGACTTACCCTCATGAAATAAAGCAATTTTGCTTATAAGGACTCATTTAGCCCTAATTGTCATAAAGCATGTAAAAACTGCTTGTATGCATTAAAATAATGGTTAATATGCAGTTTGCATTTTCTTATGAGAGAATGATCCAAACCTGAATGTTATAGTGTAAATAGACTTACCTTCATAAAATAAAGCAATTTCGCCTATAAGGACTCATTTGCACCTAATTGTCGTAAAGCATGTAAAAACTGCTTGTCTGCGTTTAAATAATGGTTAATATGCAGTTTGCATTTTCTTATGAGAGAATGATCCAAACCTGAATGTTATAGTGTAAATAGACTTACCAACATAAAATAAAGCAATTTTGCCTATAAGGACTCATTTGCCCCTAATTGTCATAAAGCATGTATAAACTGCTTGTTTGCGTTAAAATAATGGTTAATATGCAGTTTGCATTTTCTTATGAGAGAATGATCCAAACCTGAATGTTATAGTGTAAATAGACTTACCCTCATGAAATAAAGCAATTTTGCCTATAAAGACTCATTTGCACCTAATTGTCAAAAAGCATGTAAAAACTGCTTGTATGCGTTAAAATAATGGTTAATATGCAGTTTGCATTTTCTTATGACAGAATGATCCAGACCTGAATGTTATAGTGTAAATAAACTTACATTTGTAAAATAAAGCAATTTTGCCTATAAGGACTCATTTGCACGCAATTGTCGTGAAGTATGTAAAAATAGCTTGTCTGCGTTAAAATAATGGTTAATATGCAGTTTGCATTTTCTTATGAGAGAATGATCCAAACCTGAATGTTATAGTGTAAATAGACTTACCTTCATGAAATAAAGCAATTTTGCCTATAAGGACTCATTTGCCCCTAATTGTCATAAAGCATGTAAAAACTGCTTGTAGCGTTAAAATAATGGTTAATATGCAGTTTGCATTTTCTTATGAGAGAATGATCCAAACCTGAATGTTATAGTGAAAATAGACTTACCTTTGTAAAATAAAGCAATTTTGTCTATAAGGACTCATTTGCACCTAATTGTCGTAAAGCATGTAAAAACTGCTTGTCTGCGTTTAAATAATGGTTAATATGCAGTTTGCATTTTCTTATGAGAGAATGATCTAAACCTGAATGTTATAGTGTAAATAGACTTACCTTCATAAAATAAAGCAATTTTGCCCATAAGGACTCATTTGTCACTAATTGTCATAAAGCATGTAAAAACTGCTTGTATGCGTTAAAATAATGGTTAATATGCAGTTTGCATTCTCTTATGAGAGAATGATCTAAACCTGAATGTTATAGTGTAAATAGACTTACTTTTGTAAAATAAAGCAATTTTGCCTATAAGGACTCATTTGCACGCAATTGTCGTGAAGCATGTAAAAACTGCTTGTCTGCGTGAAAATGATAGTAAATATGCAGTTTGCATTTTCTTATGAGAGAATGATCCAAACCTGAATGTTATAGTGTAAATAGACTTACCCTCATGAAATAAAGCAATTTTGCCTATAAAGACTCATTTGCACCTAAATGTCGTAAAGCATGTAAAAACTGCTTGTCTGCGTTAAAATAATGGTTAATATGCAGTTTGCATTTTCTTATGAGAGAATGATCCAAACCTGAATGTTATAGTGTAAATAAACCTACCTTTGTAAAATAAAGCAATTTTGCCTATAAGGACTCATTTGCACGCAATTGTCCTGAAGCATGTAAAAACTGCTTGTCTGCGTTAAAATAATGGTTAATATGCAGTTTGCATTTTCTTATGAGAGAATGATCCAAACCTGAATGTTATAGTGTAAATAGACTTACCTTCATTAAATAAAGCAATTTTGCCTATAAAGACTCATTTGCACCTAATTGTCATAAAGCATGTAAAAACTGCTTGTAGCGTTAAAATAATGGTTAATATGCAGTTTGCATTTTCTTATGAGAGAATGATCCAAACCTGAATAATACAGTGTAAATAGACTTACCTTTATGAAATAAAGCAATTTTGCCTATAAGGACTCATTTGGCCCTAATTGACATAAAGCATGTAAAAACTGCTTGTATGTGTTAAAATAATGGTTAATATGCAGTTTGCATTTTCTTATGAGAGAATGATTTAAACCTGAATGTTGTAGTGTAAATAGACTTACCTTCATGAAATAAAGCAATTTTGCCTATAAAGACTCATTTGCACCTAATTGTCATAAAGCATGTAAAAACTGCTTGTATGCGTTAAAATGATAGTAAATATGCAGTTTGCATTTTCTTATGAGCGAATGATCCAAACCTGAATGTTATAGTGTAAATAGACTTACCCTCATGAAATAAAGCAATTTTGCTTATAAGGACTCATTTGGCCCTAATTGTCATAAAGCATGTAAAAACTGCTTGTATGCATTAAAATAATGGTTAATATGCAGTTTGCATTTTCTTATGAGAGAATGATCCAAACCTGAATGTTATAGTGTAAATAGACTTACCTTCATAAAATAAAGCAATTTTGCCTATAGGGACTCATTTGCACCTAATTGTCGTAAAGCATGTAAAAACTGCTTGTCTGCGTTTAAATAATGGTTAATATGCAGTTTGCATTTTCTTATGAGAGAATGATCCAAACCTGAATGTTATAGTGTAAATAGATTTACCAACATAAAATAAAGCAATTTTGCCTATAAGGACTTATTTGCCCCTAATTGTCATAAAGCATGTAAAAACTGCTTGTATGCGTTAAAATAATGGTTAATATGCAGTTTGCATTTTCTTAGGAGAGAATGATCCAAACCTGAATGTTATAGTGTAAATAGACTTACCCTCATGAAATAAAGCAATTTTGCTTATAAGGACTCATTTGGCCCTAATTGTCATAAAGCATGTAAAAACTGCTTGTATGCATTAAAATAATGGTTAATATGCAGTTTGCATTTTCTTATGAGAGAATGATCCAAACCTGAATGTTATAGTGTAAATAGACTTACCTTCATAAAATAAAGCAATTTTGCCTATAGGGACTCATTTGCACCTAATTGTCGTAAAGCATGTAAAAACTGCTTGTCTGCGTTTAAATAATGGTTAATGTGCAGTTTGCATTTTCTTATGAGAGAATGATCCAAACCTGAATGTTATAGTGTAAATAGATTTACCAACATAAAATAAAGCAATTTTGCCTATAAGGACTTATTTGCCCCTAATTGTCATAAAGCATGTAAAAACTGCTTGTATGCGTTAAAATAATGGTTAATATGCAGTTTGCATTTTCTTATGAGAGAATGATCCAAACCTGAATGTTATAGTGTAAATAGACTTACCCTCATGAAATAAAGCAATTTTGCCTATAAAGACTCATTTGCACCTAATTGTCAAAAAGCATGTAAAAACTGCTTGTATGCGTTAAAATAATGGTTAATATGCAGTTTGCATTTTCTTATGAGAGAATGATCCAAACCTGAATGTTATAGTGTAAATAGACTTACCCTCATGAAATAAAGCAATTTTGCCTATAAAGACTCATTTGCAATTAATTGTCGTAAAGCATGTAAAAACTGCTTGTCTGCGTTTAAATAATGGTTAATATGCAGTTTGCATTTTCTTATGAGAGAATGATCCAAACCTGAATGTTATAGTGTAAATAAACCTACCTTTGTAAAATAAAGCAATTTTGCCTATAAGGACTCATTTGCACGCAATTGTCCTGAAGCATGTAAAAACTGCTTGTCTGCGTTAAAATAATGGTTAATATGCAGTTTGCATTTTCTTATGAGAGAATGATCCAAACCTGAATGTTATAGTGTAAATAGACTTACCTTCATTAAATAAAGCAATTTTGCCTATAAAGACTCATTTGCACCTAATTGTCATAAAGCATGTAAAAACTGCTTGTAGCGTTAAAATAATGGTTAATATGCAGTTTGCATTTTCTTATGAGAGAATGATCCAAACCTGAATAATACAGTGTAAATAGACTTACCTTTATGAAATAAAGCAATTTTGCCTATAAGGACTCATTTGGCCCTAATTGTCATAAAGCATGTAAAAACTGCTTGTATGTGTTAAAATAATGGTTAATATGCAGTTTGCATTTTCTTATGAGAGAATGATCCAAACCTGAATGTTGTAGTGTAAATAGACTTACCTTCATGAAATAAAGCAATTTTGCCTATAAAGACTCATTTGCACCTAATTGTCATAAAGCATGTAAAAACTGCTTGTATGCGTTAAAATGATAGTAAATATGCAGTTTGCATTTTCTTATGAGCGAATGATCCAAACCTGAATGTAATAGTGTAAATAGACTTACCCTCATGAAATAAAGCAATTTTGCTTATAAGGACTCATTTGGCCCTAATTGTCATAAAGCATGTAAAAACTGCTTGTATGCATTAAAATAATGGTTAATATGCAGTTTGCATTTTCTTATGAGAGAATGATCCAAACCTGAATGTTATAGTGTAAATAGACTTACCTTCATAAAATAAAGCAATTTTGCCTATAGGGACTCATTTGCACCTAATTGTCGTAAAGCATGTAAAAACTGCTTGTCTGCGTTTAAATAATGGTTAATATGCAGTTTGCATTTTCTTATGAGAGAATGATCCAAACCTGAATGTTGTAGTGTAAATAGACTTACCTTCATGAAATAAAGCAATTTTGCCTATAAAGACTCATTTGCACCTAATTGTCATAAAGCATGTAAAAACTGCTTGTATGCGTTAAAATGATAGTAAATATGCAGTTTGCATTTTCTTATGAGCGAATGATCCAAACCTGAATGTTATAGTGTAAATAGACTTACCCTCATGAAATAAAGCAATTTTGCTTATAAGGACTCATTTGGCCCTAATTGTCATAAAGCATGTAAAAACTGCTTGTATGCATTAAAATAATGGTTAATATGCAGTTTGCATTTTCTTATGAGAGAATGATCCAAACCTGAATGTTATAGTGTAAATAGACTTACCTTCATAAAATAAAGCAATTTTGCCTATAGGGACTCATTTGCACCTAATTGTCGTAAAGCATGTAAAAACTGCTTGTCTGCGTTTAAATAATGGTTAATGTGCAGTTTGCATTTTCTTATGAGAGAATGATCCAAACCTGAATGTTATAGTGTAAATAGACTTACCCTCATGAAATAAAGCAATTTTGCCTATAAAGACTCATTTGCACCTAATTGTCAAAAAGCATGTAAAAACTGCTTGTATGCGTTAAAATAATGGTTAATATGCAGTTTGCATTTTCTTATAAGAGAATGATCCAAACCTGAATGTTATAGTGTAAATAGACTTACCCTCATGAAATAAAGCAATTTTGCCTATAAAGACTCATTTGCAATTAATTGTCGTAAAGCATGTAAAAACTGCTTGTCTGCGTTTAAATAATGGTTAATATGCAGTTTGCATTTTCTTATGAGAGAATGATCCAAACCTGAATGTTATGGTGTAAATAAACTTACCTTTGTAAAATAAAGCAATTTTGCCTATAAGGACTCATTTGCACGCAATTGTCGTAAAGCATGTAAAAACTGCTTGTCTGCGTTAAAATAATGGTTAATATGCAGTTTGCATTTTCTTATGAGAGAATGATCCAAACCTGAATGTTATAGTGTAAATAGACTTACCTTCATTAAATAAAGCAATTTTGCCTATAAGGACTCATTTGCCCCTAATTGTCATAAAGCATGTAAAAACTGCTTGTAGCGTTAAAACAATGGTTAATATGCAGTTTGCATTTTCTTATGAGAGAATGATCCAAACCTGAATGTTATAGTGAAAATAGACTTACCTTTGTAAAATAAAGCAATTTTGCCTATAAGGACTCATTTGCACCTAATTGTCGTAAAGCATGTAAAAACTGCTTGTCTGCGTTTAAATAATGGTTAATATGCAGTTTGCATTTTCTTATGAGAGAATGATCCAAACCTGAATGTTATAGTGTAAATAGACTTACCTTCATAAAATAAAGCAATTTTGCCTATAAGGACTCATTTGCCCCTCATTGTCATAAAGCATGTAAAAACTGCTTGTATGCGTTAAAATGATAGTAAATATGCAGTTTGCATTTTCTTATGAGCGAATGATCCAAACCTGAATGTTATAGTGTAAATAGACTTACCCTCATGAAATAAAGCAATTTTGCCTCTAAAGACTCATTTGCAATTAATTGTCGTAAAGCATATAAAAACTGCTTGTCTGCGTTTAAATAATGGTTAATATGCAGTTTGCATTTTCTTATGAGAGAATGATCCAAACCTGAATGTTATGGTGTAAATAAACTTACCTTTGTAAAATAAAGCAATTTTGCCTATAAGGACTCATTTGCACGCAATTGTCGTAAAGCATGTAAAAACTGCTTGTCTGCGTTAAAATAATGGTTAATATGCAGTTTGCATTTTCTTACGAGAGAATGATCCAAACCTGAATATTATAGTGTAAATAGACTTACCTTCATAAAATAAAGCAATTTTGCCTATAAAGACTCATTTGCACCTAATTGTCATAAAGCATGTAAAAACTGCTTGTATGCGTTAAAATGATAGAAAATATGCAGTTTGCATTTTCTTATGAGCGAATGATCCAAACCTGAATGTTATAGTGTAAATAGACTTACCTTCATAAAATAAAGCAATTTTGCCTATAAGGACTCATTTGCCCCTAATTGTCATAAAGCATGTAAAAACTGCTTGTATGCGTTATAATAATGGTTAATATGCAGTTTGCATTCTCTTATGAGAGAATGATCCAAACCTGAATGTTATAGTGTAAATAGACTTACCTTTGTAAAATAAAGCAATTTTGCCTATAAGGACTCATTTGCACGCAATTGTCGTGAAGCATGTAAAAACTGCTTGTCTGCGTGAAAATGATAGTAAATATGCAGTTTGCATTTTCTTATGAGAGAATGATCCAAACCTGAATGTTATAGTGTAAATAGACTTACCCTCATGAAATAAAGCAATTTTGCCTATAAAGACTCATTTGCACGTAATTGTCGTAAAGCATGTAAAAACTGCTTGTCTGCGTTAAAATTATGGTTAATATGCAGTTTGCATTTTCTTATGAGAGAATGATCCAAACCTGAATGTTATAGTGTAAATAAACCTTCCCTTTGTAAAATAGAGCAATTTTGCCTATAAGGACTCATTTGCACGCAATTGTCGTGAAGCATGTAAAAACTGCTTGTAGCGTTAAAATAATGGTTAATATGCAGTTTGCATTTTCTTATGAGAGAATGATCCAAACCTGAATATTACAGTGTAAATAGACTTACCTTCATGAAATAAAGCAATTTTGTCTATAAGGACTCATTTGGCCCTAATTGTCATAAAGCATGTAAAAACTGCTTTTATGCGTTAAAATAATGGTTAATATGCAGTTTGCATTTTCTTATGAGAGAATGATCCAAACCTGAATGTTATAGTGAAAATAGACTTACCTTTGTAAAATAAAGCAATTTTGCCTATAAGGACTCATTTGCACTTAATTGTCGTAAAGCATGTAAAAACTGCTTGTAAGCGTCAAAATAATGGTTAATATGCAGTTTGCATTTTCTTATGAGAGAATGATCCAAACCTGAATGTTATAGTGTAAATAGACTTACCCTCATGAAATAAAGCAATTTTGCCTATAAAGACTCATTTGCACCTAATTGTCAAAAAGCATGTAAAAACTGCTTGTATGCGTTAAAATAATGGTTAATATGCAGTTTGCATTTTCTTATGAGAGAATGATCCAAACCTGAATGTTATAGTGTAAATAGACTTACCCTCATGAAATAAAGCAATTTTGCCTATAAAGACTCATTTGCACCTAATTGTCGTAAAGCATGTAAAAACTGATTGTCTGCGTTTAAATAATGGTTAATATGCAGTTTGCATTTTCTTATGAGAGAATGATCCAAACCTGAATGTTATAGTGTAAATAAACTTACATTTGTAAAATAAAGCAATTTTGCCTATAAGGACTCATTTGCACGCAATTGTCGTGAAGCATGTAAAAATAGCTTGTCTGCGTTAAAATAATGGTTAATATGCAGTTTGCATTTTCTTATGAGAGAATGATCCAAACCTGAATGTTATAGTGTAAATAGACTTACCTTCATGAAATAAAGCAATTTTGCCTATAAGGACTCGTTTGCCCCTAATTGTCATAAAGCATGTAAAAACTGCTTGTAGCGTTAAAATAATGGTTAATATGCTTTTTGCATTTTCTTATGAGAGAATAATCCAAACCTGAATGTTATAGTGAAAATAGACTTACCTTTGTAAAATAAAGCAATTTTGTCTATAAGGACTCATTTGCACCTAATTGTCGTAAAGCATGTAAAAACTGCTTGTCTCCGTTTAAATAATGGTTAATATGCAGTTTGCATTTTCTTATGAGAGAATGATCCAAACCTGAATGTTATAGTGTAAATAGACTTACCTTCATAAAATAAAGCAATTTTGCCTATAAGGACTCATTTGCCACTAATTGTCATAAAGCATGTAAAAACTGCTTGTATGCGTTAAAATAATGGTTAATATGCAGTTTGCATTCTCTTATGAGAGAATGATCCAAACCTGAATGTTATAGTGTAAATAGACTTACCTTTGTAAAATAAAGCAATTTTGCCTATAAGGACTCATTTGCACGCAATTGTCGTGAAGCATGTAAAAACTGCTTGTCTGCGTGAAAATGATAGTAAATATGCAGTTTGCATTTTCTTATGAGAGAATGATCCAAACCTGAATGTTATAGTGTAAATAGACTTACCCTCATGAAATAAAGCAATTTTGCCTATAAAGACTCATTTGCACGTAATTGTCGTAAAGCATGTAAAAACTGCTTGTCTGCGTTAAAATAATGGTTAATATGCAGTTTGCATTTTCTTATGAGAGAATGATCCAAACCTGAATGTTATAGTGTAAATAAACCTACCTTTGTAAAATAAAGCAATTTTGCCTATAAGGACTCATTTGCACGCAATTGTCGTGAAGCATGTAAAAACTGCTTGTCTGCGTTAAAATAATGGTTAATATGCAGTTTGCATTGTCTTATGAGAGAATGATCCAAACCTGAATGTTATAGTGTAAATAGACTTACCTTCATGATATAAAGCAATTTTGCCTATAAGGACTCATTTGCCCCTAATTGTCATAAAGCATGTAAAAACTGCTTGTAGCGTTAAAATAATGGTTAAAATGCAGTTTGCATTTTCTTACGAGAGAATGATCCAAACCTGAATATTATAGTGTAAATAGACCCACCTTCATGAAATAAAGCAATTTTGCCTATAAGGACTCATTTGGCCCTAATTGTCATAAAGCATGTAAAAACTGCTTGTATGCGTTAAAATAATGGTTAATATGCAGTTTGCATTTTCTTATGAGAGAATGATCCAAACCTGAATATTACAGTGTAAATAGACTTACCTTCATGAAATAAAGCAATTTTGCCTATAAAGACTCATTTGCACCTAATTGTCATAAAGCATGTAAAAACTGCTTGTATGCGTTAAAATGATAGTAAATATGCAGTTTGCATTTTCTTATGAGCGAATGATCCAAACCTGAATGTTATAGTGTAAATAGACTTACCCTCATGAAATAAAGCAATTTTGCTTATAAGGACTCATTTGGCCCTAATTGTCATAAAGCATGTAAAAACTGCTTGTATGCATTAAAATAATGGTTAATATGCAGTTTGCATTTTCTTATGAGAGAATGATCCAAACCAGAATGTTATAGTGTAAATAGACTTACCTTCATAAAATAAAGCAATTTCGCCTATAAGGACTCATTTGCACCTAATTGTCGTAAAGCATGTATAAACTGCTTGTCTGCGTTTAAATAATGGTTAATATGCAGTTTGCATTTTTTTATGAGAGAATGATCCAAACCTGAATGTTATAGTGTAAATAGACTTACCAACATAAAATAAAGCAATTTTGCCTATAAGGACTCATTTGCCCCTAATTGTCATAAAGCATGTAAAAACTGCTTGTTTGCGTTAAAATAATGGTTAATATGCAGTTTGCATTTTCTTATGAGAGAATGATCCAAACCTGAATGTTATAGTGTAAATAGACTTACCCTCATGAAATAAAGCAATTTTGCCTATAAAGACTCATTTGCACCTAATTGTCAAAAAGCATGTAAAAACTGCTTGTATGCGTTAAAATAATGGTTAATATGCAGTTTGCATTTTCTTATGAGAGAATGATCCAGACCTGAATGTTATAGTGTAAATAAACTTACATTTGTAAAATAAAGCAATTTTGCCTATAAGGACTCATTTGCACGCAATTGTCGTGAAGTATGTAAAAATAGCTTGTCTGCGTTAAAATAATGGTTAATATGCAGTTTGCATTTTCTTATGAGAGAATGATCCAAACCTGAATGTTATAGTGTAAATAGACTTACCTTCATGAAATAAAGCAATTTTGCCTATAAGGACTCATTTGCCCCTAATTGTCATAAAGCATGTAAAAACTGCTTGTAGCGTTAAAATAATGGTTAATATGCAGTTTGCATTTTCTTATGAGAGAATGATCCAAACCTGAATGTTATAGTGAAAATAGACTAACCTTTGTAAAATAAAGCAATTTTGTCTATAAGGACTCATTTGCACCTAATTGTCGTAAAGCATGTAAAAACTGCTTGTCTGCGTTTAAATAATGGTTAATATGCAGTTTGCATTTTCTTATGAGAGAATGATCCAAACCTGAATGTTATAGTGTAAATAGACTTACCTTCATAAAATAAAGCAATTTTGCCCATAAGGACTCATTTGTCACTAATTGTCATAAAGCATGTAAAAACTGCTTGTATGCGTTAAAATAATGGTTAATATGCAGTTTGCATTCTCTTATGAGAGAATGATCTAAACCTGAATGTTATAGTGTAAATAGACTTACTTTGTAAAATAAAGCAATTTTGCCTATAAGGACTCATTTGCACGCAATTGTCGTGAAGCATGTAAAAACTGCTTGTCTGCGTGAAAATGATAGTAAATATGCAGTTTGCATTTTCTTATGAGAGAATGATCCAAACCTGAATGTTATAGTGTAAATAGACTTACCCTCATGAAATAAAGCAATTTTGCTTATAAAGACTCATTTGCACCTAAATGTCGTAAAGCATGTAAAAACTGCTTGTCTGCGTTAAAATAATGGTTAATATGCAGTTTGCATTTTCTTATGAGAGAATGATCCAAACCTGAATGTTATAGTGTAAATAAACCTACCTTTGTAAAATAAAGCAATTTTGCCTATAAGGACTCATTTGCACGCAATTGTCCTGAAGCATGTAAAAACTGCTTGTCTGCGTTAAAATAATGGTTAATATGCAGTTTGCATTTTCTTATGAGAGAATGATCCAAACCTGAATGTTATAGTGTAAATAGACTTACCTTCATTAAATAAAGCAATTTTGCCTATAAAGACTCATTTGCACCTAATTGTCATAAAGCATGTAAAAACTGCTTGTAGCGTTAAAATAATGGTTAATATGCAGTTTGCATTTTCTTATGAGAGATAGATCCAAACCTGAATAATACAGTGTAAATAGACTTACCTTTATGAAATAAAGCAATTTTGCCTATAAGGACTCATTTGGCCCTAATTGTCATAAAGCATGTAAAAACTGCTTGTATGTGTTAAAATAATGGTTAATATGCAGTTTGCATTTTCTTATGAGAGAATGATCCAAACCTGAATGTTGTAGTGTAAATAGACTAACCTTCATGAAATAAAGCAATTTTGCCTATAATCTCTCATTTGCACCTAATTGTCATAAAGCATGTAAAAACTGCTTGTATGCGTTAAAATGATAGTAAATATGCAGTTTGCATTTTCTTATGAGCGAATGATCCAAACCTGAATGTTATAGTGTAAATAGACTTACCCTCATGAAATAAAGCAATTTTGCTTATAAGGACTCATTTGGCCCTAATTGTCATAAAGCATGTAAAAACTGCTTGTATGCATTAAAATAATGGTTAATATGCAGTTTGCATTTTCTTATGAGAGAATGATCCAAACCTGAATGTTATAGTGTAAATAGACTTACCTTCATAAAATAAAGCAATTTTGCCTATAGGGACTCATTTGCACCTAATTGTCGTAAAGCATGTAAAAACTGCTTGTCTGCGTTTAAATAATGGTTAATATGCAGTTTGCATTTTCTTATGAGAGAATGATCCAAACCTGAATGTTATAGTGTAAATAGATTTACCAACATAAAATAAAGCAATTTTGCCTATAAGGACTTATTTGCCCCTAATTGTCATAAAGCATGTAAAAACTGCTTGTATGCGTTAAAATAATGGTTAATATGCAGTTTGCATTTTCTTATGAGAGAATGATCCAAACCTGAATGTTGTAGTGTAAATAGACTTACCTTCATGAAATAAAGCAATTTTGCCTATAAAGACTCATTTGCACCTAATTGTCATAAAGCATGTAAAAACTGCTTGTATGCGTTAAAATGATAGTAAATATGCAGTTTGCATTTTCTTATGAGCGAATGATCCAAACCTGAATGTTATAGTGTAAATAGACTTACCCTCATGAAATAAAGCAATTTTGCTTATAAGGACTCATTTGGCCCTAATTGTCATAAAGCATGTAAAAACTGCTTGTATGCATTAAAATAATGGTTATTATGCAGTTTGCATTTTCTTATGAGAGAATGATCCAAACCTGAATGTTATAGTGTAAATAGACTTACCTTCATAAAATAAAGCAATTTTGCCTATAGGGACTCATTTGCACCTAATTGTCGTAAAGCATGTAAAAACTGCTTGTCTGCGTTTAAATAATGGTTAATGTGCAGTTTGCATTTTCTTATGAGAGAATTATCCAAACCTGAATGTTATAGTGTAAATAGATTTACCAACATAAAATAAAGCAATTTTGCCTATAAGGACTTATTTGCCCCTAATTGTCATAAAGCATGTAAAAACTGCTTGTATGCGTTAAAATAATGGTTAATATGCAGTTTGCATTTTCTTATGAGAGAATGATCCAAACCTGAATGTTATAGTGTAAATAGACTTACCCTCATGAAATAAAGCAATTTTGCCTATAAAGACTCATTTGCACCTAATTGTCAAAAAGCATGTAAAAACTGCTTGTATGCGTTAAAATAATGGTTAATATGCAGTTTGCATTTTCTTATGAGAGAATGATCCAAACCTGAATGTTATAGTGTAAATAGACTTACCCTCATGAAATAAAGCAATTTTGCCTATAAAGACTCATTTGCAATTAATTGTCGTAAAGCATGTAAAAACTGCTTGTCTGCGTTTAAATAATGGTTAATATGCAGTTTGCATTTTCTTATGAGAGAATGATCCAAACCTGAATGTTATGGTGTAAATAAACTTACCTTTGTAAAATAAAGCAATTTTGCCTATAAGGACTCATTTGCACGCAATTGTCGTAAAGCATGTAAAAACTGCTTGTCTGCGTTAAAATAATGGTTAATATGCAGTTTGCATTTTCTTATGAGAGAATGATCCAAACCTGAATGTTATAGTGTAAATAGACTTACCTTCATTAAATAAAGCAATTTTGCCTATAAGGACTCATTTGCCCCTAATTGTCATAAAGCATGTAAAAACTGCTTGTAGCGTTAAAACAATGGTTAATATGCAGTTTGCATTTTCTTATGAGAGAATGATCCAAACCTGAATGTTATAGTGAAAATAGACTTACCTTTGTAAAATAAAGCAATTTTGCCTATAAGGACTCATTTGCACCTAATTGTCGTAAAGCATGTAAAAACTGCTTGTCTGCGTTTAAATAATGGTTAATATGCAGTTTGCATTTTCTTATGAGAGAATGATCCAAACCTGAATGTTATAGTGTAAATAGACTTACCTTCATAAAATAAAGCAATTTTGCCTATAAGGACTCATTTGCCCCTCATTGTCATAAAGCATGTAAAAACTGCTTGTATGCGTTAAAATAATGGTTAATATGCAGTTTGCATTCTCTTATGAGAGAATGATCCAAACCTGAATGTTATAGTGTAAATAGACTTACCTTTGTAAAATAAAGCAATTTTGCCTATAAGGACTCATTTGCACGCAATTGTCGTGAAGCATGTAAAAACTGCTTGTCTGCGTGAAAATGATAGTAAATATGCAGTTTGCATTTTCTTATGAGAGAATGATCCAAACCTGAATGTTATAGTGTAAATAGACTTACCCTCATGAAATAAAGCAATTTTGCCTATAAAGACTCATTTGCACGTAATTGTCGTAAAGCATGTAAAAACTGCTTGTCTGCGTTAAAATAATGGTTAATATGCAGTTTGCATTTTCTTATAAGAGAATGATCCAAACCTGAATGTTATAGTGTAAATAAACCTACCTTTGTAAAATAAAACAATTTTGCCTATAAGGACTCATTTGCACGCAATTGTCGTGAAGCATGTAAAAACTGCTTGTCTGCGTTAAAATAATGGTTAATATGCAGTTTGCATTTTCTTATGAGAGAATGATCCAAACCTGAATGTTATAGTGTAAATAGATTTACCTTCATGATATAAAGCAATTTTGCCTATAAGGACTCATTTGCCCCTAGTTGTCATAAAGCATGTAAAAACTGCTTGTAGCGTTAAAATAATGGTTAATATGCAGTTTGCATTTTCTTACGAGAGAATGATCCAAACCTGAATATTATAGTGTAAATAGACTTACCTTCATGAAATAAAGCAATTTTGCCTATAAGGACTCATTTGGCCCTAATTGTCATAAAGCATGTAAAAACTGCTTGTATGCGTTAAAATAATGGTTGATATGCAGTTTGCATTTTCTTATGAGAGAATGATCCAAACCTGAATGTTATAGTGTAAATAAACCTACCTTTGTAAAATAAAGCAATTTTGCCTATAAGGACTCATTTGCACGCAATTGTCGTGAAGCATGTAAAAACTGCTTGTCTGCGTTAAAATAATGGTTAATATGCAGTTTGCATTTTCTTATGAGAGAATGATCCAAACCTGAATGTTACAGTGTAAATAGACTTACCTTCATGATATAAAGCAATTTTGCCTATAAGGACTCATTTGCCCCTAATTGTCATAAAGCATGTAAAAACTGCTTGTAGCGTTAAAATAATGGTTAATATGCAGTTTGCATTTTCTTATGAGAGAATGATCCAAACCTGAATGTTATAGTGTAAATAGACTTACCCTCATGAAATAAAGCAATTTTGCCTATAAAGACTCATTTGCAATTAATTGTCGTAAAGCATGTAAAAACTGCTTGTCTGCGTTTAAATAATGGTTAATATGCAGTTTGCATTTTCTTATGAGAGAATGATCCAAACCTGAATGTTATGGTGTAAATAAACTTACCTTTGTAAAATAAAGCAATTTTGCCTATAAGGACTCATTTGCACGCAATTGTCGTAAAGCATGTAAAAACTGCTTGTCTGCGTTAAAATAATGGTTAATATGCAGTTTGCATTTTCTTATGAGAGAATGATCCAAACCTGAATGTTATAGTGTAAATAGACTTACCTTCATTAAATAAAGCAATTTTGCCTATAAGGACTCATTTGCCCCTAATTGTCATAAAGCATGTAAAAACTGCTTGTAGCGTTAAAACAATGGTTAATATGCAGTTTGCATTTTCTTATGAGAGAATGATCCAAACCTGAATGTTATAGTGAAAATAGACTTACCTTTGTAAAATAAAGCAATTTTGCCTATAAGGACTCATTTGCACCTAATTGTCGTAAAGCATGTAAAAACTGCTTGTCTGCGTTTAAATAATGGTTAATATGCAGTTTGCATTTTCTTATGAGAGAATGATCCAAACCTGAATGTTATAGTGTAAATAGACTTACCTTCATAAAATAAAGCAATTTTGCCTATAAGGACTCATTTGCCCCTCATTGTCATAAAGCATGTAAAAACTGCTTGTATGCGTTAAAATAATGGTTAATATGCAGTTTGCATTCTCTTATGAGAGAATGATCCAAACCTGAATGTTATAGTGTAAATAGACTTACCTTTGTAAAATAAAGCAATTTTGCCTATAAGGACTCATTTGCACGCAATTGTCGTGAAGCATGTAAAAACTGCTTGTCTGCGTGAAAATGATAGTAAATATGCAGTTTGCATTTTCTTATGAGAGAATGATCCAAACCTGAATGTTATAGTGTAAATAGACTTACCCTCATGAAATAAAGCAATTTTGCCTATAAAGACTCATTTGCACGTAATTGTCGTAAAGCATGTAAAAACTGCTTGTCTGCGTTAAAATAATGGTTAATATGCAGTTTGCATTTTCTTATAAGAGAATGATCCAAACCTGAATGTTATAGTGTAAATAAACCTACCTTTGTAAAATAAAACAATTTTGCCTATAAGGACTCATTTGCACGCAATTGTCGTGAAGCATGTAAAAACTGCTTGTCTGCGTTAAAATAATGGTTAATATGCAGTTTGCATTTTCTTATGAGAGAATGATCCAAACCTGAATGTTATAGTGTAAATAGATTTACCTTCATGATATAAAGCAATTTTGCCTATAAGGACTCATTTGCCCCTAGTTGTCATAAAGCATGTAAAAACTGCTTGTAGCGTTAAAATAATGGTTAATATGCAGTTTGCATTTTCTTACGAGAGAATGATCCAAACCTGAATATTATAGTGTAAATAGACTTACCTTCATGAAATAAAGCAATTTTGCCTATAAGGACTCATTTGGCCCTAATTGTCATAAAGCATGTAAAAACTGCTTGTATGCGTTAAAATAATGGTTGATATGCAGTTTGCATTTTCTTATGAGAGAATGATCCAAACCTGAATGTTATAGTGTAAATAAACCTACCTTTGTAAAATAAAGCAATTTTGCCTATAAGGACTCATTTGCACGCAATTGTCGTGAAGCATGTAAAAACTGCTTGTCTGCGTTAAAATAATGGTTAATATGCAGTTTGCATTTTCTTATGAGAGAATGATCCAAACCTGAATGTTACAGTGTAAATAGACTTACCTTCATGATATAAAGCAATTTTGCCTATAAGGACTCATTTGCCCCTAATTGTCATAAAGCATGTAAAAACTGCTTGTAGCGTTAAAATAATGGTTAATATGCAGTTCGCATTTTCTTACGAGAGAATGATCCAAACCTGAATATTATAGTGTAAATAGACTTACTTTCATGAAATAAAGCAATTTTGCCTATAAGGACTCATTTGGCCCTAATTGTCATAAAGCATGTAAAAACTGCTTGTATGCGTTAAAATAATGGTTAATATGCAGTTTGCATTTTCTTATGAGAGAATGATCCAAACCTGAATGTTATAGTGTAAATAGACTTACCTTCATGAAATAAAGCAATTTTGCCTATAAAGACTCATTTGCACCTAATTGTCATAAAGCATGTAAAAACTGCTTGTAGCGTTAAAATAATGGTTATTATGCAGTTTGCATTTTCTTATGAGAGAATGATCCAAACCTTAATATTACAGTGTAAATAGACTTACCTTCATGAAATAAAGCAATTTTGCCTATAAGGACTCATTTGGCCCTAATTGTCATAAAGCATGTAAAAACTGCTTGGATGCGTTAAAATAATGGTTAATATGCAGTTTGCATTTTCTTATGAGAGAATGATCCAAACCTGAATGTTATAGTGTAAATAAACTTCCCTGTGTAAAATAAAGCAATTTTGCCTATAAGGACTCATTTGCACGCAATTGTCGTGAAACATGTAAAAACTGATGTCTGCGTTAAAATAATGGTTAATATGCAGTTTGCATTTTCTTATGAGAGAATGATCCAAACCTGAATGTTATAGTGTAAATAGACTTACCTTCATGATATAAAGCAATTTTGCCTATAAGGACTCATTTGCCCCTAATTGTCATAAAGCATGTAAAAACTGCTTGTAGCGTTAAAATAATGGTTAATATGCAGTTTGCATTTTCTTATGAGAGAATGATCCAAACCTGAATATTACAGTGTAAATAGACTTACCTTCATGAAATAAAGCAATTTTGCCTATAAGGACTCATTTGGCCCTAATTGTCATAAAGCATGTAAAAACTGCTTGTATGCGTTAAAATAATGGTTAATATGCAGTTTGCATTTTCTTATGAGAGAATGATCCAAACCTGAATGTTATAGTGTAAATAGACTAACCTTCATGAAATAAAGCAATTTTGCCTATAAAGACTCATTTGCACCTAATTGTCATAAAGCATGTAAAAACTGCTTGTATGCGTTAAAATGATAGTAAATATGCAGTTTGCATTTTCCTATGAGCGAATGATCCAAACCTGAATGTTATAGTGTAAATAGACTTACCCTCATAAAATAAAGCAATTTTGCTTATAAGGACTCATTTGCCCCTAATTGTCATAAAGCATGTAAAAACTGCTTGTATGCGTTAAAATAATGGTTGATATGCAGTTTGCATTTTCTTATGAGAGAATGATCCAAACCTGAATGTTATAGTGTAAATAAACCTACCTTTGTAAAATAAAGCAATTTTGCCTATAAGGACTCATTTGCACGCAATTGTCGTGAAGCATGTAAAAACTGCTTGTCTGCGTTAAAATAATGGTTAATATGCAGTTTGCATTTTCTTATGAGAGAATGATCCAAACCTGAATGTTACAGTGTAAATAGACTTACCTTCATGATATAAAGCAATTTTGCCTATAAGGACTCATTTGCCCCTAATTGTCATAAAGCATGTAAAAACTGCTTGTAGCGTTAAAATAATGGTTAATATGCAGTTCGCATTTTCTTACGAGAGAATGATCCAAACCTGAATATTATAGTGTAAATAGACTTACTTTCATGAAATAAAGCAATTTTGCCTATAAGGACTCATTTGGCCCTAATTGTCATAAAGCATGTAAAAACTGCTTGTATGCGTTAAAATAATGGTTAATATGCAGTTTGCATTTTCTTATGAGAGAATGATCCAAACCTGAATGTTATAGTGTAAATAGACTTACCTTCATGAAATAAAGCAATTTTGCCTATAAAGACTCATTTGCACCTAATTGTCATAAAGCATGTAAAAACTGCTTGTAGCGTTAAAATAATGGTTATTATGCAGTTTGCATTTTCTTATGAGAGAATGATCCAAACCTTAATATTACAGTGTAAATAGACTTACCTTCATGAAATAAAGCAATTTTGCCTATAAGGACTCATTTGGCCCTAATTGTCATAAAGCATGTAAAAACTGCTTGGATGCGTTAAAATAATGGTTAATATGCAGTTTGCATTTTCTTATGAGAGAATGATCCAAACCTGAATGTTATAGTGTAAATAAACTTCCCTGTGTAAAATAAAGCAATTTTGCCTATAAGGACTCATTTGCACGCAATTGTCGTGAAGCATGTAAAAACTGATGTCTGCGTTAAAATAATGGTTAATATGCAGTTTGCATTTTCTTATGAGAGAATGATCCAAACCTGAATGTTATAGTGTAAATAGACTAACCTTCATGATATAAAGCAATTTTGCCTATAAGGACTCATTTGCCCCTAATTGTCATAAAGCATGTAAAAACTGCTTGTAGCGTTAAAATAATGGTTAATATGCAGTTTGCATTTTCTTATGAGAGAATGATCCAAACCTGAATATTACAGTGTAAATAGACTTACCTTCATGAAATAAAGCAATTTTGCCTATAAGGACTCATTTGGCCCTAATTGTCATAAAGCATGTAAAAACTGCTTGTATGCGTTAAAATAATGGTTAATATGCAGTTTGCATTTTCTTATGAGAGAATGATCCAAACCTGAATGTTATAGTGTAAATAGACTAACCTTCATGAAATAAAGCAATTTTGCCTATAAAGACTCATTTGCACCTAATTGTCATAAAGCATGTAAAAACTGCTTGTATGCGTTAAAATGATAGTAAATATGCAGTTTGCATTTTCTTATGAGCGAATGATCCAAACCTGAATGTTATAGTGTAAATAGACTTACCCTCATGAAATAAAGCAATTTTGCTTATAAGGACTCATTTGCCCCTAATTGTCATAAAGCATGTAAAAACTGCTTGTAGCGTTAAAATAATGGTTAATATGCAGTTTGCATTTTCTTATGAGAGAATGATCCAAACCTGAATGTTATAGTGTAAATAGACTTACCTTCATAAAATAAAGCAATTTTGCCTATAAGGACTTATTTGCACCTAATTGTCGTAAAGCATGTAAAAACTGCTTGTCTGCGTTTAAATAATGGTTAATATGCAGTTTGCATTTTCTTATGAGAGAATGATCCAAACCTGAATGTTATAGTGTAAATAGACTTACCTTCATAAAATAAAGCAATTTTGCCTATAAGGACTCATTTGCCCCTAATTGTCATAAAGCATGTAAAAACTGCTTGTATGCGTTAAAATAATGGTTAATATGCAGTTTGCATTCTCTTATGAGAGAATGATCCAAACCTGAATGTTATAGTGTAAATAGACTTACCTTTGTAAAATAAAGCAATTTTGCCTATAAGGACTCATTTGCACGCAATTGTCGTGAAGCATGTAAAAACTGCTTGTCTGCGTGAAAATGATAGTAAATATGCAGTTTGCATTTTCTTATGAGAGAATGATCCAAACCTGAATGTTATAGTGTAAATAGACTTACCCTCATGAAATAAAGCAATTTTGCCTATAAAGACTCATTTGCACGTAATTGTCGTAAAGCATGTAAAAACTGCTTGTCTGCGTTAAAATAATGGTTAATATGCAGTTTGCATTTTCTTATGAGAGAATGATCCAAACCTGAATGTTATAGTGTAAATAAACCTACCTTTGTAAAATAAAACAATTTTGCCTATAAGGACTCATTTGCACGCAATTGTCGTGAAGCATGTAAAAACTGCTTGTCTGCGTTAAAATAATGGTTAATATGCAGTTTGCATTTTCTTATGAGAGAATGATCCAAACCTGAATGTTATAGTGTAAATAGACTTACCTTCATGATATAAAGCAATTTTGCCTATAAGGACTCATTTGCCCCTAATTGTCATAAAGCATGTAAAAACTGCTTGTAGCGTTAAAATAATGGTTAATATGCAGTTTGCATTTTCTTACGAGAGAATGATCCAAACCTGAATATTATAGTGTAAATAGACTTACCTTCATGAAATAAAGCAATTTTGCCTATAAGGACTCATTTGGCCCTAATTGTCATAAAGCATGTAAAAACTGCTTGTATGCGTTAAAATAATGGTTGATATGCAGTTTGCATTTTCTTATGAGAGAATGATCCAAACCTGAATGTTATAGTGTAAATAAACCTACCTTTGTAAAATAAAGCAATTTTGCCTATAAGGACACATTTGCACGCAATTGTCGTGAAGCATGTAAAAACTGCTTGTCTGCGTTAAAATAATGGTTAATATGCAGTTTGCATTTTCTTATGAGAGAATGATCCAAACCTGAATGTTACAGTGTAAATAGACTTACCTTCATGATATAAAGCAATTTTGCCTATAAGGACTCATTTGCCCCTAATTGTCATAAAGCATGTAAAAACTGCTTGTAGCGTTAAAATAATGGTTAATATGCAGTTTGCATTTTCTTACGAGAGAATGATCCAAACCTGAATATTATAGTGTAAATATACTTACTTTCATGAAATAAAGCAATTTTGCCTATAAGGACTCATTTGGCCCTAATTGTCATAAAGCATGTAAAAACTGCTTGTATGCGTTAAAATAATGGTTCATATGCAGTTTGCATTTTCTTATGAGAGAATGATCCAAACCTGAATGTTATAGTGTAAATAGACTTACCTTCATGAAATAAAGCAATTTTGCCTATAAAGACTCATTTGCACCTAATTGTCATAAAGCATGTAAAAACTGCTTGTAGCGTTAAAATAATGGTTATTATGCAGTTTGCATTTTCTTATGAGAGAATGATCCAAACCTGAATATTACAGTGTAAATAGACTTACCTTCATGAAATAAAGCAATTTTGCCTATAAGGACTCATTTGGCCCTAATTGTCATAAAGCATGTAAAAACTGCTTGTATGTATTAAAATAATGGTTAATATGCAGTTTGCATTTTCTTATGAGAGAATGATCCAAACCTGAATGTTATAGTGTAAATACACTTACCTGTGTAAAATAAAGCAATTTTGCCTATAAGGACTCATTTGCAGGCAATTGTGAAGCATGTAAAAACTGCTTGTCTGCGTTAAAATAATGGTTAATATGCAGTTTGCATTTTCTTATGAGAGAATGATCCAAACCTGAATGTTACAGTGTAAATAGACTTACCTTCATGATATAAATTATAAAGCAATTTTGCCTATAAGGACTCATTTGCCCCTAATTGTCATAAAGCATGTAAAAACTGCTTGTAGCGTTAAAATAATGGTTAATATGCAGTTTGCATTTTCTTACGAGAGAATGATCCAAACCTGAATATTATAGTGTAAATAGACTTACTTTCATGAAATAAAGCAATTTTGCCTATAAGGACTCATTTGGCCCTAATTGTCATAAAGCATGTAAAAACTGCTTGTATGCGTTAAAATAATGGTTAATATGCAGTTTGCATTTTCTTATGAGAGAATGATCCAAACCTGAATGTTATAGTGTAAATAGACTTCCCTTCATGAAATAAAGCAATTTTGCCTATAAAGACTCATTTGCACCTAATTGTCATAAAGCATGTAAAAACTGCTTGTATGCGTTAAAATGATAGTAAATATGCAGTTTGCATTTTCTTACGAGCGAATGATCCAAACCTGAATGTTATAGTGTAAATAGACTTACCCTCATGAAATAAAGCAATTTTGCTTATAAGGACTCATTTGGCCCTAATTGTCATAAAGCATGTAAAAACTGCTTGTATGCATTAAAATAATGGTTAATATGCAGTTTGCATTTTCTTATGAGAGAATGATCCAAACCTGAATGTTATAGTGTAAATAGACTTACCTTCATAAAATAAAGCAATTTTGCCTATAAGGACTCATTTGCACCTAATTGTCGTAAAGCATGTAAAAACTGCTTGTCTGCGTTTAAATAATGGTTAATATGCAGTTTGCATTTTCTTATGAGAGAATGATCCAAACCTGAATGTTATAGTGAAAATAGACTTACCTTTGTAAAATAAAGCAATTTTGCCTATAAGGACTCATTTGCACTTAATTGTCGTAAAGCATGTAAAAACTGCTTGTCAGCGTTAAAATAATGGTTAATATGCAGTTTGCATTTTCTTATGAGAGAATGATCCAAACCTGAATGTTATAGTGTAAATAGACTTACCCTCATGAAATAAAGCAATTTTGCCTATAAAGACACATTTGCACCTAATTGTCAAAAAGCATGTAAAAACTGCTTGTATGCGTTAAAATAATGGTTAATATGCAGTTTGCATTTTCTTATGAGAGAATGATCCAAACCTGAATGTTATAGTGTAAATAGACTTACCCTCATGAAATAAAGCAATTTTGCCTATAAAGACTCATTTGCACCTAATTGTCGTAAAGCATGTAAAAACTGCTTGTCTGTGTTTAAATAATGGTTAATATGCAGTTTGCATTTTCTTATGAGAGAATGATCCAAACCTGAATGTTATAGCGTAAATAAACTTACCTTTGTAAAATAAAGCAATTTTGCCTATAAGGACTCATTTGCACGCAATTGTCGTGAAGCACGTAAAAACTGCTTGTCTGCGTTAAAATAATGGTTAATATGCAGTTTGCATTTTCTTATGAGAGAATGATCCAAACCTGAATGTTATAGTGTAAATAGACTTACCTTCATGAAATAAAGCAATTTTGCCTATAAGGACTCATTTGCCATTAATTGTCATAAAGCATGTAAAAACTGCTTGTAGCGTTAAAATAATGGTTAATATGCAGTTTGCATTTTCTTATGAGAGAATGATCCAAACCTGAATGTTATAGTGAAAATAGACTTACCTTTGTAAAATAAAGCAATTTTGCCTATAAGGACTCATTTGCACCTAATTGTCGTAAAGCATGTAAAAACTGCTTGTCTGCGTTTAAATAAATGGTTACTTACCTTTGTAAAATAAAGCAATTTTGCCTATAAGGACTCATTTGCACCTAATTGTCCTAAAGCATGTAAAAACTGCTTGTCTGCGTTTAAATAATGGTTAATATGCAGTTTGCATTTTCTTATGAGAGAATGATCCAAACCTGAATGTTATAGTGTAAATAGACTTACCTTCATAAAATAAAGCAATTTTGCCTATAAGGACTCATTTGCCCCTAATTGTCATAAAGCATGTAAAAACTGCTTGTATGCGTTAAAATAATGGTTAATATGCAGTTTGCATTCTCTTATGAGAGAATGATCCAAACCTGAATGTTATAGTGTAAATAGACTTACCTTTGTAAAATAAAGCAATTTTGCCTATAAGGACCCATTTGCACGCAATTGTCGTGAAGCATGTAAAAACTGCTTGTCTGCGTGAAAATGATAGTAAATATGCAGTTTGCATTTTCTTACGAAAGAATGATCCAAACCTGAATGTTATAGTGTAAATAGACTTACCCTCATGAAATAAAGCAATTTTGCCTATAAAGACTCATTTGCACCTAATTGTCGTAAAGCATGTAAAAACTGCTTGTCTGCGTTAAAATAATGGTTAATATGCAGTTTGCATTTTCTTATGAGAGAATGATCCAAACCTGAATGTTATAGTGTAAATAAACCTGCCTTTGTAAAATAAAGCAATTTTGCCTATAAGGACTCATTTGCACGCAATTGTCGTGAAGCATGTAAAAACTGCTTGTCTGCGTTAAAATAATGGTTAATATGCAGTTTGCATTTTCTTATGAGAGAATGATCCAAACCTGAATGTTATAGTGTAAATAGACTTACCTTCATGATATAAAGCAATTTTGCCTATAAGGACTCATTTGCCCCTAATTGTCATAAAGCATGAAAAAACTGCTTGTAGCGTTAAAATAATGGTTAATATGCAGTTTGCATTTTCTTACGAGAGAATGATCCAAACCTGAATATTATAGTGTAAATAGACTTACCTTCATGAAATAAAGCAATTTTGCCTATAAAGACTCATTTGCACCTAATTGTCATAAAGCATGTAAAAACTGCTTGTATGCGTTAAAATGATAGAAAATATGCAGTTTGCATTTTCTTATGAGCGAATGATCCAAACCTGAATTTTATAGTGTAAATAGACTAACCCTCATGAAATTAAGCAAATTTGCTTATAAGGACTCATTTGCACCTAATTGTCATAAAGCTTGTAAAAACTGCTTGTATGCGTTAAAATAATAGTTAATATGCAGTTTGCATTTTCTTATGAGAGAATGATCCAAACCTGAATGTTATAGTGAAAATAGACTTACCTTTGTAAAATAAAGCAATTTTGCCTATAAGGACTCATTTGCACCTAATTGTCGTAAAGCATGTAAAAACTGCTTGTCTGCGTTAAAATAATGGTTAATATGCAGTTTGCATTTTCTTATGAGAGAATGATCCAAACCTGAATGTTATAGTGTAAATAGACTTACCCTCATGAAATAACGCAATTTTGCTTATAAAGGATCATTTGCACCTAATTGTCGTAAAGCATGTAAAAACTGCTTGTCTGCGTTAAAAAAATGGTTAATATGCAGTTTGCGTTTTCTTATGAGAGAATGATCCAAACCTGAATGTTATAGTGTAAATAAACTTACCTGTGTAAAATAAAGCAATTTTGCCTATAAGGACTCATTTGCACGCAATTGTCGTGAAGCATGTAAAAACTGCTTGTCTGCGTTAAAATAATGGTTAATATGCAGTTTGCATTTTCTTATGAGAGAATGATCCAAACCTGAATGTTATAGTGTAAATAGACTTACCTTCATGATATAAAGCAATTTTGCCTATAAGGACTCATTTGCCCCTAATAATCATAAAGCATGTAAAAACTGCTTGTAGCGTTAAAATAATGGTTAATATGCAGTTTGCATTTTCTTATGAGAGAATGATCCAAACCTGAATATTACAGTGTAAATAGACTTACCTTCATGAAATTAAGCAATTTTGCCTATAAGGACTCATTTGGCCCTAATTGTCATAAAGCATGTAAAAACTGCTTGTATGCGTTAAAATAATGGTTAATATGCAGTTTGCATTTTCTTATGAGAGAATGATCCAAACCTGAATGTTATAGTGTAAATAGACTTACCTTCATAAAATAAAGCAATTTTGCCTATAAGGACTCATTTGCACCTAATTGTCGTAAAGCATGTAGAAACTGCTTGTCTGCGTTTAAATAATGGTTAATATGCAGTTTGCATTTTCTTATGAGAGAATGATCCAAACCTGAATGTTATAGTGTAAATAGACTTACCTTCATAAAATAAAGCAATTTTGCCTATAAGGCTCATTTGCCCCTAATTGTCATAAAGCATGTAAAAACTTCTTGTATATGTTAAAATAATGGTTAATATGCAGTTTGCATTTTCTTATGAGAGAATGATCCAAACCTGAATGTTATAGTGAAAATAGACTTACCTTTGTAAAATAAAGCAATTTTGCCTATAAGGACTCATTTGCACTTAATTGTCGTAAAGCATGTAAAAACTGCTTGTCAGCGTTAAAATAATGGTTAATATGCAGTTTGCATTTTCTTATGAGAGAATGATCCAAACCTGAATGTTATAGTGTAAATAGACTTACCCCCATGAAATAAAGCAATTTTGCCTATAAGGACTCGTTTGCACCTAAATGTCGTAAAGCATGTAAAAACTGCTTGTCTGCGTTAAAATAATGGTTAATATGCAGTTTGCATTTTCTTATGAGAGAATGATCCAAACCTGAATGTTATAGTGTAAATAAACCTACCTTTGTAAAATAAAGCAATTTTGCCTATAAGGACTCATTTGCACGCAATTGTCGTGAAGCATGTAAAAACTGCTTGTCTGCGTTAAAATAATGGTTAATATGCAGTTTGCATTTTCTTATGAGAGAATGATCCAAACCTGAATGTTATAGTGTAAATAGACTTACCTTCATGATATAAAGCACTTTTGCCTATAAGGACTCATTTGCCCCTAATTGTCATAAAGCATGTAAAAACTGCTTGTAGCGTTAAAATAATGGTTAATATGCAGTTTGCATTTTCTTATGAGAGAATGATCCAAACCTGAATATTACAGTGTAAATAGACTTACCTTCATGAAATAAAGCAATTTTGCCTATAAGGACTCATTTGGCCCTAATTGTCATAAAGCATGTAAAAACTGCTTGTATGCGTTAAAATAATGGTTTATATGCAGTTTGCATTTTCTTATGAGAGAATGATCCAAACCTGAATGTTATAGTGTAAATAGACTTACCTTCATGAAATAAAGCAATTTTGCCTATAAAAACTCATTTGCACCTAATTGTCATAAAGCATGTAAAAACTGCTTGTATGCGTTAAAATGATAGTAAATATGCAGTTTGCATTTTCTTATGAGCGAATGATCCAAACCTGAATGTTATAGTGTAAATAGACTTACCCTCATGAAATAAAGCAATTTTGCTTATAAGGACTCATTTGGCCCTAATTGTCATAAAGCATGTAAAAACTGCTTGTATGCATTAAAATAATGGTTAATATGCAGTTTGCATTTTCTTATGAGAGAATGATCTAAACCTGAATGTTATAGTGTAAATAGACTTACCTTCATAAAATAAAGCAATTTTGCCTATAAGGACTCATTTGCACCTAATTGTCGTAAAGCATGTAAAAACTGCTTGTCTAAGTTTAAATAATGGTTAATATGCAGTTTGCATTTTCTTATGAGAGAATGATCCAAACCTGAATGTTATAGTGAAAATAGACTTACCTTTGTAAAATAAAGCAATTTTGCCTATAAGGACTCATTTGCACCTAATTGTCGTAAAGCATGTAAAAACTGCTTGTCTGCGTTAAAATAATGGTTAATATGCAGTTTGCATTTTCTTATGAGAGAATGATCCAAACCTGAATGTTATAGTGTAAATAGACTTACCCTCATGAAATAACGCAATTTTGCTTATAAAGGATCATTTGCACCTAATTGTCGTAAAGCATGTAAAAACTGCTTGTCTGCGTTAAAAAAATGGTTAATATGCAGTTTGCGTTTTCTTATGAGAGAATGATCCAAACCTGAATGTTATAGTGTAAATAAACTTACCTGTGTAAAATAAAGCAATTTTGCCTATAAGGACTCATTTGCACGCAATTGTCGTGAAGCATGTAAAAACTGCTTGTCTGCGTTAAAATAATGGTTAATATGCAGTTTGCATTTTCTTATGAGAGAATGATCCAAACCTGAATGTTATAGTGTAAATAGACTTACCTTCATGATATAAAGCAATTTTGCCTATAAGGACTCATTTGCCCCTAATAATCATAAAGCATGTAAAAACTGCTTGTAGCGTTAAAATAATGGTTAATATGCAGTTTGCATTTTCTTATGAGAGAATGATCCAAACCTGAATATTACAGTGTAAATAGACTTACCTTCATGAAATTAAGCAATTTTGCCTATAAGGACTCATTTGGCCCTAATTGTCATAAAGCATGTAAAAACTGCTTGTATGCGTTAAAATAATGGTTAATATGCAGTTTGCATTTTCTTATGAGAGAATGATCCAAACCTGAATGTTATAGTGTAAATAGACTTACCTTCATAAAATAAAGCAATTTTGCCTATAAGGACTCATTTGCACCTAATTGTCGTAAAGCATGTAGAAACTGCTTGTCTGCGTTTAAATAATGGTTAATATGCAGTTTGCATTTTCTTATGAGAGAATGATCCAAACCTGAATGTTATAGTGTAAATAGACTTACCTTCATAAAATAAAGCAATTTTGCCTATAAGGCTCATTTGCCCCTAATTGTCATAAAGCATGTAAAAACTTCTTGTATATGTTAAAATAATGGTTAATATGCAGTTTGCATTTTCTTATGAGAGAATGATCCAAACCTGAATGTTATAGTGAAAATAGACTTACCTTTGTAAAATAAAGCAATTTTGCCTATAAGGACTCATTTGCACTTAATTGTCGTAAAGCATGTAAAAACTGCTTGTCAGCGTTAAAATAATGGTTAATATGCAGTTTGCATTTTCTTATGAGAGAATGATCCAAACCTGAATGTTATAGTGTAAATAGACTTACCCCCATGAAATAAAGCAATTTTGCCTATAAGGACTCGTTTGCACCTAAATGTCGTAAAGCATGTAAAAACTGCTTGTCTGCGTTAAAATAATGGTTAATATGCAGTTTGCATTTTCTTATGAGAGAATGATCCAAACCTGAATGTTATAGTGTAAATAAACCTACCTTTGTAAAATAAAGCAATTTTGCCTATAAGGACTCATTTGCACGCAATTGTCGTGAAGCATGTAAAAACTGCTTGTCTGCGTTAAAATAATGGTTAATATGCAGTTTGCATTTTCTTATGAGAGAATGATCCAAACCTGAATGTTATAGTGTAAATAGACTTACCTTCATGATATAAAGCACTTTTGCCTATAAGGACTCATTTGCCCCTAATTGTCATAAAGCATGTAAAAACTGCTTGTAGCGTTAAAATAATGGTTAATATGCAGTTTGCATTTTCTTATGAGAGAATGATCCAAACCTGAATATTACAGTGTAAATAGACTTACCTTCATGAAATAAAGCAATTTTGCCTATAAGGACTCATTTGGCCCTAATTGTCATAAAGCATGTAAAAACTGCTTGTATGCGTTAAAATAATGGTTTATATGCAGTTTGCATTTTCTTATGAGAGAATGATCCAAACCTGAATGTTATAGTGTAAATAGACTTACCTTCATGAAATAAAGCAATTTTGCCTATAAAAACTCATTTGCACCTAATTGTCATAAAGCATGTAAAAACTGCTTGTATGCGTTAAAATGATAGTAAATATGCAGTTTGCATTTTCTTATGAGCGAATGATCCAAACCTGAATGTTATAGTGTAAATAGACTTACCCTCATGAAATAAAGCAATTTTGCTTATAAGGACTCATTTGGCCCTAATTGTCATAAAGCATGTAAAAACTGCTTGTATGCATTAAAATAATGGTTAATATGCAGTTTGCATTTTCTTATGAGAGAATGATCTAAACCTGAATGTTATAGTGTAAATAGACTTACCTTCATAAAATAAAGCAATTTTGCCTATAAGGACTCATTTGCACCTAATTGTCGTAAAGCATGTAAAAACTGCTTGTCTAAGTTTAAATAATGGTTAATATGCAGTTTGCATTCTCTTATGAGAGAATGATCCAAACCTGAATGTTATAGTGTAAATAGACTTACCTTTGTAAAATAAAGCAATTTTGCCTATAAGGACTCATTTGCACGCAATTGTCGTGAAGCATGTAAAAACTGCTTGTCTGCGTGAAAATGATAGTAAATATGCAGTTTGCTTTTTTTTATGAGAGAATGATCCAAACCTGAATATTATAGTGTAAATAGACTAACCCTCATGAAATAAAGCAATTTTGCCTATAAAGACTCATTTGCACCTAATTGTCGTAAAGCATGTAAGAACTGCTTGTCTGCGTTAAAATAATGGTTAATATGCAGTTTGCATTTTCTTATGAGAGAATGATCCAAACCTGAATGTTATAGTGCAAATAGACTTACCTTCATGATATAAAGAAATTTTGCCTATAAGGACTCATTTGCCCCTAATTGTCATAAAGCATGTAAAAACTGCTTGTAGCGTTAAAATAATGGTTAATATGCAGTTTGCATTTTCTTACGAGAGAATGATCTAAACCTGAATATTATAGTGTAAATAGACTTACCTTCATGAAATAAAGCAATTTTGCCTATAAGGACTCATTTGGCCCTAATTGTCATAAAGCATGTAAAAACTGCTTGTATGCGTTAAAATAATGGTTAATATGCAGTTTGCATTTTCTTATGAGAGAATGATCCAAACCTGAATGTTATAGTGTAAATAAACCTACCTTTGTAAAATAAAGCAATTTTGCCTATAAGGACTCATTTGCACGCAATTGTCGTGAAGCATGTAAAAACTGCTTGTCTGCGTTAAAATAATGGTTAATATGCAGTTTGCATTTTCTTATGAGAGAATGATCCAAACCTGAATGTTATAGTGTAAATAGACTTACCTTCATGATATAAAGCAATTTTGCCTATAAGGACTCATTTGGCCCTAATTGTCATAAAGCATGTAAAAACTGCTTGTATGCGTTAAAATAATGGTTAATATGCAGTTTGCATTTTCTTATGAGAGAATGATCCAAACCTGAATGTTATAGTGTAAATAAACCTACCTTTGTAAAATAAAGCAATTTTGCCTATAAGGACTCATTTGCACGCAATTGTCGTGAAGCATGTAAAAACTGCTTGTCTGCGTTAAAATAATGGTTAATATGCAGTTTGCATTTTCTTATGAGAGAATGATCCAAACCTGAATGTTATAGTGTAAATAGACTTACTTTCATGATTTAAAGCAATTTTGCCTATAAGGACTCATTTGCCCCTAATTGTCATAAAGCATGTAAAAACTGCTTGTAGCGTTAAAATAATGGTTAATATGCAGTTTGCATTTTCTTATGAGAGAATGATCCAAACCTGAATAATACAGTGTAAATAGACTTACCTTCATGAAATAAAGCAATTTTGCCTATAAGGACTCATTTGGCCCTAATTGTCATAAAGCATGTAAAAACTGCTTGTATGCGTTAAAATAATGGTTAATATGCAGTTTGCATTTTCTTATGAGAGAATGATCCAAACCTGAATGTTATAGTGTAAATAGACTAACCTTCATGAAATAAAGCAATTTTGCCTATAAAGACTCATTTGCACCTAATTGTCATAAAGCATGTAAAAACTGCTTGTATGCGTTAAAATGATAGTAAATATGCAGTTTGCATTTTCTTATAAGCGAATGATCCAAACCTAAATGTTATAGTGTAAATAGACTTACCAACATAAAATAAAGCAAATTTGCCTATAAGGACTCATTTGCCCCTAATTGTCATAAAGCATGTAAAAACTGCTTGTATGCGTTAAAATAATGGTTAATATGCAGTTTGCATTTTCTTATGAGAGAATGATCCAAACCTGAATGTTATAGTGTAAATAGACTTACCCTCATGAAATAAAGCAATTTTGCCTATAAAGACTCATTTGCACCTAATTGTCAAAAAGCATGTAAAAACTGCTTGTCTGCGTGAAAATGATAGTAAATATGCAGTTTGCATTTTCTTATGAGAGAATGATCCAAACCTGAATGTTATAGTGCAAATAGACTTACCTTCATGATATAAAGAAATTTTGCCTATAAGGACTCATTTGCCCCTAATTGTCATAAAGCATGTAAAAACTGCTTGTAGCGTTAAAATAATGGTTAATATGCAGTTTGCATTTTCTTACGAGAGAATGATCCAAACCTGAATATTATAGTGTAAATAGACTTACCTTCATGAAATAAAGCAATTTTGCCTATAAGGACTCATTTGGCCCTAATTGTCATAAAGCATGTAAAAACTGCTTGTATGCGTTAAAATAATGGTTAATATGCAGTTTGCATTTTCTTATGAGAGAATGATCCAAACCTGAATGTTATAGTGTAAATAAACCTACCTTTGTAAAATAAAGCAATTTTGCCTATAAGGACTCATTTGCACGCAATTGTCGTGAAGCATGTAAAAACTGCTTGTCTGCGTTAAAATAATGGTTAATATGCAGTTTGCATTTTCTTATGAGAGAATGATCCAAACCTGAATGTTATAGTGTAAATAGACTTACCTTCATGATATAAAGCAATTTTGCCTATAAGGACTCATTTGGCCCTAATTGTCATAAAGCATGTAAAAACTGCTTGTATGCGTTTAAATAATGGTTAATATGCAGTTTGCATTTTCTTATGAGAGAATGATCCAAACCTGAATGTTATAGTGTAAATAAACCTACCTTTGTAAAATAAAGCAATTTTGCCTATAAGGACTCATTTGCACGCAATTGTCGTGAAGCATGTAAAAACTGCTTGTCTGCGTTAAAATAATGGTTAATATGCAGTTTGCATTTTCTTATGAGAGAATGATCCAAACCTGAATGTTATAGTGTAAATAGACTTACTTTCATGATATAAAGCAATTTTGCCTATAAGGACTCATTTGCCCCTAATTGTCATAAAGCATGTAAAAACTGCTTGTAGCGTTAAAATAATGGTTAATATGCAGTTTGCATTTTCTTATGAGAGTATGATCCAAACCTGAATAATACAGTGTAAATAGACTTACCTTCATGAAATAAAGCAATTTTGCCTATAAGGACTCATTTGGCCCTAATTGTCATAAAGCATGTAAAAACTGCTTGTATGCGTTAAAATAATGGTTAATATGCAGTTTGCATTTTCTTATGAGAGAATGATCCAAACCTGAATGTTATAGTGTAAATAGACTTACCTTCATGAAATAAAGCAATTTTGCCTATAAAGACTCATTTGCACCTAATTGTCATAAAGCATGTAAAAACTGCTTGTATGCGTTAAAATGATAGTAAATATGCAGTTTGCATTTTCTTATGAGCGAATGATCCAAACCTAAATGTTATAGTGTAAATAGACTTACCAACATAAAATAAAGCAAATTTGCCTATAAGGACTCATTTGCCCCTAATTGTCATAAAGCATGTAAAAACTGCTTGTATGCGTTAAAATAATGGTTAATATGCAGTTTGCATTTTCTTATGAGAGAATGATCCAAACCTGAATGTTATAGTGTAAATAGACTTACCCTCATGAAATAAAGCAATTTTGCCTATAAAGACTCATTTGCACCTAATTGTCAAAAAGCATGTAAAAACTGCTTGTCTGCGTGAAAATGATAGTAAATATGCAGTTTGCATTTTATTATGAGAGAATGATCCAAACCTGAATGTTATAGTGTAAATAGACTTACCCTCATGAAATAAAGCAATTTTGCCTATAAAGACTCATTTGCACGTAATTGTCGTAAAGCATGTAAAAACTGCTTGTTTGCGTTAAAATAATGGTTAATATGCAGTTTGCATTTTCTTATGAGAGAATGATCCAAACCTGAATGTTATAGTGTAAATAAATCTACCTTTGTAAAATAAAACAATTTTGCCTATAAGGACTCATTTGCACGCAATTGTCGTGAAGCATGTAAAAACTGCTTGTCTGCGTTAAAATAATGGTTAATATGCAGTTTGCATTTTCTTATGAGAGAATGATCCAAACCTGTATGTTATAGTGTAAATAGACTTACCTTCATGATATAAAGCAATTTTGCCTATAAGGACTCATTTGCCCCTAATTGTCATAAAGCATGTAAAAACTGCTTGTAGCGTTAAAATAAAGGTTAATATGCAGTTTGCATTTTCTTACGAGAGAATGATCCAAACCTGAATATTATAGTGTAAATAGACTTACCTTCATGAAATAAAGCAATTTTGCCTATAAGGACTCATTTGGCCCTAATTGTCATAAAGCATGTAAAAACTGCTTGTATGCGTTAAAATAATGGTTAATATGCAGTTTGCATTTTCTTATGAGAGAATGATCCAAACCTGAATGTTACAGTGTAAATAGACTTACCTTCATGATATAAAGCAATTTTGCCTATAAGGACTCATTTGCCCCTAATTGTCATAAAGCATGTAAAAACTGCTTGTAGCGTTAAAATAATGGTTAATATGCAGTTTGCATTTTCTTACGAGAGAATGATCCAAACCTGAATATTATAGTGTAAATAGACTTACCTTCATGAACTAAAGCAATTTTGCCTATAAGGACTCATTTGGCCCTAATTGTCATAAAGCATGTAAAAACTGCTTGTATGCGTTAAAATAATGGTTAATATGCAGTTTGCATTTTCTTATGAGAGAATGATCCAAACCTAAATGTTATAGTGTAAATAGACTTACCTTCATGAAATAAAGCAATTTTGCCTATAAAGACTCATTTGCACCTAATTGTCATTAAGCATGTAAAAACTGCTTGTAGCGTTAAAATAATGGTTATTATGCAGTTTGCATTTTCTTATGAAAGAATGATCCAAACCTGAATATTACAGTGTAAATAGACTTACCTTCATGAAATAAAGCAATTTTGCCTATAAGGACTCATTTGGCCCTAATTGTCATAAAGCATGTAAAAACTGCTTGTATGCGTTAAAATAATGGTTAATATGCAGTTTGCATTTTCTTATGAGAGAATGATCCAAACCTGAATGTTATAGTGTAAATAGACTTACCTTCATGAAATAAAGCAATTTTGCCTATAAAGACTCATTTGCACCTAATTTTTTTAAAGCATGTAAAAACTGCTTGTATGCGTTAAAATGATAGTAAATATGCAGTTTGCATTTTCTTATGAGCAAATGATTCAAACCTGAATGTTATAGTGTAAATAAACTTACCTGTGTAAAATAAAGCAATTTTGCCTATAAGGACTCATTTGCACGCAATTGTCGTGAAGCATGTAAAAACTGCTTGTCTGCGTTAAAATAATGGTTAATATGCAGTTTGCATTTTCTTATGAGAGAATGATCCAAACCTGAATGTTATAGTTTAAATAGACTAACCTTCATGATATAAAGCAATTTTGCCTATAAGGACTCATTTGCCCCTAATTGTCATAAAGCATGTAAAAACTGCTTGTAGCGTTAAAATAATGGTTAATATGCAGTTTGCATTTTCTTACGAGAGAATGATCCAAACCTGAATATTATAGTGTAAATAGACTTACCTTCATTAAATAAAGCAATTTTGCCTATAAGGACTCATTTGGCCCTAATTGTCAAAAAGCATGTAAAAACTGCTTGTATGCGTTAAAATAATGGTTAATATGCAGTTTGCATTTTCTTATGAGAGAATGATCCAAACCTGAATATTACAGTGTAAATAGACTTACCTTCATGAAATAAAGCAATTTTGCCTATAAAGACTCATTTGCACGCAATTGTCGTGAAACATGTAAAAACTGCTTGTCTGCGTTAAAATAATGGTTAATATGCAGTTTGCATTTTCTTATGAGAGAATGATCCAAACCTGAATGTTATAGTGTAAATAGACTTACCTTCATGATATAAAGCAATTTTGCCTATAAGGACTCATTTGCCCCTAATTGTCATAAAGCATGTAAAAACTGCTTGTAGCGTTAAAATAATGGTTAATATGCAGTTTGCATTTTCTTACGAGAGAATGATCCAAACCTGAATATTATAGTGTAAATAGACTTACCTTCATGAAATAAAGCAATTTTGCCTATAAGGACTCATTTGGCCCTAATTGTCATAAAGCATGTAAAAACTGCTTGTATGCGTTAAAATAATGGTTAATATGCAGTTTGCATTTTCTTATGAGAGAATGATCCAAACCTGAATATTATAGTGTAAATAGACTTACCTTCATAAAATAAAGCAATTTTGCCTATAAGGACTCATTTGGCCCTAATTGTCATAAAGCATGTAAAAACTGCTTGTATGCGTTAAAATAATGGTTAATATGCAGTTTGCATTTTCTTATGAGAGAATGATCCAAACCTGAATGTTACAGTGTAAATAGACTTACCTTCATGATATAAAGCAATTTTGCCTATAAGGACTCATTTGCCCCTAATTGTCATAAAGCATGTAAAAACTGCTTGTAGCGTTAAAATAATGGTTAATATGCAGTTTGCATTTTCTTACGAGAGAATGATCCAAACCTGAATATTATAGTGTAAATAGACTTACCTTCATGAACTAAAGCAATTTTGCCTATAAGGACTCATTTGGCCCTAATTGTCATAAAGCATGTAAAAACTGCTTGTATGCGTTAAAATAATGGTTAATATGCAGTTTGCATTTTCTTATGAGAGAATGATCCAAACCTAAATGTTATAGTGTAAATAGACTTACCTTCATGAAATAAAGCAATTTTGCCTATAAAGACTCATTTGCACCTAATTGTCATAAAGCATGTAAAAACTGCTTGTAGCGTTAAAATAATGGTTATTATGCAGTTTGCATTTTCTTATGAGAGAATGATCCAAACCTGAATATTACAGTGTAAATAGACTTACCTTCATGAAATAAAGCAATTTTGCCTATAAGGACTCATTTGGCCCTAATTGTCATAAAGCATGTAAAAACTGCTTGTATGCGTTAAAATAATGGTTAATATGCAGTTTGCATTTTCTTATGAGAGAATGATCCAAACCTGAATGTTATAGTGTAAATAGACTTACCTTCATGAAATAAAGCAATTTTGCCTATAAAGACTCATTTGCACCTAATTTTTTTAAAGCATGTAAAAACTGCTTGTATGCGTTAAAATGATAGTAAATATGCAGTTTGCATTTTCTTATGAGCAAATGATTCAAACCTGAATGTTATAGTGTAAATAAACTTACCTGTGTAAAATAAAGCAATTTTGCCTATAAGGACTCATTTGCACGCAATTGTCGTGAAGCATGTAAAAACTGCTTGTCTGCGTTAAAATAATGGTTAATATGCAGTTTGCATTTTCTTATGAGAGAATGATCCAAACCTGAATATTATAGTGTAAATAGACTTACCTTCATAAAATAAAGCAATTTTGCCTATAAGGACTCATTTGGCCCTAATTGTCATAAAGCATGTAAAAACTGCTTGTATGCGTTAAAATAATGGTTAATATGCAGTTTGCATTTTCTTATGAGAGAATGATCCAAACCTGAATGTTACAGTGTAAATAGACTTACCTTCATGATATAAAGCAATTTTGCCTATAAGGACTCATTTGCCCCTAATTGTCATAAAGCATGTAAAAACTGCTTGTAGCGTTAAAATAATGGTTAATATGCAGTTTGCATTTTCTTACGAGAGAATGATCCAAACCTGAATATTATAGTGTAAATAGACTTACCTTCATGATATAAAGCAATTTTGCCTATAAGGACTCATTTGCCCCTAATTGTCATAAAGCATGTAAAAACTGCTTGTAGCGTTAAAATAATGGTTAATATGCAGTTTGCATTTTCTTACGAGAGAATGATCCAAACCTGAATATTATAGTGTAAATAGACTTACCTTCATGAAATAAAGCAATTTTGCCTATAAGGACTCATTTGGCCCTAATTGTCATAAAGCATGTAAAAACTGCTTGTATGCGTTAAAATAATGGTTAATATGCAGTTTGCATTTTCTTATGAGAGAATGATCCAAACCTGAATATTACAGTGTAAATAGACTTACCTTCATGAAATAAAGCAATTTTGCCTATAAAGACTCATTTGCACGCAATTGTCGTGAAACATGTAAAAACTGCTTGTCTGCGTTAAAATAATGGTTAATATGCAGTTTGCATTTTCTTATGAGAGAATGATCCAAACCTGAATGTTATAGTGTAAATAGACTTACCTTCATGATATAAAGCAATTTTGCCTATAAGGACTCATTTGCCCCTAATTGTCATAAAGCATGTAAAAACTGCTTGTAGCGTTAAAATAATGGTTAATATGCAGTTTGCATTTTCTTATGAGAGAATGATCCAAACCTGAATATTACAGTGTAAATAGACTTACCTTCATGAAATAAAGCAATTTTGCCTATAAGGACTCATTTGGCCCTAATTGTCATAAAGCATGTAAAAACTGCTTGTATGCGTTAAAATAATGGTTAATATGCAGTTTGCATTTTCTTATGAGAGAATGATCCAAACGTGAATGTTATAGTGTAAATAGACTTACCTTCATGAAATAAAGCAATTTTGCCTATAAAGACTCATTTGCACCTAATTGTCATAAAGCATGTAAAAACTGCTTGTATGCGTTAAAATGATAGTAAATATGCAGTTTGCATTTTCTTATGAGCGAATGATCCAAACCTGAATGTTATAGTGTAAATAGACTTACCAACATAAAATAAAGCAATTTTGCCTATAAGGACTCATTTGCCCCTAATTGTCATAAAGCATGTAAAAACTGCTTGTAGCGTTAAAATAATGGTTAATATGCAGTTTGCAATTTCTTATGAGAGAATGATCCAAACCTGAATATTACAGTGTAAATAGACTTACCTTCATGAAATAAAGCAATTTTGCTTATAAGGACTCATTTGGCCCTAATTGTCATAAAGCATGTAAAAACTGCTTGTATGCATTAAAATAATGGTTAATATGCAGTTTGCATTTTCTTATGAGAGAATGATCCAAACCTAAATGTTATAGTGTAAATAGACTTACCTTCATAAAATAAAGCAATTTTGCCTATAAGGATTCATTAGCACCTAATTGTCGTAAAGCATGTAAAAACTGCTTGTCTGCGTTTAAATAATGGTTAATATGCAGTTTGCATTTTCTTATGAGAGAATGATCCAAACCAAAATGTTATAGTGTAAATAGACTTACCAACATAAAATAAAGCAATTTTGCCTATAAGGACTCATTTGCCCCTAATTGTCATAAAGCATGTAAAAACTGCTTGTATGCGTTAAAATAATGGTTAATATGCAGTTTGCATTTTCTTATGAGAGAATGATCCAAACCTGAATGTTATAGTGAAAATAGACTTACCTTTGTAAAATAAAGCAATTTTGCCTATGACTCATTTGCACTTAATTGTCGTAAAGCATGTAAAAACTGCTTGTCAGCGTTAAAATAATGGTTAATATGCAGTTTGCATTTTCTTATGAGAGAATGATCCAAACCTGAATGTTATAGTGTAAATAGACTTACCCTCATGAAATAAAGCAATTTTGCCTATAAAGACTCATTTGCACCTAATTGTCAAAAAGCATGTAAAGACTGCTTGTATGCGTTAAAATAATGGTTAATATGCAGTTTGCATTTTCTTATGAGAGAATGATCCAAACCTGAATGTTATAGTGTAAATAGACTTACCTTCATGAAATAAAGCAATTTTGCCTATAAGGACTCATTTGCCATTAATTGTCATAAAGCATGTAAAAACTGCTTGTAGCGTTAAAATAATGGTTAATATGCAGTTTGCATTTTCTTATGAGAGAATGATCCAAACCTGAATGTTATAGTATAAATAGACTTACCTTCATGAAATAAAGCAATTTTGCCTATAAGGACTCATTTGCCCCTAATTGTCATAAAGCATTTAAAAACTGCTTGTATGCGTTAAAATAATGGTTAATATGCAGTTTGCATTCTCTTATGAGAGAATGATCCAAACCTGAATGTTATAGTGTAAATAGACTAACCTTTGTAAAATAAAGCAATTTTGCCTATAAGGACTCATTTGCACGCAATTGTCGTGCAGCATGTAAAAACTGCTTGTCTGCGTGAAAATGGTAGTAAATATGCAGTTTGCTTTTTTTTATGAGAGAATGATCCAAACCTGAATGTTATAGTGTAAATAGACTTACCCTCATGAAATAAAGCAATTTTGCCTATAAAGAATCATTTGCACCTAATTGTCGTAAAGCATGTAAAAACTGCTTGTCTGCGTTAAAATAATGGTTAATATGCAGTTTGCATTTTCTTATGAGAGAATGATCCAAACCTGAATGTTATAGTGCAAATAGACTTACCTTCATGATATAAAGAAATTTTGCCTATAAGGACTCATTTGCCCCTAATTGTCATAAAGCATGTAAAAACTGCTTGTAGCGTTAAAATAATGGTTAATATGCAGTTTGCCTTTTCTTACGAGAGAATGATCCAAACCTGAATATTATAGTGTAAATAGACTTACCTTCATGAAATAAAGCAATTTTGCCTATAAGGACTCATTTGGCCCTAATTGTCATAAAGCATGTAAAAACTGCTTGTATGCGTTAAAATAATGGTTAATATGCAGTTTGCATTTTCTTATGAGAGAATGATCCAAACCTGAATGTTATAGTGTAAATAAACCTACCTTTGTAAAATAAAGCAATTTTGCCTATAAGGACTCATTTGCACGCAATTGTCGTGAAGCATGTAAAAACTGCTTGTCTGCGTTAAAATAATGGTTAATATGCAGTTTGCATTTTCTTATGAGAGAATGATCCAAACCTGAATGTTATAGTGTAAATAGACTTACCAACATAAAATAAAGCAATTTTGCCTATAAGGACTCATTTGCCCCTAATTGTCATAAAGCATGTAAAAACTGCTTGTATGCGTTAAAATAATGGTTAATATGCAGTTTGCATTTTCTTATGAGAGAATGATCCAAACCTGAATGTTATAGTGAAAATAGACTTACCTTTGTAAAATAAAGCAATTTTGCCTATAAGGACTCATTTGCACTTAATTGTCGTAAAGCATGTAAAAACTGCTTGTCAGCGTTAAAATAATGGTTAATATGCAGTTTGCATTTTCTTATGAGAGAATGATCCAAACCTGAATGTTATAGTGTAAATAGACTTACCCTCATGAAATAAAGCAATTTTGCCTATAAAGACTCATTTGCACCTAATTGTCAAAAAGCATGTAAAGACTGCTTGTATGCGTTAAAATAATGGTTAATATGCAGTTTGCATTTTCTTATGAGAGAATGATCCAAACCTGAATGTTATAGTGTAAATAGACTTACCCTCATGAAATAAAGCAATTTTGCCTATAAAGACTCATTTGCACCTTATTGTCGTAAAGCATGTAAAAACTGCTTGTCTGCGTTAAAATAATGGTTAATATGCAGTTTGCATTTTCTTGTGAGAGAATGATCCAAACCTGAATGTTATAGTGTAAATAGACTTACCTTCATGAAATAAAGCAATTTTGCCTATAAAGACTCATTTGCACCTAATTGTCGTAAAGCATGTATAAACTGCTTGTCTGCGTTTAATTAATGGTTAATATGCAGATTGCATTTTCTTATGAGCGAATGATCCAAACCTGAATGTTATAGTGTAAATAGACTTACCCTCATGAAATAAAGCAATTTTGCTTATAAGGACTCATTTGCACCTAATTGTCATAAAGCTTGTAAAAACTGCTTGTATGCGTTAAAATAATAGTTAATATGCAGTTTGCATTTTCTTATGAGAGAATGATCCAAACCTGAATGTTATAGTGATAATAGACTTACCTTTGTAAAATAAAGCAATTTTGCCTATAAGGACTCATTTGCACCTAATTGTCGTAAAGCATGTAAAAACTGCTTGTCTGCGTTAAAATAATGGTTAATATGCAGTTTGCATTTTCTTATGAGAGAATGATCCAAACCTGAAAGTTATAGTGTAAATAGACTTACCCTCATGAAATAAAGCAATTTTGCCTATAAAGACTCATTTGCACCTTATTGTCGTAAAGCATGTAAAAACTGCTTGTCTGCGTTAAAATAATGGTTAATATGCAGTTTGCATTTTCTTGTGAGAGAATGATCCAAACCTGAATGTTATAGTGTAAATAGACTTACCCTCATGAAATAAAGCAATTTTGCCTATAAAGACTCATTTGCACCTAATTGTCGTAAAGCATGTATAAACTGCTTGTCTGCGTTTAATTAATGGTTAATATGCAGTTTGCATTTTCTTATGAGAGAATGATCCAAACCTGATTGTTATAGTGTAAATAGACTTACCTTCATAAAATAAAGCAATTTTGCCTATAAGGACTCATTTGCCCCTAATTGTCATAAAGCATGTAAAAACTGCTTGTATGCGTTAAAATAATGGTAATGTGCAGTTTGCATTTTTTCTTATGAGAGAATGATCCAAACCTGAATGTTATAGTGTAAATAGACTTACCTTTGTAAAATAAAGCAATTTTGCCTATAAGGACTCATTCGCACGCAATTGTCGTGAAGCATGTAAAAACTGCTTGTCTTCCTGAAAATGATAGTAAATATGCAGTTTGCATTTTCTTATGAGAGAATGATCCAAACCTGAATGTTATAGTGTAAATAGACTTACCCTCATGAAATAAAGCAATTTTGCCTATAAAGACTCATTTGCACCTAATTGTCGTAAAGCATGTAAAAACTGCTTGTCTGCGTTAAAATAATGGTTAATATGCAGTTTGCATTTTCTTATGAGAGAATGATCCAAACCTGAATGTTATAGTGTAAATAAACTCACCTTTGTAAAATAAAGCAATTTTGCCTATAAGGACTCATTTGCACGCAATTGTCGTGAAGCATGTAAAAACTGCTTGTCTGCGTTAAAATAATGGTTAATATGCAGTTTGCATTTTCTTATGAGAGAATGATCCAACCCTGAATGTTATAGTGCAAATAGACTTACCTTCATGATATAAAGAAATTTTGCCTATAAGGACTCATTTGCCCCTAATTGTCATAAAGCATGTAAAAACTGCTTGTAGCGTTAAAATAATGGTTAATATGCAGTTTGCATTTTCTTACGAGAGAATGATCCAAACCTGAATATTATAGTGTAAATAGACTTACCTTCATGAAATAAAGCAATTTTGCCTATAAGGACTCATTTAGCCTTAATTGCCATAAAGCATGTAAAAACTGCTTGTATGCGTTAAAATAATAGTTAATATGCAGTTTGCATTTTCTTATGAGCGAATGATCCAAACCTGAATGTTATAGTGTAAATAGACTTACCCTCATGAAATAAAGCAATTTTGCTTATAAGGACTCATTTGCACCTAATTGTCATAAAGCTTGTAAAAACTGCTTGTATGCGTTAAAATAATAGTTAATATGCAGTTTGCATTTTCTTATGAGAGAATGATCCAAACCTGAATGTTATAGTGATAATAGACTTACCTTTGTAAAATAAAGCAATTTTGCCTATAAGGACTCATTTGCACCTAATTGTCGTAAAGCATGTAAAAACTGCTTGTCTGCGTTAAAATAATGGTTAATATGCAGTTTGCATTTTCTTATGAGAGAATGATCCAAACCTGAAAGTTATAGTGTAAATAGACTTACCCTCATGAAATAAAGCAATTTTGCCTATAAAGACTCATTTGCACCTTATTGTCGTAAAGCATGTAAAAACTGTTTGTCTGCGTTAAAATAATGGTTAATATGCAGTTTGCATTTTCTTGTGAGAGAATGATCCAAACCTGAATGTTATAGTGTAAATAGACTTACCTTCATGAAATAAAGCAATTTTGCCTATAAAGACTCATTTGCACCTAATTGTCGTAAAGCATGTATAAACTGCTTGTCTGCGTTTAATTAATGGTTAATATGCAGTTTGCATTTTCTTATGAGCGAATGATCCAAACCTGAATGTTATAGTGTAAATAGACTTACCCTCATGAAATAAAGCAATTTTGCTTATAAGGACTCATTTGCACCTAATTGTCATAAAGCTTGTAAAAACTGCTTGTATGCGTTAAAATAATAGTTAATATGCAGTTTGCATTTTCTTATGAGAGAATGATCCAAACCTGAATGTTATAGTGATAATAGACTTACCTTTGTAAAATAAAGCAATTTTGCCTATAAGGACTCATTTGCACCTAATTGTCGTAAAGCATGTAAAAACTGCTTGTCTGCGTTAAAATAATGGTTAATATGCAGTTTGCATTTTCTTATGAGAGAATGATCCAAACCTGAAAGTTATAGTGTAAATAGACTTACCCTCATGAAATAAAGCAATTTTGCCTATAAAGACTCATTTGCACCTTATTGTCGTAAAGCATGTAAAAACTGCTTGTCTGCGTTAAAATAATGGTTAATATGCAGTTTGCATTTTCTTGTGAGAGAATGATCCAAACCTGAATGTTATAGTGTAAATAGACTTACCCTCATGAAATAAAGCAATTTTGCCTATAAAGACTCATTTGCACCTAATTGTCGTAAAGCATGTATAAACTGCTTGTCTGCGTTTAATTAATGGTTAATATGCAGTTTGCATTTTCTTATGAGAGAATGATCCAAACCTGATTGTTATAGTGTAAATAGACTTACCTTCATAAAATAAAGCAATTTTGCCTATAAGGACTCATTTGCCCCTAATTGTCATAAAGCATGTAAAAACTGCTTGTATGCGTTAAAATAATGGTAATGTGCAGTTTGCATTTTTTCTTATGAGAGAATGATCCAAACCTGAATGTTATAGTGTAAATAGACTTACCTTTGTAAAATAAAGCAATTTTGCCTATAAGGACTCATTTGCACGCAATTGTCGTGAAGCATGTAAAAACTGCTTGTCTTCCTAAAAATGATAGTAAATATGCAGTTTGCATTTTCTTATGAGAGAATGATCCAAACCTGAATGTTATAGTGTAAATAGACTTACCCTCATGAAATAAAGCAATTTTGCCTATAAAGACTCATTTGCACCTAATTGTCGTAAAGCATGTAAAAACTGCTTGTCTGCGTTAAAATAATGGTTAATATGCAGTTTGCATTTTCTTATGAGAGAATGATCCAAACCTGAATGTTATAGTGTAAATAAACTCACCTTTGTAAAATAAAGCAATTTTGCCTATAAGGACTCATTTGCACGCAATTGTCGTGAAGCATGTAAAAACTGCTTGTCTGCGTTAAAATAATGGTTAATATGCAGTTTGCATTTTCTTATGAGAGAATGATCCAACCCTGAATGTTATAGTGTAAATAGACTTACCTTCATGATATAAAGCAATTTTGCCTATAAGGACTCATTTGACTTTAATTGTCATAAAGCATGTAAAAACTGCTTGTAGCGTTAAAATACTGGTTAATATGCAGTTTGCATTTTCTTATGAGAGAATGATCCAAACCTGAATATTATAGTGTAAATAGACTTACCTTCATGAAAGAAAGCAATTTTGCCTATAAGGACTCATTTAGCCTTAATTGCCATAAAGCATGTAAAAACTGCTTGTATGCGTTAAAATAATAGTTAATATGCAGTTTGCATTTTCTTATGAGAGAATGATCTAAACCTGAGTGTTATAGTTTAAGTAAACTTACCTTTGTAAAATAAAGCAATTTTGCCTATAAGGACTCATTTAGCCTTAATTGCCATAAAGCATGTAAAAACTGCTTGTATGCGTTAAAATAATAGTTAATATGCAGTTTGCATTTTCTTATGAGAGAATGATCTAAACCTGAGTGTTATAGTTTAAGTAAACTTACCTTTGTAAAATAAAACAATTTTGCCTTTAAGGACTTATTTGCACCTAATTGTCGTAAACCATGTAAAAACTGCTTGTCTGCGTTAAAATAATGGTTTATATGCAGTTTGCATTTTCTTATGAGAAAATAATCCAAACCTGAATGTTATAGTGTAAATAGACTTACCTTCATGAAATAAAGCAATTTTGCCTATAAGGACTCATTTGCCCCTAATTGTCATAAAGCATGTAAAAACTGCTTGTATGCGTTAAAATAATGGTTAATATGCAGTTTGCATTTTCTTATGAGAGAATGATCCAAACCTGAATGTTATAGTGTAAATAGACTTACCTTTGTAAAATAAAGCAATTTTGCCTATAAGGACTCATTAGCACGCAATTGTCGTGAAGCATGTAAAAACTGCTTGTCTGCGTGAAAATGATAGTAAATATGCAGTTTGCATTTTCTTATGAGAGAATGATCTAAACCTGAATGTTATAGTGTAAATAGACTTACCCTCATGAAATAAAGCAATTTTGCCTATAAAGACTCATTTGCACCTAATTGTCGTAAAGCATGTAAAAACTGCTTGTCTGCGTTAAAAAAATGGTTAATATGCAGTTTGCATTTTCTTATGAGAGAATGATCCAAACCTGAATGTTATAGTGTAAATAAACTAACCTGTGTAGAATAAAGCAATTTTGCCTATAAGGACTCATTTGCACGCAATTGTCGTGAAGCATGTAAAAACTGCTTGTCTGCGTTAAAATAATGGTTAATATGCAGTTTGCATTTTCTTATGAGAGAATGATCCAAACCTGAATGTTATAGTGTAAATAGACTTACCTTCATGATATAAAGCAATTTTGCCTATAAGGACTCATTTGCCCCTAATTGTCATAAAGCATGTAAAAACTGCTTGTAGCGTTAAAATAATGGTTAATATGCAGTTTGCATTTTCTTATGAGAGAATGATCCAAACCTGAATATTACAGTGTAAATAGACTTACCTTCATGAAATAAAGCAATTTTGCCTATAAGGACTCATTTGGCCCTAATTGTCATAAAGCATGTAAAAACTGCTTGTATGCGTTAAAATAATGGTTAATATGCAGTTTGCATTTTCTTATAAGAGAATGATCTAAACCTGAGTGTTATAGTTTAAGTAAACTTACCTTTGTAAAATAAAGCAATTTTGCCTATAAGGACTCATTTGCACGCAATTGTCGTTAAGCATGTAAAAATGCTTGTCTGCGTTAAAATAATGGTTAATATGCAGTTTGCATTTTCTTATGAGAGAATGATCCAAACCTGAATGTTATAGTGTAAATAGATTTACCTTCATGAAATAAAGCAATTTTTTCTATAAAGACTCATTTGCACCTAATTGTCATAAAGCATGTAAAAACTGCTTGTATGCGTTACAATGATAGTAAATATGCAGTTTGCATTTTCTTATGAGCGAATGATCCAAACCTGAATGTTATAGTGTAAATAGACTTACCCTCATGAAATAAAGCAAATTTGCTTATAAGGACTCATTTGCACCTAATTGTCATAAAGCTTGTAAAAACTGCTTGTATGCGTTAAAATAATAGTTAATATGCAGTTTGCATTTTCTTATGAGAGAATGATCCAAACCTGAATGTTATAGTGAAAATAGACTTACCTTTGTAAAATAAGGCAATTTTGCCTATAAGGACTCATTTGCACCTAATTGTCGTAGGGCATGTAAAAACTGCTTGTCTGCGTTTAAATAATGGTTAATATGCAGTTTGCATTTTCTTATGAGAGAATGATCCAAACCTGAATGTTATAGTGTAAATAGACTTACCTTCATAAAATAAAGCAATTTTGCCTATAAGGACTCATTTGATCCTAATTGTCATAAAGCATGTAAAAACTGCTTGTATGCGTTAAAATAATAGTTAATATGCAGTTTGCATTTTCTTATGAGAGAATGATCAAAACCTGAATGTTATAGTGTAAATAGACTTACCTTCATAAAATAAAGCAATTTTGCCTATAAGGACTCATTTGCACGCAATTGTCGTAAAGCATGTAAAAACTGCTTGTCTGCGTTAAAATAATGGTTAATATGCAGTTTGCATTTTCTTATGAGAGAATGATCCAAACCTGAATGTTATAGTGTAAATAGAGTTACCTTCATGAAATAAAACAATTTTGCCTATAAAGACTCATTTGCACCTAATTGTCATAAAGCATGTAAAAACTGCTTGTATGCGTTACAATGATAGTAAATATGCAGTTTGCATTTTCTTATGAGCGAATGATCCAAACCTGAATGTAATAGTGTAAATAGACTTACCCTCATGAAATAAAGCAAATTTGCTTATAAGGACTCATTTGCACCTAATTGTCATAAAGCTTGTAAAAACTGCTTGTATGCGTTAAAATGATAGTAAATATGCAGTTTGCATTTTCTTATGAGCGAATGATCCAAACCTGAATTTTATAGTGTAAATAGACTTACCCTCATGAAATAAAGCAATTTTGCTTATAAGGACTCATTTGCACCTAATTGTCATAAAGCTTGTAAAAACTGCTTGTATGCGTTAAAATAATAGTTAATATGCAGTTTGCATTTTCTTATGAGAGAATGATCCAAACCTGAATGTTATAAAGAAAATAGACTTACCTTTGTAAAATAAAGCAATTTTGCCTATAAGGACTCATTTGCACCTAATTGTCTTAAAGCATGTAAATACTGCTTGTCTGCGGTTAAATAATGGTTAATATGCAGTTTGCATTTTCTTATGAGAGAATGATCCAAACCTGAATGTTTAAGTGTAAATAGACTTACCTTCATAAAATAAAGCAGTTTTGCCTATAAGGACTCATTTGCCCCTAATTGTCATAAAGCATGTAAAAACTTCTTGCATGCGTTAAAATAATTGTTAATAGGCATTTTGCATTTTCTTATGAGAGAATGATCTAAACCTGAATGTTATAGTGTAAATAGACTTACCTTCATGAAATAAAGCAATTTTGCCTATAAAGACTCATTTGCACTTAATTGTCATAAAGCATGTAAAAACTGCTTGTATGCGTTACAATAATAGTAAATATGCAGTTTGCATTTTCTTATGAGCGAATGATCCAAACATGAATGTTATAGTGTAAATAGACTTACCCTCATGAAATAAAGCAAATTTGCTTATAAGGACTCATTTTCACCTAATTGTCATAAAGCTTGTAAAAACTGCTTGTATGCGTTAAAATAATGGTTAATATGCAGTTTGCATTTTCTTATGAGAGAATGATCCAAACCTGAATTGTATAGTCTAAATAAACTTACCTGTGTAAAATAAAGCAATTTTGCCTATAAGGACTCATTTGCACGCAATTGTCGTGAAGCATGTAAAATTTGCTTGTCTGCGTTAAAATAATGGTTAATATGCAGTTTGCATTTTCTTATGAGAGAATGATTCAAACCTGAATGTTATAGTGTAAATAGACTTACCTTCATGATATAAAACAATTTTGCCTATAAGGACTCATTTGCCCCTAATTGTCATAAAGCATGTAAAAACTGCTTGTAGCGTTAAAATAATGGTTAATAATATGCAGTTTGCATTTTCTTATGAGAGAATGATCCAAACCTGAATGTTATAGTGAAAATAGACTTACCTTTGTAAAATAAAGCAATTTTGCCTATAAGGACTCATTTGCATCTAATTGTCGTAAAGCATGTAAAAACTGCTTGTCTGCGTTTAAATAATGGTTAATATGCAGTTTGCATTTTCTTATGAGAGAATGATCCAAACCTAAATGTTATAGTGTAAATAGACTTACATTCATAAAATAAAGCAATTTTGCCTATAAGGACTCATTTGCACGCAATTGTCGTGAAGCATGTAAAAACTGCTTGTCTGCGTTAAAATAATGGTTAATATGCAGTTTGCATTTTCTTATGAGAGAATGATCCAAACCTGAATGTTATAGTGTAAATAGACTTACCTTCATGATATAAAGCAATTTTGTCTATAAGGACTCATTTGCCCCTAATTGTCATAAAGCATGTAAAAACTGCTTGTAGCGTTAAACTAATGGTTAATATGCAGTTTGCATTTTCTTATGAGAGAATGATCCAAACCTGAATGTTATTTTGTAAATAGACTTACCTTCATGATATAAGCAAATTTGCCTATAAAGACTCATTTGCACCTAATTGTCATAAAGCATGTAAAAACTGCTTGTATGCGTTACAATGATAGTAAATATGCAGTTTGCATTTTCTTATGAGCGAATGATCCGAACCTGAATGTTATAGTGTAAATAGACTTACCCTCATGAAATAAAGCAAATTTGCTTATAAGGACTCATTTGCACCTAATTGTCGTAAAGCATGTAAAAACTGCTTGTCTGCGTTAAAATAATGGTTAATATGCAGTTTGCATTTTCTTATGAGAGAATGATCCAAACCTGAATGTTATAGTGTAAATAGACTTACCCTCATGAAATAACGCAATTTTGCCTATAAAGACTCATTTGCACCTAATTGTCGTAAAGCATGTAAAAACTGCTTGTCTGCGTTAAAAAAATGGTTAATATGCAGTTTGCATTTTCTTATGAGAGAATGATCCAAACCTGAATGTTATAGTGTAAATAAACTTACCTGTGTAAAATAAAGCAATTTTGCCTATAAGGACTCATTTGCACGCAATTGTCGTGAAGCATGTAAAAACTGCTTGTCTGCGTTAAAATAATGGTTAATATGCAGTTTGCATTTTCTTATGAGAGAATGATCCAAACCTGAATGTTATAGTGTAAATAGACTTACCTTCATAAAATAAAGCAATTTTGCCTATAAGGACTCATTTGCACGCAATTGTCGTGAAGCATGTAAAAACTGCTTGTCTGCGTGAAAATGATAGTAAATATGCAGTTTGCATTTTCTTATGAGAGAATGATCCAAACCTGAATGTAATAGTGTAAAAAGACTTACCCTCATGAAATAAAGCAATTTTGCCTATAAAGACACATTTGCACCTAATTGTCGTAAAGCATGTAAAAACTGCTTGTCTGCGTTAAAAAAATGGTTAATATGCAGTTTGCATTTTCTTATGAGAGAATGATCCAAACCTGAATGTTATAGTGTAAATAAACTTACCTGTGTAAAATTAAGCAATTTTGCCTATAAGGACTCATTTGCACGCAATTGTCGTGAAGCATGTAAAAACTGCTTGTCTGCGGTTAAATAATGGTTAATATGCAGTTTGCATTTTCTTATGAGAGAATGATCCAAACCTGAATGTTATAGTGTAAATAGACTTACCTTCATAAAATAAAGCAATTTTGCCTATAAGGACTCATTTGCCCCTAATTGTCATAAAGCATGTAAAAACTGCTTGTAGCGTTAAAATAATGGTTAATATGCAGTTTGCATTTTCTTATGAGAGAATGATCCAAACCTGAATGTTATAGTGTAAATAGACTTACCTTCATGAAATAAAGCAATTTTGCCTATAAAGACTCCTTTGCACCTAATTGTCATAAAGCATGTAAAAACTGCTTGTATGCGTTACAATGATAGTAAATATGCAGTTTGCATTTTCTTATGAGCGAATGATCCAAACCTGAATGTTATAGTGTAAATAGACTTACCCTCATGAAATAAAGCAAATTTGCTTATAAGGACTCATTTGCACCTAATTGTCATAAAGCTTGTAAAAACTGCTTGTATGCGTTAAAATAATAGTTAATATGCAGTTTGCATTTTCTTATGAGAGAATGATCCAAACCTGAATGTTATAGTGAAAATAGACTTACCTTTGTAAAATAAAGCAATTTTGCCTATAAGGACTCATTTGCACCTTATTGTCGTAAAGCATGTAAAAACTGCTTCTCTGCGTATAAATAATGGTTAATATGCAGTTTGCATTTTCTTATGAGAGAATGATCCAAACCTGAATGTTATAGTGTAAATAGACTTACCTTCATGATATAAAGCAATTTTGCCTATAAGGACTCATTTGCCCCTAATTGTCATAAAGAATGTAAAAACTGCTTGTAGCGTTAAAATAATGGTTAATATGCAGTTTGCATTTTCTTATGAGAGAATGATCCAAACCTGAATATTACAGTGTAAATAGACTTACCTTCATGAAATAAAGCAATTTTGCCTATAAGGACTTATTTGGCCCTAATTGTCATAAAGCATGTAAAAACTGCTTGTATGCGTTAAAATAATGGTTAATATGCAGTTTGCATTTTCTTATGAGAGAATGATCCAAACCTGAATGTTATAGTGTAAATAGACTTACCTTTATGATCTAAAGCAATTTTGCCTATAAAGACTCATTTGCACCTAATTGTCATAAAGCATGTAAAAACTGCTTGTATGCGTTAAAATGATAGTAAATATGCAGTTTGCATTTTCTTATGAGCGAATGATCCAAACCAGAATGTTATAGTGTAAATAGACTTACCCTCATGAAATAAAGCAATTTTGCTTATAAGGACTCATTTGGCCCTAATTGTCATAAAGCATGTAAAAACTGCTTGTATGCGTTAAAATAATGGTTAATATGCAGTTTGCATTTTCTTATGAGAGAATGATCCAAACCTGAATGTTATAGTGTAAATAGACTTACCTTCATAAAATAAAGCAATTTTGCCTATAAGGACTCATTTGCCCCTAATTGTCATAAAGCATGTAAAAACTGCTTGTATGCGTTAAAATAATGGTTAATATGCAGTTTGCATTTTCTTATGAGAGAATGATCCAAACCTGAATGTTATAGTGAAAATAGACTTACCTTTGTAAAATAAAGCAATTTTGCCTATAAGGACTCCTTTGCACTTAATTGTCGTAAAGCATGTAAAAACTGCTTGTCAGCGTTAAAATAATGGTTAATATGCAGTTTGCATTTTCTTATGAGAGAATGATCCAAACCTGAATGTTATAGTGTAAATAGACTTACCCTCATGAAATAAAGCAATTTTGCCTATAAAGACTCATTTGCACCTAATTGTCAAAAAGCATGTAAAAACTGCTTGTATGCGTTAAAATAATGGTTAATATGCAGTTTGCATTTTCTTATGAGAGAATGATCCAAACCTGAATGTTATAGTGTAAATAGACTTACCCTCATGAAATAAAGCAATTTTGCCTATAAAGACTCATTTGCACCTAATTGTCGTAAAGCATGTAAAAACTGCTTGTCTGCGTTTAAATAATGGTTAATATGCAGTTTGCATTTTCTTACGAGAGAATGATCCAAACCTGAATGTTATAGTGTAAATAAACTTACCTTTGTAAAATAAAGCAATTTTGCCTATAAGGACTCATTTGCACGCAATTGGTGTAAAGCATGTAAAAACTGCTTGTCTGCGTTAAAATAATGGTTAATATGCAGTTTGCATTTTCTTATGAGAGAATGATCCAAACCTGAATGTTATAGTGTAAATAGACTAACCTTCATGAAATAAAGCAATTTTGCCTATAAGGACTCATTTGCCCCTAATTGTCATAAAGCATGTAAAAACTGCTTGTAGCGTTAAAATAATGGTTAATATGCAGTTTGCATTTTCTTATGAGAGAATGATCCAAACCTGAATGTTATAGTGAAAATAGACTTACCTTTGTAAAATAAAGCAATTTTGCCTGTAAGGACTCATTTGCACCTAATTGTCGTAAAGCATGTAAAAACTGCTTGTCTGCGTTTAAATAATGGTTAATATGCAGTTTGCATTTTCTTATGAGAGAATGATCCAAACCTGAATGTTATAGTGTAAATAAACCTACCTTTGTAAAATAAAGCAATTTTGCCTATAAGGACTCATTTGCACGCAATTGTCGTGAAGCATGTAAAAACTGCTTGTCTGCGTTAAAATAATGGTTAATATGCAGTTTGCATTTTCTTATGAGAGAATGATCCAAACCTGAATGTTATAGTGTAAATAGACTTACCTTCATGATATAAAGCAATTTTGCCTATAAGGACTCATTTGCCCCTAATTGTCATAAAGCATGTAAAAACTGCTTGTAGCGGTAAAATAATGGTTAATATGCAGTTTGCATTTTCTTATGAGAGAATGTTCCAAACCTGAATGTTATAGTGTAAATAGATTTACCTTCATGAAATAAAGCAATTTTGCCTATAAAGACTCATTTGCACCTAATTGTCATAAAGCATGTAAAAACTGCTTGTATGCGTTACAATGATAGTAAATATGCAGTTTGCATTTTCTTATGAGCAAATGATCCAAACCTGAATGTTATAGTGTAAATAGACTTACCCTCAAGAAATAAGGCAAATTTGCTTATAAGGACTCATTTGCACCTAATTGTCATAAAGCTTGTAAAAACTGCTTGTATGCGTTAAAATAATAGTTAATATGCAGTTTGCATTTTCTTATGAGCAAATGATCCAAACCTGAATGTTATAGTGTAAATAGACTTACCCTCAAGAAATAAGGCAAATTTGCTTATAAGGACTCATTTGCACCTAATTGTCATAAAGCTTGTAAAAACTGCTTGTATGCGTTAAAATAATAGTTAATATGCAGTTTGCATTTTCTTATGAGAGAATGATCCAAACCTGAATGTTATAGTGAAAATAGACTTACCTTTGTAAAATAAAGCAATTTTGCCTATAAGGACTCATTTGCCCCTAATTGTCATAAAGCATGTAAAAACTGCTTGTATGCGTTAAAATAATAGTTAATATGCAGTTTGCATTTTCTTATGAGAGAATGATCCAAACCTGAATGTTATAGTGAAAATAGACTTACCTTTGTAAAATAAAGCAATTTTGCCTATAAGGACTCATTTGCACGCAATTGTCGTGAAGCATGTAAAAACTGCTTGTCTGCGTTAAAATAATGGTTAATATGCAGTTTGCATTTTCTTATGAGAGAATGATCCAAACCTGAATGTTATAGTGAAAATAGACTTACCTTTGTAAATTAAAGCAATTTTGCCTATAAGGACTTATTTGCACCTAATTGTCGTAAAGCATGTAAAAACTGCTTGTCTGCGTTTAAATAATGGTTAATATGCAGTTTGCATTTTCTTATGAGAGAATGATCCAAACCTGAATGTTATAGTGTAAATAAACTCACCTTTGTAAAATAAAGCAATTTTGCCTATAAGGACTCATTTGCACGCAATTGTCGTGAAGCATGTAAAAACTGCTTGTCTGCGTTAAAATAATGGTTAATATGCAGTTTGCATTTTCTTATGAGAGAATGATCCAAACCTGAATGTTATAGTGTAAATAGACTTACCTTCATGATATAAAGCAATTTTGCCTATAACGACTCATTTGCCCTTAATTGTCATAAAGCATGTAAAAACTGCTTGTAGCGTTAAAATAATGGTTGATATGCAGTTTGCATTTTCTTATGAGAGAATGATCCAAACCTGAATATTATAGTGTAAATAGACTTACCTTCATGAAATAAAGCAATTTTGCCTATAAGGACTCATTTGGCCCTAATTGTCATAAAGCATGTAAAAACTGCTTGTATGCGTTAAAATAATGGTTAATATGCAGTTTGCATTTTCTTATGAGAGAATGATCCAAGCCTGAATGTTATAGTGTAAATAGACTTACCTTCATAAAATAAAGCAATTTTGCCTATAAAGACTCATTTGCACCTAATTGTCATAAAGCATGTAAAAACTGCTTGTATGCGTTAAAATGATAGTAAATATGCAGTTTGCATTTTCTTATGAGCGAATGATCCAAACCTGAATGTTATAGTGTAAATAGACTTACCCTCATGAAATAAAGCAATTTTGCTTATAAGGACTCATTTGCACCTACTTGTCATAAAGCTTGTAAAAACTGCTTGTATGCGTTAAAATAATAGTTTATATGCAGTTTGCATTTTCTTATGAGAGAATGATCCAAACCTGAATGTTATAGTGAAAATAGACTTACCTTTGTAAAATAAAGCAATTTTGCCTATAAGGACTCATTTGCACCTAATTGTCGTAAAGCATGTAAAAACTGCTTGTCTGCGTTAAAATAAAGGTTAATATGCAGTTTGCATTTTCTTATGAGAGAATGATCCAAACCTGAATGTTATAGTGTAAATAGACTTACCCTCATGAAATAATGCAATTTTGCCTATAAAGACTCATTTGCACCTAATTGTCGTAAAGCATGTAAAAACTGCTTGTCTGCGTTAAAATAATGGTTAATATGCAGTTTGCATTTTCTTATGAGAGAATGATCCAAACCTTAATGTTATAGTGTAAATAGACTTACCCTCATGAAATAAACAATTTTGCCTATAAAGACTCATTTGCACCTGATTGTCGTAAAGCATGTATAAACTGCTTGTCTGCGTTTAAATAATGGTTAATAAATGCAGTTTGCATTTTCTTATGAGCGAATGATCCAAACCTGAATGTTATTGTGTAAATAGACTTACCCTCATGAAATAAAGCAAATTTGCTTATAAGGACTCATTTGCACCTAATTGTCATAAAGCTTGTAAAAACTGCTTGTATGCGTTAAAATAATAGTTAATATGCAGTTTGCATTTTCTTATGAGAGAATGATCCAAACCTGAATGTTATAGTGAAAATAGACTTACCTTTGTAAAATAAAGCAATTTTGCCTATAAGGACTCATTTGCACCTTATTGTCGTAAAGCATGTAAAAACTGCTTCTCTGCGTTAAAATAATGGTTAATATGCAGTTTGCATTTTCTTATGAGAGAATGATCCAAACCTGAATGTTATAGTGTAAATAGACTTACCTTCATGATATAAAGCAATTTTGCCTATAAGGACTCATTTGCCCCTAATTGTCATAAAGAATGTAAAAACTGCTTGTAGCGTTAAAATAATGGTTAATATGCAGTTTGCATTTTCTTATGAGAGAATGATCCAAACCTGAATATTACAGTGTAAATAGACTTACCTTCATGAAATAAAGCAATTTTGCCTATAAGGACTTATTTGGCCCTAATTGTCATAAAGCATGTAAAAACTGCTTGTATGCGTTAAAATAATGGTTAATATGCAGTTTGCATTTTCTTATGAGAGAATGATCCAAACCTGAATGTTATAGTGTAAATAGACTTACCTTTATGATCTAAAGCAATTTTGCCTATAAAGACTCATTTGCACCTAATTGTCATAAAGCATGTAAAAACTGCTTGTATGCGTTAAAATGATAGTAAATATGCAGTTTGCATTTTCTTATGAGCGAATGATCCAAACCAGAATGTTATAGTGTAAATAGACTTACCCTCATGAAATAAACCAATTTTGCTTATAAGGACTCATTTGGCCCTAATTGTCATAAAGCATGTAAAAACTGCTTGTATGCGTTAAAATAATGGTTAATATGCAGTTTGCATTTTCTTATGAGAGAATGATCCAAACCTGAATGTTATAGTGTAAATAGACTTACCTTCATAAAATAAAGCAATTTTGCCTATAAGGACTCATTTGCCCCTAATTGTCATAAAGCATGTAAAAACTGCTTGTATGCGTTAAAATAATGGTTAATATGCAGTTTGCATTTTCTTATGAGAGAATGATGCAAACCTGAATGTTATAGTGAAAATAGACTTACCTTTGTAAAATAAAGCAATTTTGCCTATAAGGACTCCTTTGCACTTAATTGTCGTAAAGCATGTAAAAACTGCTTGTCAGCGTTAAAATAATGGTTAATATGCAGTTTGCATTTTCTTATGAGAGAATGATCCAAACCTGAATGTTATAGTGTAAATAGACTTACCCTCATGAAATAAAGCAATTTTGCCTATAAAGACTCATTTGCACCTAATTGTCAAAAAGCATGTAAAAACTGCTTGTATGCGTTAAAATAATGGTTAATATGCAGTTTGCATTTTCTTATGAGAGAATGATCCAAACCTGAATGTTATAGTGTAAATAGACTTACCCTCATGAAATAAAGCAATTTTGCCTATAAAGACTCATTTGCACCTAATTGTCGTAAAGCATGTAAAAACTGCTTGTCTGCGTTAAAATAATGGTTAATATGCAGTTTGCATTTTCTTATGAGAGAATGATCCAAACCTGAATGTTATAGTGTAAATAGACTAACCTTCATGAAATAAAGCAATTTTGCCTATAAGGACTCATTTGCCCCTAATTGTCATAAAGCATGTAAAAACTGCTTGTAGCGTTAAAATAATGGTTAATATGCAGTTTGCATTTTCTTATGAGAGAATGATCCAAACCTGAATGTTATAGTGAAAATAGACTTACCTTTGTAAAATAAAGCAATTTTGCCTGTAAGGACTCATTTGCACCTAATTGTCGTAAAGCATGTAAAAACTGCTTGTCTGCGTTTAAATAATGGTTAATATGCAGTTTGCATTTTCTTATGAGAGAATGATCCAAACCTGAATGTTATAGTGTAAATAAACCTACCTTTGTAAAATAAAGCAATTTTGCCTATAAGGACTCATTTGCACGCAATTGTCGTGAAGCATGTAAAAACTGCTTGTCTGCGTTAAAATAATGGTTAATATGCAGTTTGCATTTTCTTATGAGAGAATGATCCAAACCTGAATGTTATAGTGTAAATAGACTTACCTTCATGATATAAAGCAATTTTGCCCATAAGGACTCATTTGCCCCTAATTGTCATAAAGCATGTAAAAACTGCTTGTAGCGGTAAAATAATGGTTAATATGCAGTTTGCATTTTCTTATGAGAGAATGATCCAAACCTGAATGTTATAGTGTAAATAGATTTACCTTCATGAAATAAAGCAATTTTGCCTATAAAGACTCATTTGCACCTAATTGTCATAAAGCATGTAAAAACTGCTTGTATGCGTTACAATGATAGTAAATATGCAGTTTGCATTTTCTTATGAGCAAATGATCCAAACCTGAATGTTATAGTGTAAATAGACTTACCCTCATGAAATAAAGCAAATTTGATTATAAGGACTCATTTGCACCTAATTGTCATAAAGCTTGTAAAAACTGCTTGTATGCGTTAAAATAATAGTTAATATGCAGTTTGCATTTTCTTATGAGAGAATGATCCAAACCTGAATGTTATAGTGAAAATAGACTTACCTTTGTAAAATAAAGCAATTTTGCCTATAAGGACTCATTTGCACCTAATTGTCGTAAAGCATGTAAAAACTGCTTGTCTGCGTTTAAATAATGGTTAATATGCAGTTTGCATTTTCTTATGAGAGAATGATCCAAACCTGAATGTTATAGTGTAAATAGACTTACCTTCATAAAATAAAGCAATTTTGCCTATAAGGACTCATTTGCCCCTAATTGTCATAAAGCATGTAAAAACTGCTTGTATGCGTTAAAATAATAGTTAATATGCAGTTTGCATTTTCTTATGAGAGAATGATCCAAACCTGAATGTTATAGTGAAAATAGACTTACCTTTGTAAAATAAAGCAATTTTGCCTAAAAGGACTCATTTGCACGCAATTGTCGTGAAGCATGTAAAAACTGCTTGTCTGCGTTAAAATAATGGTTAATATGCAGTTTGCATTTTCTTATGAGAGAATGATCCAAACCTGAATGTTATAGTGAAAATAGACTTACCTTTGTAAATTAAAGCAATTTTGCCTATAAGGACTTATTTGCACCTAATTGTCGTAAAGCATGTAAAAACTGCTTGTCTGCGTTTAAATAATGGTTAATATGCAGTTTGCATTTTCTTATGAGAGAATGATCCAAACCTGAATGTTATAGTGTAAATAAACTCACCTTTGTAAAATAAAGCAATTTTGCCTATAAGGACTCATTTGCACGCAATTGTCGTGAAGCATGTAAAAACTGCTTGTCTGCGTTAAAATAATGGTTAATATGCAGTTTGCATTTTCTTATGAGAGAATGATCCAAACCTGAATGTTATAGTGTAAATAGACTTACCTTCATGATATAAAGCAATTTTGCCTATAACGACTCATTTGCCCTTAATTGTCATAAAGCATGTAAAAACTGCTTGTAGCGTTAAAATAATGGTTGATATGCAGTTTGCATTTTCTTATGAGAGAATGATCCAAACCTGAATATTATAGTGTAAATAGACTTACCTTCATGAAATAAAGCAATTTTGCCTATAAGGACTCATTTGGCCCTAATTGTAATAAAGCATGTAAAAACTGCTTGTATGCGTTAAAATAATGGTTAATATGCAGTTTGCATTTTCTTATGAGAGAATGATCCAAACCTGAATGTTATAGTGTAAATAGACTTACCTTCATAAAATAAAGCAATTTTGCCTATAAAGACTCATTTGCACCTAATTGTCATAAAGCATGTAAAAACTGCTTGTATGCGTTAAAATGATAGTAAATATGCAGTTTGCATTTTCTTATGAGCGAATGATCCAAACCTGAATGTTATAGTGTAAATAGACTTACCCTCATGAAATAAAGCAATTTTGCTTATAAGGACTCATTTGCACCTAATTGTCATAAAGCTTGTAAAAACTGCTTGTATGCGTTAAAATAATAGTTTATATGCAGTTTGCATTTTCTTATGAGAGAATGATCCAAACCTGAATGTTATAGTGAAAATAGACTTACCTTTGTAAAATAAAGCAATTTTGCCTATAAGGACTCATTTGCACCTAATTGTCGTAAAGCATGTAAAAACTGCTTGTCTGCGTTAAAATAATGGTTAATATGCAGTTTGCATTTTCTTATAAGAGAATGATCCAAACCTGAATGTTATAGTGTAAATAGACTTACCCTCATGAAATAATGCAATTTTGCCTATAAAGACTCATTTGCACCTAATTGTCGTAAAGCATGTAAAAACTGCTTGTCTGCGTTAAAATAATGGTTAATATGCAGTTTGCATTTTCTTATGAGAGAATGATCCAAACCTGAATGTTATAGTGTAAATAGACTTACCCTCATGAAATAAACAATTTTGCCTATAAAGACTCATTTGCACCTGATTGTCGTAAAGCATGTATAAACTGCTTGTCTGCGTTTAAATAATGGTTAATAAATGCAGTTTGCATTTTCTTATGAGAGAATGATCCAAACCTGAATTGTAAAGTGTAAATAGACTTACCTTCATAAAATAAAGCAATTTTGCCTATAAGGACTCATTTGCCCCTAATTGTCATAAAGCATGTAAAAACTGCTTGTATGCGTTAAAATAATGGTTAATGTGCAGTTTGCATTTTCTTATGAGAGAATGATCCAAACCTGAATGTTATAGTGTAAATAGACTTACCTTTGTAAAATAAAGCAATTTTGCCTATAAGGACTCATTTGCACGCAATTGTCGTAAAGCATGTAAAAACTGCTTGTCTTCGTGAAAATGATAGTAAATATGCAGTTTGCATTTTCTTATGAGAGAATGATCCAAACCTGAATGTTATAGTGTAAATAGACTTACCCTCATGAAATAAAGCAATTTTGCCTATAAAGACTCATTTGCACCTAATTGTCGTAAAGCATGTAAAAACTGCTTGTCTGCGTTAAAATAATGGTTAATATGCAGTTTGCATTTTCTTATGAGAGAAAGATTCAAACCTGAATGTTATAGTGTAAATAGACTTACCTTCATGAAATAAAGCAATTTTGCCTATAAAGACTCATTTGCACCTAATTGTCATAAAGCATGTACAAACTGCTTGTATGCGTTAAAATGATAGTAAACATGTAGTTTGCATTTTCTTATGAGAGAATGATCCAAACCTGAATGTTATAGTGTAAATAGACTTACCCTCATAAAATAAAGCGATTTTACTTATAAGGACTTATTTGCACCTAATTGTCATAAAGCTTGTAAAAACTGCTTGTATGCGTTAAAATAATAGTTAATATGCAGTTTGCATTTTCTTATGAGAGAATGATCCAAACCTGAATGTTATAGTGAAAATAGACTTACCTTTGTAAAATAAAGCAATTTTGCCTATAAGGACTCATTTGCACTTAATTGTCGTAAAGCATGTAAAAACTGCTTGTCAGCGTTAAAATAATGGTTAATATGCAGTTTGCATTTTCTTATGAGAGAATGATCCAAACCTGAATGTTATAGTGTAAATAGACTTACCCTCATGAAATAAAGCAATTTTGCCTATAAAGACTCATTTGCACCTAATTGCCAAAAAGCATGTAAAAACTGCTTGTATGCGTTAAAATGATAGTAAATATGCAGTTTGCATTTTCTTATGAGAGAATGATCCAAACCTGAATGTTATAGTGTAAATAGACTTACCCTCATGAAATAAAGCAATTTTGCCTATAAAGAGTCATTTGCACCTAATTGTCATAAAGCATGTAAAAACTGCTTGTATGCGTTAAAATAATAGTTAATATGCAGTTTGCATTTTCTTATAAGAGAATGATCTAGACCTGAGTGTTATAGTTTAAGTAAACTTACCTTTGTAAAATAAAGCAATTTTGCCTATAAGGACTCAATTGCACCTAATTGTCGTAAAGCATGTAAAAACTGCTTGTCTGCGTTAAAATAATGGTTAATATGCAGTTTGCATTTTCTTATGAGAGAATGATCCAAACCTGAATGTTATAGTGTAAATAGACTTACCCTCATAAAATAAAGCGATTTTACTTATAAGGACTTATTTGCACCTAATTGTCATAAAGCTTGTAAAAACTGCTTGTATGCGTTAAAATAATAGTTAATATGCAGTTTGCATTTTCTTATGAGAGAATGATCCAAACCTGAATGTTATAGTGAAAATAGACTTACCTTTGTAAAATAAAGCAATTTTGCCTATAAGGACTCATTTGCACTTAATTGTCGTAAAGCATGTAAAAACTGCTTGTCAGCGTTAAAATAATGGTTAATATGCAGTTTGCATTTTCTTATGAGAGAATGATCCAAACCTGAATGTTATAGTGTAAATAGACTTACCCTCATGAAATAAAGCAATTTTGCCTATAAAGACTCATTTGCACCTAATTGCCAAAAAGCATGTAAAAACTGCTTGTATGCGTTAAAATGATAGTAAATATGCAGTTTGCATTTTCTTATGAGAGAATGATCCAAACCTGAATGTTATAGTGTAAATAGATTTACCCTCATGAAATAAAGCAATTTTGCCTATAAAGAGTCATTTGCACCTAATTGTCATAAAGCATGTAAAAACTGCTTGTATGCGTTAAAATAATAGTTAATATGCAGTTTGCATTTTCTTATAAGAGAATGATCTAGACCTGCGTGTTATAGTTTAAGTAAACTTACCTTTGTAAAATAAAGCAATTTTGCCTATAAGGACTCAATTGCACCTAATTGTCATAAAGCATGTAAAAACTGCTCGGCTGCGTTAAAATAATGTTTAAAATGCAGTTTGCATTTTCTTATAAGAGAATGATCCAAACCTGAATGTTATAGTGAAAGTAGACTTACCTTTGTAAAATAAAGCAATTTTGCCTATAAGGACTCATTTGCACCTAATTGTCGTAAAGCATGTAAAAACTGCTTGTCTGCGTTTAAATAATGGTTAATATGCAGTTTGCATTTTCTTATGAGAGAATGATCCAAACCTAATTGATATAGTGTAAATAGACTTACCTTCATAAAATAAAGCAATTTTGCCTATAAGCACTCATTTGCCCCTAATTGTCATAAAGCATGTAAAAACTGCTTGTATGCGTTAAAATAATAGTTAATATGCAGTTTGCATTTTCTTATGAGAGAATGATCCAAACCTGAATGTTATAGTGAAAATAGACTTACCTTTGTAAAACAAAGCAATTTTGCCTATAAGGACTCATTTGCATCTAATTGTCGTAAAGCATGTAAAAACTGCTTGTCTGCGTTTAAATAATGGTTAATATGCAGTTTGCATTTTCTTATGAGAGAATGATCCAAACCTGAATGTTATAGTGTAAATAGACTTACCTTCATAAAATTAAGCAATTTTGCCTATAAGGACTTATTTGCACGCAATTGTCGTGAAGCATGTAAAAACTGCTTGTCTGCGTTAAAATAATGGTTAATATGCAGTTTGCATTTTCTTATGAGAGAATGATCCAAACCTGAATGTTATAGTGTAAATAGACTTACCTTCATGATATAAAGCAATTTTGCCTATAAGGACTCATTTGTTTCTAATTGTCATAAAGCATGTAAAAACTGCTTGTAGCGTTAAAATAATGGTTAATATGCAGTTTGCATTTTCTTATGAGAGAATGATCCAAACCTGAATATTATAGTGTAAATAGACTTACCTTTATAAAATAAAGCAATTTTGCCTATAAGGACTCATTTGGCCCTAATTGTCATAAAGCATGTAAAAACTGCTTGTATGCATTAAAATAATGGTTAATATGCAGTTTGCATTTTCTTATGAGAGAATGATCCAAACCTGAATGTTATAGTGTAAATAGACTTACCTTCATGAAATAAAGCAATTTTGCCTATAAAGACTCATTTGCACCTAATTGTCATAAAGCATGTAAAAACTGCTTGTATGCGTTAAAATGATAGTAAATATGCAGTTTGCATTTTCTTATGAGCGAATGATCCAAACCTGAATGTTATAGTGTAAATAGACTTACCCTCATGAAATAAAGCAATTTTGCTTATAAGGACTCATTTGCCCCTAATTGTCATAAAGCATGTAAAAACTGCTTGTATGCATTAAAATAATGGTTAATATGCAGTTTGCATTTTCTTATGAGAGAATGATCCAAACCTGAATGTTATAGTGTAAATAAACTCACCTTTGTAAAATAAAGCAATTTTGCCTATAAGGACTCATTTGCACGCAATTGTCGTGAAGGATGTAAAAACTGCTTGTCTGCGTTAAAATAATGGTTAATATGCAGTTTGCATTTTCTTATGAGAGAATGATCCAAACCTGAATGTTATAGTGTAAATAGACTTACCTTCATGATATAAAGCAATTTTGCCTATAAGGACTCATTTGCCCTTAATTGTCATAAAGCATGTAAAACCTGCTTGTAGCGTTAAAATAATGGTTAATATGCAGTTTGCATTTTCTTATGAGAGAATGATCCAAACCTGAATATTATAGTGTAAATAGACTTACCTTCATGAAATAAAGCAATTTTGCCTATAAGGACTTATTTGGCCCTAATTGTCATAAAGCATGTAAAAACTGCTTGTATGCGTTAAAATAATGGTTAATATGCAGTTTGCATTTTCTTATGAGAGAATGATCCAAACCTGAATGTTATAGTGTAAATAGACTTACCTTCATAAAATAAAGCAATTTTGCCTATAAAGACTCATTTGCACCTAATTGTCATAAAGCATGTAAAAACTGCTTGTATGCGTTAAAATGATAGTAAATATGCAGTTTGCATTTTCTTATGAGCGAATGATCCAAACCTGAATGTTATAGTGTAAATAGACTTACCCTCATGAAATAAAGCAATTTTGCTTATAAGGACACATTTGCACCTAATTGTCATAAAGCTTGTAAAAACTGCTTGTATGCGTTAAAATAATAGTTTATATGCAGTTTGCATTTTCTTATGAGAGAATGATCCAAACCTGAATGTTATAGTGAAAATAGACTTACCTTTGTAAAACAAAGCAATTTTGCCTATAAGGACTCATTTGCATCTAATTGTCGTAAAGCATGTAAAAACTGCTTGTCTGCGTTTAAATAATGGTTAATATGCAGTTTGCATTTTCTTATGAGAGAATGATCCAAACCTGAATGTTATAGTGTAAATAGACTTACCTTCATAAAATTAAGCAATTTTGCCTATAAGGACTTATTTGCACGCAATTGTCGTGAAGCATGTAAAAACTGCTTGTCTGCGTTAAAATAATGGTTAATATGCAGTTTGCATTTTCTTATGAGAGAATGATCCAAACCTGAATGTTATAGTGTAAATAGACTTACCTTCATGATATAAAGCAATTTTGCCTATAAGGACTCATTTGTTTCTAATTGTCATAAAGCATGTAAAAACTGCTTGTAGCGTTAAAATAATGGTTAATATGCAGTTTGCATTTTCTTATGAGAGAATGATCCAAACCTGAATATTATAGTGTAAATAGACTTACCTTTATAAAATAAAGCAATTTTGCCTATAAGGACTCATTTGGCCCTAATTGTCATAAAGCATGAAAAAACTGCTTGTATGCATTAAAATAATGGTTAATATGCAGTTTGCATTTTCTTATGAGAGAATGATCCAAACCTGAATGTTATAGTGTAAATAGACTTACCTTCATGAAATAAAGCAATTTTGACTATAAAGACTCATTTGCACCTAATTGTCATAAAGCATGTAAAAACTGCTTGTATGCGTTAAAATGATAGTAAATATGCAGTTTGCATTTTCTTATGAGCGAATGATCCAAACCTGAATGTTATAGTGTAAATAGACTTACCCTCATGAAATAAATCAATTTTGCTTATAAGGACTCATTTGCCCCTAATTGTCATAAAGCATGTAAAAACTGCTTGTATGCATTAAAATAATGGTTAATATGCAGTTTGCATTTTCTTATGAGAGAATGATCCAAACCTGAATGTTATAGTGTAAATAAACTCACCTTTGTAAAATAAAGCAATTTTGCCTATAAGGACTCATTTGCACGCAATTGTCGTGAAGCATGTAAAAACTGCTTGTCTGCGTTAAAATAATGGTTAATATGCAGTTTGCATTTTCTTATGAGAGAATGATCCAAACCTGAATGTTATAGTGTAAATAGACTTACCTTCATGATATAAAGCAATTTTGCCTATAAGGACTCATTTGCCCTTAATTGTCATAAAGCATGTAAAACCTGCTTGTAGCGTTAAAATAATGGTTAATATGCAGTTTGCATTTTCTTATGAGAGAATGATCCAAACCTGAATATTATAGTGTAAATAGACTTACCTTCATGAAATAAAGCAATTTTGCCTATAAGGACTTATTTGGCCCTAATTGTCATAAAGCATGTAAAAACTGCTTGTATGCGTTAAAATAATGGTTAATATGCAGTTTGCATTTTCTTATAAGAGAATGATCCAAACCTGAATGTTATAGTGTAAATAGACTTACCTTCATAAAATAAAGCAATTTTGCCTATAAAGACTCATTTGCACCTAATTGTCATAAAGCATGTAAAAACTGCTTGTATGCGTTAAAATGATAGTAAATATGCAGTTTGCATTTTCTTATGAGCGAATGATCCAAACCTGAATGTTATAGTGTAAATAGACTTACCCTCATGAAATAAAGCAATTTTGCTTATAAGGACTCATTTGCACCTAATTGTCATAAAGCTTGTAAAAACTGCTTGTATGCGTTAAAATAATAGTTTATATGCAGTTTGCATTTTCTTATGAGAGAATGATCCAAACCTGAATGTTATAGTGAAAATAGACTTACCTTTGTAAAATAAAGCAATTTTGCCTATAAGGACTCATTTGCACCTAATTGTCGTAAAGCATGTAAAAACTGCTTGTCTGCGTTAAAATAATGGTTAATATGCAGTTTGCATTTTCTTATGAGAGAAAGATCCAAACCTGAATGTTATAGTGTAAATAGACTTACCCTCATGAAATAAAGCAATTTTGCCTATAAAGACTCATTTGCACCTAATTGTCGTAAAGCATGTAAAAACTGCTTGTCTGCGTTAAAATAATGGTTATTATGCAGTTTGCATTTTCTTATGAGAGAATGATCCAAACCTGAATGTTATAGTGTAAATAGACTTACCCTCATAAAATAAAGCAATTTTGCCTATAAAGACTCATTTGCACCTAATTGTCGTAAAGCATGTAAAAACTGCTTGTCTGCGTTAAAATAATAGTTAATATGCAGTTTGCATTTTCTTATGAGAGAATGATCTAAACCTGAGTGTTATAGTTTAAGTAAACTTACCTTTGTAAAATAAAGCAATTTTGCCTATAAGGACTCATTTGCACCTAATTGTCGTAAAGCATGTAAAAACTGATTGTCTGCGTTAAAATAATGGTTAATATGCAGTTTGCATTTTCTTATGAGAGAATGATCCAAACCTGAATGTTATAGTGTAAATAGACTTACCTTCATAAAATAAAGCAATTTTGCCTATAATGACTCATTTGCACGCAATTGTCGTGAAGCATGTAAAAACTGCTTGTCTGCGTTAAAATAATGGTTAATATGCAGTTTGCATTTTCTTATGAGAGAATGATCCAAACCTGATTGTTATAGTGAAAGTAGACTTACCTTTGTAAAATAAAACAATTTTGCCTTTAAGGACTTATTTGCACCTAATTGTCGTAAACCATGTAAAAACTGCTTGTCTGCGTTAAAATAATGGTTTATATGCAGTTTGCATTTTCTTATGAGAAAATAATCCAAACCTGAATGTTATAGTGTAAATAGACTTACCTTCATGAAATAAAGCAATTTTGCCTATAAGGACTCATTTGCCCCTAATTGTCATAAAGCATGTAAAAACTGCTTGTATGCGTTAAAATAATGGTTAATATGCAGTTTGCATTTTCTTATGAGAGAATGATCCAAACCTGAATGTTATAGTGTAAATAGACTTACCTTTGTAAAATAAAGCAATTTTGCCTATAAGGACTCATTAGCACGCAATTGTCGTGAAGCATGTAAAAACTGCTTGTCTGCGTGAAAATGATAGTAAATATGCAGTTTGCATTTTCTTATGAGAGAATGATCCAAACCTGAATGTTATAGTGTAAATAGACTTACCCTCATGAAATAAAGCAATTTTGCCTATAAAGACTCATTTGCACCTAATTGTCGTAAAGCATGTAAAAACTGCTTGTCTGCGTTAAAAAAATGGTTAATATGCAGTTTGCATTTTCTTATGAGAGAATGATCCAAACCTGAATGTTATAGTGTAAATAAACTTACCTGTGTAAAATAAAGCAATTTTGCCTATAAGGACTCATTTGCACGCAATTGTCGTGAAGCATGTAAAAACTGCTTGCCTGCGTTAAAATAATGGTTAATATGCAGTTTGCATTTTCTTATGAGAGAATGATCCAAACCTGAATGTTATAGTGTAAATAGACTTACCTTCATGATATAAAGCAATTTTGCCTATAAGGACTCATTTGCCCCTAATTGTCATAAAGCATGTAAAAACTGCTTGTAGCGTTAAAATAATGGTTTATATGCAGTTTGCATTTTCTTATGAGAGAATGATCCAAACCTGAATATTACAGTGTAAATAGACTTACCTTCATGAAATAAAGCAATTTTGCCTATAAGGACTCATTTGGCCCTAATTGTCATAAAGCATGTAAAAACTGCTTGTATGCGTTAAAATAATGGTTAATATGCAGTTTGCATTTTCTTATAAGAGAATGATCTAAACCTGAGTGTTATAGTTTAAGTAAACTTACCTTTGTAAAATAAAGCAATTTTGCCTATAAGGACTCATTTGCACGCAATTGTCGTTAAGCATGTAAAAACTGCTTGTCTGCGTTAAAATAATGGTTAATATGCAGTTTGCATTTTCTTATGAGAGAATGATCCAAACCTGAATGTTATAGTGTAAATAGATTTACCTTCATGAAATAAAGCAATTTTTTCTATAAAGACTCATTTGCACCTAATTGTCATAAAGCATGTAAAAACTGCTTGTATGCGTTACAATGATAGTAAATATGCAGTTTGCATTTTCTTATGAGCGAATGATCCAAACCTGAATGTTATAGTGTAAATAGACTTACCCTCATGAAATAAAGCAAATTTGCTTATAAGGACTCATTTGCACCTACTTGTCATAAAGCTTGTTAAAACTGCTTGTATGCGTTAAAATAATAGTTAATATGCAGTTTGCATTTTCTTATGAGAGAATGATCCAAACCTGAATGTTATAGTGAAAATAGACTTACCTTTGTAAAATAAAGCAATTTTGCCTATAAGGACTCATTTGCACCTAATTGTCGTAAAGCATGTAAAAACTGCTTGTCTGCGTTTAAATAATGGTTAATATGCAGTTTGCATTTTCTTATGAGAGAATGATCCAAACCTGAATGTTATAGTGTAAATAGACTTACCTTCATAAAATAAAGCAATTTTGCCTATAAGGACTCATTTGCCACTAATTGTCATAAAGCATGTAAAAACTGCTTGTATGCGTTAAAATAATAGTTACTATGCAGTTTGCATTTTCTTATGAGAGAATGATCAAAACCTGAATGTTATAGTGTAAATAGACTTACCTTCATAAAATAAAGCAATTTTGCCTATAAGGACTCATTTGCACGCAATTGTCGTGAAGCATGTAAAAACTGCTTGTCTGCGTTAAAATAATGGTTAATATGCAGTTTGCATTTTCTTATGAGAGAATGATCCAAACCTGAATGTTATAGTGTAAATAGACTTACCTTCATGATATAAAGCAATTTTGCCTATAAGGACTCATTTGCCCCTAATTGTCATAAAGCATGTAAAAACTGCTTGTAGCGTTAAAATAATGGTTAATATGCAGTTTGCATTTTCTTATGAGAAAATAATCCAAACCTGAATGTTATAGTGTAAATAGACTTACCTTCATGAAATAAAGCAATTTTGCCTATAAGGACTCATTTGCCCCTAATTGTCATAAAGCATGTAAAAACTGCTTGTATGCGTTACAATGATAGTAAATATGCAGTTTGCATTTTCTTATGAGCGAATGATCCAAACCTGAATGTTATAGTGTAAATAGACTAACCCTCATGAAATAAAGCAAATTTGCTTATAAGGACTCATTTGGCCCTAATTGTCATAAAGCATGTAAAAACTGCTTGTATGCGTTAAAATAATGGTTAATATGCAGTTTGCATTTTCTTATGAGAGAATGATCCAAACCTGAATGTTATAGTGTAAAAAGACTAACCTTCATGAAATAAAGCAATTTTGCCTATAAAGACTCATTTGCACTTAATTGTCATAAAGCATGTAAAAACTGCTTGTATGCGTTACAATGATAGTAAATATGCAGTTTGCATTTTCTTATGAGCGAATGATCCAAACCTGAATGTTATAGTGTAAATAGACTTACCCTCATGAAATAAAGCAAATTTGCTTATAAGGACTCATTTGCACCTAATTGTCATAAAGCTTGTAAAAACTGCTTGTATGCGTTAAAATGATAGTAAATATGCAGTTTGCATTTTCTTATGAGCGAATGATCCAAACCTGAATGTTATAGTGTAAATAGACTTACCCTCATGAAATAAAGCAATTTTGCTTATAAGGACTCATTTGCACCTAATTGTCATAAAGCTTGTAAAAACTGCTTGTATGCGTTAAAATAATAGTTAATATGCAGTTTGCATTTTCTTATGAGAGAATGATCCAAACCTGAATGTTATAAAGAAAATAGACTTACCTTTGTAAAATAAAGCAATTTTGCCTATAAGGACTCATTTGCACCTAATTGTCTTAAAGCATGTAAAAACTGCTTGTCTGCGGTTAAATAATGGTTAATATGCAGTTTGCATTTTCTTATGAGAGAATGATCCAAACCTGAATGTTATAGTGTAAATAGACTTACCTTCATAAAATAAAGCAATTTTGCCTATAAGGACTCATTTGCCCCTAATTGTCATAAAGCATGTAAAAACTTCTTGCATGCGTTAAAATAATTGTTAATAGGCAGTTTGCATTTTCTTATGAGAGAATGATCCAAACCTGAATGTTATAGTGTAAATAGACTTACCTTCATGAAATAAAGCAATTTTGCCTATAAAGACTCATTTGCACTTAATTGTCATAAAGCATGTAAAAACTGCTTGTATGCGTTACAATGATAGTAAATATGCAGTTTGCATTTTCTTATGAGCGAATGATCCAAACCTGAATGTTATAGTGTAAATAGACTTACCCTCATGAAATAAAGCAAATTTGCTTATAAGGACTCATTTGCACCTAATTGTCATAAAGCTTGTAAAAACTGCTTGTATGCGTTAAAATAATGGTTAATATGCAGTTTGCATTTTCTAATGAGAGAATGATCCAAACCTGAATGTTATAGTGTAAATAGACTTACCTTCATGAAATAAAGCAATTTTGCCTATAAAGACTCATTTGCACTTAATTGTCATAAAGCATGTAAAAACTGCTTGTATGCGTTACAATGATAGTAAATATGCAGTTTGCATTTTCTTATGAGCGAATGATCCAAACCTGAATGTTATAGTGTAAATAGACTTACCCTCATGAAATAAAGCAAATTTGCTTATAAGGACTCATTTGCACCTAATTGTCATAAAGCTTGTAAAAACTGCTTGTATGCGTTAAAATAATGGTTAATATGCAGTTTGCATTTTCTTATGAGAGAATGATCCAAACCTGAATTGTATAGTGTAAATAAACTTACCTGTGTAAAATAAAGCAATTTTGCCTATAAGGACTCATTTGCACGCAATTGTCGTGAAGCATGTAAAATTTGCTTGTCTGCGTTAAAATAATGGTTAATATGCAGTTTGCATTTTCTTATGAGAGAATGATTCAAACCTGAATGTTATAGTGTAAATAGACTTACCTTCATGATATAAAACAATTTTGCCTATAAGGACTCATTTGCCCCTAATTGTCATAAAGCATGTAAAAACTGCTTGTAGCGTTAAAATAATGGTTAATAATATGCAGTTTGCATTTTCTTATGAGAGAATGATCCAAACCTAAATGTTATAGTGTAAATAGACTTACCTTCATAAAATAAAGCAATTTTGCCTATAAGGACTCATTTGCACGCAATTGTCGTGAAGCATGTAAAAACTGCTTGTCTTCGTTAAAATAATGGTTAATATGCAGTTTGCATTTTCTTATGAGAGAATGATCCAAACCTGAATGTTATAGTGTAAATAGACTTACCTTCATGATATAAAGCAATTTTGCCTATAAGGACTCATTTGCCCCTAATTGTCATAAAGCATGTAAAAACTGCTTGTAGCGTTAAACTAATGGTTAATATGCAGTTTGCATTTTCTTATGAGAGAATGATCCAAACCTGAATGTTATTTTGTAAATAGACTTACCTTCGAGATATAAGCAATTTTGCCTATAAAGACTCATTTGCACCTAATTGTCATAAAGCATGTAAAAACTGCTTGTATGCGTTACAATGATAGTAAATATGCAGTTTGCATTTTCTTATGAGCGAATGATCCGAACCTGAATGTTATAGTGTAAATAGACTTACCCTCATGAAATAAAGCAAATTTGCTTATAAGGACTCATTTGCACCTAATTGTCATAAAGCTTGTAAAAACTGCTTGTATGCGTTAAAATAATAGTTAATATCCAGTTTGCATTTTCTTATGAGAGAATGATCCAAACCTAAATGTTATAGTGTAAATAGACTTACATTCATAAAATAAAGCAATTTTGCCTATAAGGACTCATTTGCACGCAATTGTCGTGAAGCATGTAAAAACTGCTTGTCTGCGTTAAAATAATGGTTAATATGCAGTTTGCATTTTCTTATGAGAGAATGATCCAAACCTGAATGTTATAGTGTAAATAGACTTACCTTCATGATATAAAGCAATTTTGTCTATAAGGACTCATTTGCCCCTAATTGTCATAAAGCATGTAAAAACTGCTTGTAGCGTTAAACTAATGGTTAATATGCAGTTTGCATTTTCTTATGAGAGAATGATCCAAACCTGAATGTTATTTTGTAAATAGACTTACCTTCATGATATAAGCAAATTTGCCTATAAAGACTCATTTGCACCTAATTGTCATAAAGCATGTAAAAACTGCTTGTATGCGTTACAATGATAGTAAATATGCAGTTTGCATTTTCTTATGAGCGAATGATCCGAACCTGAATGTTATAGTGTAAATAGACTTACCCTCATGAAATAAAGCAAATTTGCTTATAAGGACTCATTTGCACCTAATTGTCGTAAAGCATGTAAAAACTGCTTGTCTGCGTTAAAATAATGGTTAATATGCAGTTTGCATTTTCTTATGAGAGAATGATCCAAACCTGAATGTTATAGTGTAAATAGACTTACCCTCATGAAATAACGCAATTTTGCCTATAAAGACTCATTTGCACCTAATTGTCGTAAAGCATGTAAAAACTGCTTGTCTGCGTTAAAAAAATGGTTAATATGCAGTTTGCATTTTCTTATGAGAGAATGATCCAAACCTGAATGTTATAGTGTAAATAAACTTACCTTTGTAAAACAAAGCAATTTTGCCTATAAGGACTCATTTGCATCTAATTGTCGTAAAGCATGTAAAAACTGCTTGTCTGCGTTTAAATAATGGTTAATATGCAGTTTGCATTTTCTTATGAGAGAATGATCCAAACCTGAATGTTATAGTGTAAATAGACTTACCTTCATAAAATTAAGCAATTTTGCCTATAAGGACTTATTTGCACGCAATTGTCGTGAAGCATGTAAAAACTGCTTGTCTGCGTTAAAATAATGGTTAATATGCAGTTTGCATTTTCTTATGAGAGAATGATCCAAACCTGAATGTTATAGTGTAAATAGACTTACCTTCATGATATAAAGCAATTTTGCCTATAAGGACTCATTTGTTTCTAATTGTCATAAAGCATGTAAAAACTGCTTGTAGCGTTAAAATAATGGTTAATATGCAGTTTGCATTTTCTTATGAGAGAATGATCCAAACCTGAATATTATAGTGTAAATAGACTTACCTTTATAAAATAAAGCAATTTTGCCTATAAGGACTCATTTGGCCCTAATTGTCATAAAGCATGTAAAAACTGCTTGTATGCATTAAAATAATGGTTAATATGCAGTTTGCATTTTCTTATGAGAGAATGATCCAAACCTGAATGTTATAGTGTAAATAGACTTACCTTCATGAAATAAAGCAATTTTGCCTATAAAGACTCATTTGCACCTAATTGTCATAAAGCATGTAAAAACTGCTTGTATGCGTTAAAATGATAGTAAATATGCAGTTTGCATTTTCTTATGAGCGAATGATCCAAACCTGAATGTTATAGTGTAAATAGACTTACCCTCATGAAATAAATCAATTTTGCTTATAAGGACTCATTTGCCCCTAATTGTCATAAAGCATGTAAAAACTGCTTGTATGCATTAAAATAATGGTTAATATGCAGTTTGCATTTTCTTATGAGAGAATGATCCAAACCTGAATGTTATAGTGTAAATAAACTCACCTTTGTAAAATAAAGAAATTTGGCCTATAAGGACTCATTTGCACGCAATTGTCGTGAAGCATGTAAAAACTGCTTGTCTGCGTTAAAATAATGGTTAATATGCAGTTTGCATTTTCTTATGAGAGAATGATCCAAACCTGAATGTTATAGTGTAAATAGACTTACCTTCATGATATAAAGCAATTTTGCCTATAAGGACTCATTTGCCCTTAATTGTCATAAAGCATGTAAAACCTGCTTGTAGCGTTAAAATAATGGTTAATATGCAGTTTGCATTTTCTTATGAGAGAATGATCCAAACCTGAATATTATAGTGTAAATAGACTTACCTTCATGAAATAAAGCAATTTTGCCTATAAGGACTTATTTGGCCCTAATTGTCATAAAGCATGTAAAAACTGCTTGTATGCGTTAAAATAATGGTTAATATGCAGTTTGCATTTTCTTATAAGAGAATGATCCAAACCTGAATGTTATAGTGTAAATAGACTTACCTTCATAAAATAAAGCAATTTTGCCTATAAAGACTCATTTGCACCTAATTGTCATAAAGCATGTAAAAACTGCTTGTATGCGTTAAAATGATAGTAAATATGCAGTTTGCATTTTCTTATGAGCGAATGATCCAAACCTGAATGTTATAGTGTAAATAGACTTACCCTCATGAAATAAAGCAATTTTGCTTATAAGGACTCATTTGCACCTAATTGTCATAAAGCTTGTAAAAACTGCTTGTATGCGTTAAAATAATAGTTTATATGCAGTTTGCATTTTCTTATGAGAGAATGATCCAAACCTGAATGTTATAGTGAAAATAGACTTACCTTTGTAAAATAAAGCAATTTTGCCTATAAGGACTCATTTGCACCTAATTGTCGTAAAGCATGTAAAAACTGCTTGTCTGCGTTAAAATAATGGTTAATATGCAGTTTGCATTTTCTTATGAGAGAAAGATCCAAACCTGAATGTTATAGTGTAAATAGACTTACCCTCATGAAATAAAGCAATTTTGCCTATAAAGACTCATTTGCACCTAATTGTCGTAAAGCATGTAAAAACTGCTTGTCTGCGTTAAAATAATGGTTATTATGCAGTTTGCATTTTCTTATGAGAGAATGATCCAAACCTGAATGTTATAGTGTAAATAGACTTACCCTCATAAAATAAAGCAATTTTGCCTATAAAGACTCATTTGCACCTAATTGTCGTAAAGCATGTAAAAACTGCTTGTCTGCGTTAAAATAATAGTTAATATGCAGTTTGCATTTTCTTATGAGAGAATGATCTAAACCTGAGTGTTATAGTTTAAGTAAACTTACCTTTGTAAAATAAAGCAATTTTGCCTATAAGGACTCATTTGCACCTAATTGTCGTAAAGCATGTAAAAACTGATTGTCTGCGTTAAAATAATGGTTAATATGCAGTTTGCATTTTCTTATGAGAGAATGATCCAAACCTGAATGTTATAGTGTAAATAGACTTACCTTCATAAAATAAAGCAATTTTGCCTATAATGACTCATTTGCACGCAATTGTCGTGAAGCATGTAAAAACTGCTTGTCTGCGTTAAAATAATGGTTAATATGCAGTTTGCATTTTCTTATGAGAGAATGATCCAAACCTGATTGTTATAGTGAAAGTAGACTTACCTTTGTAAAATAAAACAATTTTGCCTTTAAGGACTTATTTGCACCTAATTGTCGTAAACCATGTAAAAACTGCTTGTCTGCGTTAAAATAATGGTTTATATGCAGTTTGCATTTTCTTATGAGAAAATAATCCAAACCTGAATGTTATAGTGTAAATAGACTTACCTTCATGAAATAAAGCAATTTTGCCTATAAGGACTCATTTGCCCCTAATTGTCATAAAGCATGTAAAAACTGCTTGTATGCGTTAAAATAATGGTTAATATGCAGTTTGCATTTTCTTATGAGAGAATGATCCAAACCTGAATGTTATAGTGTAAATAGACTTACCTTTGTAAAATAAAGCAATTTTGCCTATAAGGACTCATTAGCACGCAATTGTCGTGAAGCATGTAAAAACTGCTTGTCTGCGTGAAAATGATAGTAAATATGCAGTTTGCATTTTCTTATGAGAGAATGATCCAAACCTGAATGTTATAGTGTAAATAGACTTACCCTCATGAAATAAAGCAATTTTGCCTATAAAGACTCATTTGCACCTAATTGTCGTAAAGCATGTAAAAACTGCTTGTCTGCGTTAAAAAAATGGTTAATATGCAGTTTGCATTTTCTTATGAGAGAATGATCCAAACCTGAATGTTATAGTGTAAATAAACTTACCTGTGTAAAATAAAGCAATTTTGCCTATAAGGACTCATTTGCACGCAATTGTCGTGAAGCATGTAAAAACTGCTTGCCTGCGTTAAAATAATGGTTAATATGCAGTTTGCATTTTCTTATGAGAGAATGATCCAAACCTGAATGTTATAGTGTAAATAGACTTACCTTCATGATATAAAGCAATTTTGCCTATAAGGACTCATTTGCCCCTAATTGTCATAAAGCATGTAAAAACTGCTTGTAGCGTTAAAATAATGGTTTATATGCAGTTTGCATTTTCTTATGAGAGAATGATCCAAACCTGAATATTACAGTGTAAATAGACTTACCTTCATGAAATAAAGCAATTTTGCCTATAAGGACTCATTTGGCCCTAATTGTCATAAAGCATGTAAAAACTGCTTGTATGCGTTAAAATAATGGTTAATATGCAGTTTGCATTTTCTTATAAGAGATTGATCTAAACCTGAGTGTTATAGTTTAAGTAAACTTACCTTTGTAAAATAAAGCAGTTTTGCCTATAAGGACTCATTTGCACGCAATTGTCGTTAAGCATGTAAAAACTGCTTGTCTGCGTTAAAATAATGGTTAATATGCAGTTTGCATTTTCTTATGAGAGAATGATCCAAACCTGAATGTTATAGTGTAAATAGATTTACCTTCATGAAATAAAGCAATTTTTTCTATAAAGACTCATTTGCACCTAATTGTCATAAAGCATGTAAAAACTGCTTGTATGCGTTACAATGATAGTAAATATGCAGTTTGCATTTTCTTATGAGCGAATGATCCAAACCTGAATGTTATAGTGTAAATAGACTTACCCTCATGAAATAAAGCAAATTTGCTTATAAGGACTCATTTGCACCTAATTGTCATAAAGCTTGTTAAAACTGCTTGTATGCGTTAAAATAATAGTTAATATGCAGTTTGCATTTTCTTATGAGAGAATGATCCAAACCTGAATGTTATAGTGAAAATAGACTTACCTTTGTAAAATAAAGCAATTTTGCCTATAAGGACTCATTTGCACCTAATTGTCGTAAAGCATGTAAAAACTGCTTGTCTGCGTTTAAATAATGGTTAATATGCAGTTTGCATTTTCTTATGAGAGAATGATCCAAACCTGAATGTTATAGTGTAAATAGACTTACCTTCATAAAATAAAGCAATTTTGCCTATAAGGACTCATTTGCCACTAATTGTCATAAAGCATGTAAAAACTGCTTGTATGCGTTAAAATAATAGTTAATATGCAGTTTGCATTTTCTTATGAGAGAATGATCAAAACCTGAATGTTATAGTGTAAATAGACTTACCTTCATAAAATAAAGCAATTTTGCCTATAAGGACTCATTTGCACGCAATTGTCGTGAAGCATGTAAAAACTGCTTGTCTGCGTTAAAATAATGGTTATTATGCAGTTTGCATTTTCTTATGAGAGAATGATCCAAACCTGAATGTTATAGTGTAAATAGACTTACCTTCATGATATAAAGCAATTTTGCCTATAAGGACTCATTTGCCCCTAATTGTCATAAAGCATGTAAAAACTGCTTGTAGCGTTAAAATAATGGTTAATATGCAGTTTGCATTTTCTTATGAGAAAATAATCCAAACCTGAATGTTATAGTGTAAATAGACTTACCTTCATGAAATAAAGCAATTTTGCCTATAAGGACTCATTTGCCCCTAATTGTCATAAAGCATGTAAAAACTGCTTGTATGCGTTACAATGATAGTAAATATGCAGTTTGCATTTTCTTATGAGCGAATGATCCAAACCTGAATGTTATAGTGTAAATAGACTAACCCTCATGAAATAAAGCAAATTTGCTTATAAGGACTCATTTGGCCCTAATTGTCATAAAGCATGTAAAAACTGCTTGTATGCGTTAAAATAATGGTTAATATGCAGTTTGCATTTTCTTATGAGAGAATGATCCAAACCTGAATGTTATAGTGTAAAAAGACTAACCTTCATGAAATAAAGCAATTTTGCCTATAAAGACTCATTTGCACTTAATTGTCATAAAGCATGTAAAAACTGCTTGTATGCGTTACAATGATAGTAAATATGCAGTTTGCATTTTCTTATGAGCGAATGATCCAAACCTGAATGTTATAGTGTAAATAGACTTACCCTCATGAAATAAAGCAAATTTGCTTATAAGGACTCATTTGCACCTAATTGTCATAAAGCTTGTAAAAACTGCTTGTATGCGTTAAAATGATAGTAAATATGCAGTTTGCATTTTCTTATGAGCGAATGATCCAAACCTGAATGTTATAGTGTAAATAGACTTACCCTCATGAAATAAAGCAATTTTGCTTATAAGGACTCATTTGCACCTAATTGTCATAAAGCTTGTAAAAACTGCTTGTATGCGTTAAAATAATAGTTAATATGCAGTTTGCATTTTCTTATGAGAGAATGATCCAAACCTGAATGTTATAAAGAAAATAGACTTACCTTTGTAAAATAAAGCAATTTTGCCTATAAGGACTCATTTGCACCTAATTGTCTTAAAGCATGTAAAAACTGCTTGTCTGCGGTTAAATAATGGTTAATATGCAGTTTGCATTTTCTTATGAGAGAATGATCCAAACCTGAATGTTATAGTGTAAATAGACTTACCTTCATAAAATAAAGCAATTTTGCCTATAAGGACTCATTTGCCCCTAATTGTCATAAAGCATGTAAAAACTTCTTGCATGCGTTAAAATAATTGTTAATAGGCAGTTTGCATTTTCTTATGAGAGAATGATCCAAACCTGAATGTTATAGTGTAAATAGACTTACCTTCATGAAATAAAGCAATTTTGCCTATAAAGACTCATTTGCACTTAATTGTCATAAAGCATGTAAAAACTGCTTGTATGCGTTACAATGATAGTAAATATGCAGTTTGCATTTTCTTATGAGCGAATGATCCAAACCTGAATGTTATAGTGTAAATAGACTTACCCTCATGAAATAAAGCAAATTTGCTTATAAGGACTCATTTGCACCTAATTGTCATAAAGCTTGTAAAAACTGCTTGTATGCGTTAAAATAATGGTTAATATGCAGTTTGCATTTTCTAATGAGAGAATGATCCAAACCTGAATGTTATAGTGTAAATAGACTTACCTTCATGAAATAAAGCAATTTTGCCTATAAAGACTCATTTGCACTTAATTGTCATAAAGCATGTAAAAACTGCTTGTATGCGTTACAATGATAGTAAATATGCAGTTTGCATTTTCTTATGAGCGAATGATCCAAACCTGAATGTTATAGTGTAAATAGACTTACCCTCATGAAATAAAGCAAATTTGCTTATAAGGACTCATTTGCACCTAATTGTCATAAAGCTTGTAAAAACTGCTTGTATGCGTTAAAATAATGGTTAATATGCAGTTTGCATTTTCTTATGAGAGAATGATCCAAACCTGAATTGTATAGTGTAAATAAACTTACCTGTGTAAAATAAAGCAATTTTGCCTATAAGGACTCATTTGCACGCAATTGTCGTGAAGCATGTAAAATTTGCTTGTCTGCGTTAAAATAATGGTTAATATGCAGTTTGCATTTTCTTATGAGAGAATGATTCAAACCTGAATGTTATAGTGTAAATAGACTTACCTTCATGATATAAAACAATTTTGCCTATAAGGACTCATTTGCCCCTAATTGTCATAAAGCATGTAAAAACTGCTTGTAGCGTTAAAATAATGGTTAATAATATGCAGTTTGCATTTTCTTATGAGAGAATGATCCAAACCTAAATGTTATAGTGTAAATAGACTTACCTTCATAAAATAAAGCAATTTTGCCTATAAGGACTCATTTGCACGCAATTGTCGTGAAGCATGTAAAAACAGCTTGTCTTCGTTAAAATAATGGTTAATATGCAGTTTGCATTTTCTTATGAGAGAATGATCCAAACCTGAATGTTATAGTGTAAATAGACTTACCTTCATGATATAAAGCAATTTTGCCTATAAGGACTCATTTGCCCCTAATTGTCATAAAGCATGTAAAAACTGCTTGTAGCGTTAAACTAATGGTTAATATGCAGTTTGCATTTTCTTATGAGAGAATGATCCAAACCTGAATGTTATTTTGTAAATAGACTTACCTTCGAGATATAAGCAATTTTGCCTATAAAGACTCATTTGCACCTAATTGTCATAAAGCATGTAAAAACTGCTTGTATGCGTTACAATGATAGTAAATATGCAGTTTGCATTTTCTTATGAGCGAATGATCCGAACCTGAATGTTATAGTGTAAATAGACTTACCCTCATGAAATAAAGCAAATTTGCTTATAAGGACTCATTTGCACCTAATTGTCATAAAGCTTGTAAAAACTGCTTGTATGCGTTAAAATAATAGTTAATATCCAGTTTGCATTTTCTTATGAGAGAATGATCCAAACCTAAATGTTATAGTGTAAATAGACTTACATTCATAAAATAAAGCAATTTTGCCTATAAGGACTCATTTGCACGCAATTGTCGTGAAGCATGTAAAAACTGCTTGTCTGCGTTAAAATAATGGTTAATATGCAGTTTGCATTTTCTTATGAGAGAATGATCCAAACCTGAATGTTATAGTGTAAATAGACTTACCTTCATGATATAAAGCAATTTTGTCTATAAGGACTCATTTGCCCCTAATTGTCATAAAGCATGTAAAAACTGCTTGTAGCGTTAAACTAATGGTTAATATGCAGTTTGCATTTTCTTATGAGAGAATGATCCAAACCTGAATGTTATTTTGTAAATAGACTTACCTTCATGATATAAGCAAATTTGCCTATAAAGACTCATTTGCACCTAATTGTCATAAAGCATGTAAAAACTGCTTGTATGCGTTACAATGATAGTAAATATGCAGTTTGCATTTTCTTATGAGCGAATGATCCGAACCTGAATGTTATAGTGTAAATAGACTTACCCTCATGAAATAAAGCAAATTTGCTTATAAGGACTCATTTGCACCTAATTGTCGTAAAGCATGTAAAAACTGCTTGTCTGCGTTAAAATAATGGTTAATATGCAGTTTGCATTTTCTTATGAGAGAATGATCCAAACCTGAATGTTATAGTGTAAATAGACTTACCCTCATGAAATAACGCAATTTTGCCTATAAAGACTCATTTGCACCTAATTGTCGTAAAGCATGTAAAAACTGCTTGTCTGCGTTAAAAAAATGGTTAATATGCAGTTTGCATTTTCTTATGAGAGAATGATCCAAACCTGAATGTTATAGTGTAAATAAACTTACCTGTGTAAAATAAAGCAATTTTGCCTATAAGGACTCATTTGCACGCAATTGTCGTGAAGCATGTAAAAACTGCTTGTCTGCGTTAAAATAATGGTTAATATGCAGTTTGCATTTTCTTATGAGAGAATGATCCAAACCTGAATGTTATAGTGTAAATAGACTTACCTTCATAAAATAAAGCAATTTTGCCTATAAGGACTCATTTGCACGCAATTGTCTTGAAGCATGTAAAAACTGCTTGTCTGCGTGAAAATGATAGTAAATATGCAGTTTGCATTTTCTTATGAGAGAATGATCCAAACCTGAATGTAATAGTGTAAAAAGACTTACCCTCATGAAATAAAGCAATTTTGCCTATAAAGACACATTTGCACCTAATTGTCGTAAAGCATGTAAAAACTGCTTGTCTGCGTTAAAAAAATGGTTAATATGCAGTTTGCATTTTCTTATGAGAGAATGATCCAAACCTGAATGTTATAGTGTAAATAAACTTACCTGTGTAAAATTAAGCAATTTTGCCTATAAGGACTCATTTGCACGCAATTGTCGTGAAGCATGTAAAAACTGCTTGTCTGCGGTTAAATAATGGTTAATATGCAGTTTGCATTTTCTTATGAGAGAATGATCCAAACCTGAATGTTATAGTGTAAATAGACTTACCTTCATAAAATAAAGCATTTTTGCCTATAAGGACTCATTTGCCCCTAATTGTCATAAAGCATGTAAAAACTGCTTGTAGCGTTAAAATAATGGTTAATATGCAGTTTGCATTTTCTTATGAGAGAATGATCCAAACCTGAATGTTATAGTGTAAATAGACTTACCTTCATGAAATAAAGCAATTTTGCCTATAAAGACTCCTTTGCACCTAATTGTCATAAAGCATGTAAAAACTGCTTGTATGCGTTACAATGATAGTAAATATGCAGTTTGCATTTTCTTATGAGCGAATGATCCAAACCTGAATGTTATAGTGTAAATAGACTTACCCTCATGAAATAAAGCAAATTTGCTTATAAGGACTCATTTGCACCTAATTGTCATAAAGCTTGTAAAAACTGCTTGTATGCGTTAAAATAATAGTTAATATGCAGTTTGCATTTTCTTATGAGAGAATGATCCAAACCTGAATGTTATAGTGAAAATAGACTTACCTTTGTAAAATAAAGCAATTTTGCCTATAAGGACTCATTTGCACCTTATTGTCGTAAAGCATGTAAAAACTGCTTCTCTGCGTATAAATAATGGTTAATATGCAGTTTGCATTTTCTTATGAGAGAATGATCCAAACCTGAATGTTATAGTGTAAATAGACTTACCTTCATGATATAAAGCAATTTTGCCTATAAGGACTCATTTGCCCCTAATTGTCATAAAGAATGTAAAAACTGCTTGTAGCGTTAAAATAATGGTTAATATGCAGTTTGCATTTTCTTATGAGAGAATGATCCAAACCTGAATATTACAGTGTAAATAGACTTACCTTCATGAAATAAAGCAATTTTGCCTATAAGGACTTATTTGGCCCTAATTGTCATAAAGCATGTAAAAACTGCTTGTATGCGTTAAAATAATGGTTAATATGCAGTTTGCATTTTCTTATGAGAGAATGATCCAAACCTGAATGTTATAGTGTAAATAGACTTACCTTTATGATCTAAAGCAATTTTGCCTATAAAGACTCATTTGCACCTAATTGTCATAAAGCATGTAAAAACTGCTTGTATGCGTTAAAATGATAGTAAATATGCAGTTTGCATTTTCTTATGAGCGAATGATCCAAACCAGAATGTTATAGTGTAAATAGACTTACCCTCATGAAATAAAGCAATTTTGCTTATAAGGACTCATTTGGCCCTAATTGTCATAAAGCATGTAAAAACTGCTTGTATGCGTTAAAATAATGGTTAATATGCAGTTTGCATTTTCTTATGAGAGAATGATCCAAACCTGAATGTTATAGTGTAAATAGACTTACCTTCATAAAATAAAGCAATTTTGCCTATAAGGACTCATTTGCCCCTAATTGTCATAAAGCATGTAAAAACTGCTTGTATGCGTTAAAATAATGGTTAATATGCAGTTTGCATTTTCTTATGAGAGAATGATCCAAACCTGAATGTTATAGTGAAAATAGACTTACCTTTGTAAAATAAAGCAATTTTGCCTATAAGGACTCCTTTGCACTTAATTGTCGTAAAGCATGTAAAAACTGCTTGTCAGCGTTAAAATAATGGTTAATATGCAGTTTGCATTTTCTTATGAGAGAATGATCCAAACCTGAATGTTATAGTGTAAATAGACTTACCCTCATGAAATAAAGCAATTTTGCCTATAAAGACTCATTTGCACCTAATTGTCAAAAAGCATGTAAAAACTGCTTGTATGCGTTAAAATAATGGTTAATATGCAGTTTGCATTTTCTTATGAGAGAATGATCCAAACCTGAATGTTATAGTGTAAATAGACTTACCCTCATGAAATAAAGCAATTTTGCCTATAAAGACTCATTTGCACCTAATTGTCGTAAAGCATGTAAAAACTGCTTGTCTGCGTTTAAATAATGGTTAATATGCAGTTTGCATTTTCTTACGAGAGAATGATCCAAACCTGAATGTTATAGTGTAAATAAACTTACCTTTGTAAAATAAAGCAATTTTGCCTATAAGGACTCATTTGCACGCAATTGGTGTAAAGCATGTAAAAACTGCTTGTCTGCGTTAAAATAATGGTTAATATGCAGTTTGCATTTTCTTATGAGAGAATGATCCAAACCTGAATGTTATAGTGTAAATAGACTAACCTTCATGAAATAAAGCAATTTTGCCTATAAGGACTCATTTGCCCCTAATTGTCATAAAGCATGTAAAAACTGCTTGTAGCGTTAAAATAATGGTTAATATGCAGTTTGCATTTTCTTATGAGAGAATGATCCAAACCTGAATGTTATAGTGAAAATAGACTTACCTTTGTAAAATAAAGCAATTTTGCCTGTAAGGACTCATTTGCACCTAATTGTCGTAAAGCATGTAAAAACTGCTTGTCTGCGTTTAAATAATGGTTAATATGCAGTTTGCATTTTCTTATGAGAGAATGATCCAAACCTGAATGTTATAGTGTAAATAAACCTACCTTTGTAAAATAAAGCAATTTTGCCTATAAGGACTCATTTGCACGCAATTGTCGTGAAGCATGTAAAAACTGCTTGTCTGCGTTAAAATAATGGTTAATATGCAGTTTGCATTTTCTTATGAGAGAATGATCCAAACCTGAATGTTATAGTGTAAATAGACTTACCTTCATGATATAAAGCAATTTTGCCTATAAGGACTCATTTGCCCCTAATTGTCATAAAGCATGTAAAAACTGCTTGTAGCGGTAAAATAATGGTTAATATGCAGTTTGCATTTTCTTATGAGAGAATGTTCCAAACCTGAATGTTATAGTGTAAATAGATTTACCTTCATGAAATAAAGCAATTTTGCCTATAAAGACTCATTTGCACCTAATTGTCATAAAGCATGTAAAAACTGCTTGTATGCGTTACAATGATAGTAAATATGCAGTTTGCATTTTCTTATGAGCAAATGATCCAAACCTGAATGTTATAGTGTAAATAGACTTACCCTCAAGAAATAAAGCAAATTTGCTTATAAGGACTCATTTGCACCTAATTGTCATAAAGCTTGTAAAAACTGCTTGTATGCGTTAAAATAATAGTTAATATGCAGTTTGCATTTTCTTATGAGAGAATGATCCAAACCTGAATGTTATAGTGAAAATAGACTTACCTTTGTAAAATAAAGCAATTTTGCCTATAAGGACTCATTTGCACCTAATTGTCGTAAAGCATGTAAAAACTGCTTGTCTGCGTTTAAATAATGGTTAATATGCAGTTTGCATTCTCTTATGAGAGAATGATCCAAACCTGAATGTTATAGTGTAAATAGACTTACCTTCATAAAATAAAGCAATTTTGCCTATAAGGACTCATTTGCCCCTAATTGTCATAAAGCATGTAAAAACTGCTTGTATGCGTTAAAATAATAGTTAATATGCAGTTTGCATTTTCTTATGAGAGAATGATCCAAACCTGAATGTTATAGTGAAAATAGACTTACCTTTGTAAAATAAAGCAATTTTGCCTATAAGGACTCATTTGCACGCAATTGTCGTGAAGCATGTAAAAACTGCTTGTCTGCGTTAAAATAATGGTTAATATGCAGTTTGCATTTTCTTATGAGAGAATGATCCAAACCTGAATGTTATAGTGAAAATAGACTTACCTTTGTAAATTAAAGCAATTTTGCCTATAAGGACTTATTTGCACCTAATTGTCGTAAAGCATGTAAAAACTGCTTGTCTGCGTTTAAATAATGGTTAATATGCAGTTTGCATTTTCTTATGAGAGAATGATCCAAACCTGAATGTTATAGTGTAAATAAACTCACCTTTGTAAAATAAAGCAATTTTGCCTATAAGGACTCATTTGCACGCAATTGTCGTGAAGCATGTAAAAACTGCTTGTCTGCGTTAAAATAATGGTTAATATGCAGTTTGCATTTTCTTATGAGAGAATGATCCAAACCTGAATGTTATAGTGTAAATAGACTTACCTTCATGATATAAAGCAATTTTGCCTATAACGACTCATTTGCCCTTAATTGTCATAAAGCATGTAAAAACTGCTTGTAGCGTTAAAATAATGGTTGATATGCAGTTTGCATTTTCTTATGAGAGAATGATCCAAACCTGAATATTATAGTGTAAATAGACTTACCTTCATGAAATAAAGCAATTTTGCCTATAAGGACTCATTTGGCCCTAATTGTCATAAAGCATGTAAAAACTGCTTGTATGCGTTAAAATAATGGTTAATATGCAGTTTGCATTTTCTTATGAGAGAATGATCCAAGCCTGAATGTTATAGTGTAAATAGACTTACCTTCATAAAATAAAGCAATTTTGCCTATAAAGACTCATTTGCACCTAATTGTCATAAAGCATGTAAAAACTGCTTGTATGCGTTAAAATGATAGTAAATATGCAGTTTGCATTTTCTTATGAGCGAATGATCCAAACCTGAATGTTATAGTGTAAATAGACTTACCCTCATGAAATAAAGCAATTTTGCTTATAAGGACTCATTTGCACCTAATTGTCATAAAGCTTGTAAAAACTGCTTGTATGCGTTAAAATAATAGTTTATATGCAGTTTGCATTTTCTTATGAGAGAATGATCCAAACCTGAATGTTATAGTGAAAATAGACTTACCTTTGTAAAATAAAGCAATTTTGCCTATAAGGACTCATTTGCACCTAATTGTCGTAAAGCATGTAAAAACTGCTTGTCTGCGTTAAAATAATGGTTAATATGCAGTTTGCATTTTCTTATGAGAGAATGATCCAAACCTGAATGTTATAGTGTAAATAGACTTACCCTCATGAAATAATGCAATTTTGCCTATAAAGACTCATTTGCACCTAATTGTCGTAAAGCATGTAAAAACTGCTTGTCTGCGTTAAAATAATGGTTAATATGCAGTTTGCATTTTCTTATGAGAGAATGATCCAAACCTGAATGTTATAGTGTAAATAGACTTACCCTCATGAAATAAACAATTTTGCCTATAAAGACTCATTTGCACCTGATTGTCGTAAAGCATGTATAAACTGCTTGTCTGCGTTTAAATAATGGTTAATAAATGCAGTTTGCATTTTCTTATGAGCGAATGATCAAAACCTGAATGTTATAGTGTAAATAGACTTACCCTCATGAAATAAAGCAAATTTGCTTATAAGGACTCATTTGCACCTAATTGTCATAAAGCTTGTAAAAACTGCTTGTATGCGTTAAAATAATAGTTAATATGCAGTTTGCATTTTCTTATGAGAGAATGATCCAAACCTGAATGTTATAGTGAAAATAGACTTACCTTTGTAAAATAAAGCAATTTTGCCTATAAGGACTCATTTGCACCTTATTGTCGTAAAGCATGTAAAAACTGCTTCTCTGCGTTAAAATAATGGTTAATATGCAGTTTGCATTTTCTTATGAGAGAATGATCCAAACCTGAATGTTATAGTGTAAATAGACTTACCTTCATGATATAAAGCAATTTTGCCTATAAGGACTCATTTGCCCCTAATTGTCATAAAGAATGTAAAAACTGCTTGTAGCGTTAAAATAATGGTTAATATGCAGTTTGCATTTTCTTATGAGAGAATGATCCAAACCTGAATATTACAGTGTAAATAGACTTACCTTCATGAAATAAAGCAATTTTGCCTATAAGGACTTATTTGGCCCTAATTGTCATAAAGCATGTAAAAACTGCTTGTATGCGTTAAAATAATGGTTAATATGCAGTTTGCATTTTCTTATGAGAGAATGATCCAAACCTGAATGTTATAGTGTAAATAGACTTACCTTTATGATCTAAAGCAATTTTGCCTATAAAGACTCATTTGCACCTAATTGTCATAAAGCATGTAAAAACTGCTTGTATGCGTTAAAATGATAGTAAATATGCAGTTTGCATTTTCTTATGAGCGAATGATCCAAACCAGAATGTTATAGTGTAAATAGACTTACCCTCATGAAATAAAGCAATTTTGCTTATAAGGACTCATTTGGCCCTAATTGTCATAAAGCATGTAAAAACTGCTTGTATGCGTTAAAATAATGGTTAATATGCAGTTTGCATTTTCTTATGAGAGAATGATCCAAACCTGAATGTTATAGTGTAAATAGACTTACCTTCATAAAATAAAGCAATTTTGCCTATAAGGACTCATTTGCCCCTAATTGTCATAAAGCATGTAAAAACTGCTTGTATGCGTTAAAATAATGGTTAATATGCAGTTTGCATTTTCTTATGAGAGAATGATGCAAACCTGAATGTTATAGTGAAAATAGACTTACCTTTGTAAAATAAAGCAATTTTGCCTATAAGGACTCCTTTGCACTTAATTGTCGTAAAGCATGTAAAAACTGCTTGTCAGCGTTAAAATAATGGTTAATATGCAGTTTGCATTTTCTTATGAGAGAATGATCCAAACCTGAATGTTATAGTGTAAATAGACTTACCCTCATGAAATAAAGCAATTTTGCCTATAAAGACTCATTTGCACCTAATTGTCAAAAAGCATGTAAAAACTGCTTGTATGCGTTAAAATAATGGTTAATATGCAGTTTGCATTTTCTTATGAGAGAATGATCCAAACCTGAATGTTATAGTGTAAATAGACTTACCCTCATGAAATAAAGCAATTTTGCCTATAAAGACTCATTTGCACCTAATTGTCGTAAAGCATGTAAAAACTGCTTGTCTGCGTTAAAATAATGGTTAATATGCAGTTTGCATTTTCTTATGAGAGAATGATCCAAACCTGAATGTTATAGTGTAAATAGACTAACCTTCATGAAATAAAGCAATTTTGCCTATAAGGACTCATTTGCCCCTAATTGTCATAAAGCATGTAAAAACTGCTTGTAGCGTTAAAATAATGGTTAATATGCAGTTTGCATTTTCTTATGAGAGAATGATCCAAACCTGAATGTTATAGTGAAAATAGACTTACCTTTGTAAAATAAAGCAATTTTGCCTGTAAGGACTCATTTGCACCTAATTGTCGTAAAGCATGTAAAAACTGCTTGTCTGCGTTTAAATAATGGTTAATATGCAGTTTGCATTTTCTTATGAGAGAATGATCCAAACCTGAATGTTATAGTGTAAATAAACCTACCTTTGTAAAATAAAGCAATTTTGCCTATAAGGACTCATTTGCACGCAATTGTCGTGAAGCATGTAAAAACTGCTTGTCTGCGTTAAAATAATGGTTAATATGCAGTTTGCATTTTCTTATGAGAGAATGATCCAAACCTGAATGTTATAGTGTAAATAGACTTACCTTCATGATATAAAGCAATTTTGCCCATAAGGACTCATTTGCCCCTAATTGTCATAAAGCATGTAAAAACTGCTTGTAGCGGTAAAATAATGGTTAATATGCAGTTTGCATTTTCTTATGAGAGAATGATCCAAACCTGAATGTTATAGTGTAAATAGATTTACCTTCATGAAATAAAGCAATTTTGCCTATAAAGACTCATTTGCACCTAATTGTCATAAAGCATGTAAAAACTGCTTGTATGCGTTACAATGATAGTAAATATGCAGTTTGCATTTTCTTATGAGCAAATGATCCAAACCTGAATGTTATAGTGTAAATAGACTTACCCTCATGAAATAAAGCAAATTTGATTATAAGGACTCATTTGCACCTAATTGTCATAAAGCTTGTAAAAACTGCTTGTATGCGTTAAAATAATAGTTAATATGCAGTTTGCATTTTCTTATGAGAGAATGATCCAAACCTGAATGTTATAGTGAAAATAGACTTACCTTTGTAAAATAAAGCAATTTTGCCTATAAGGACTCATTTGCACCTAATTGTCGTAAAGCATGTAAAAACTGCTTGTCTGCGTTTAAATGATGGTTAATATGCAGTTTGCATTTTCTTATGAGAGAATGATCCAAACCTGAATGTTATAGTGTAAATAGACTTACCTTCATAAAATAAAGCAATTTTGCCTATAAGGACTCATTTGCCCCTAATTGTCATAAAGCATGTAAAAACTGCTTGTATGCGTTAAAATAATAGTTAATATGCAGTTTGCATTTTCTTATGAGAGAATGATCCAAACCTGAATGTTATAGTGAAAATAGACTTACCTTTGTAAAATAAAGCAATTTTGCCTAAAAGGACTCATTTGCACGCAATTGTCGTGAAGCATGTAAAAACTGCTTGTCTGCGTTAAAATAATGGTTAATATGCAGTTTGCATTTTCTTATGAGAGAATGATCCAAACCTGAATGTTATAGTGAAAATAGACTTACCTTTGTAAATTAAAGCAATTTTGCCTATAAGGACTTATTTGCACCTAATTGTCGTAAAGCATGTAAAAACTGCTTGTCTGCGTTTAAATAATGGTTAATATGCAGTTTGCATTTTCTTATGAGAGAATGATCCAAACCTGAATGTTATAGTGTAAATAAACTCACCTTTGTAAAATAAAGCAATTTTGCCTATAAGGACTCATTTGCACGCAATTGTCGTGAAGCATGTAAAAACTGCTTGTCTGCGTTAAAATAATGGTTAATATGCAGTTTGCATTTTCTTATGAGAGAATGATCCAAACCTGAATGTTATAGTGTAAATAGACTTACCTTCATGATATAAAGCAATTTTGCCTATAACGACTCATTTGCCCTTAATTGTCATAAAGCATGTAAAAACTGCTTGTAGCGTTAAAATAATGGTTGATATGCAGTTTGCATTTTCTTATGAGAGAATGATCCAAACCTGAATATTATAGTGTAAATAGACTTACCTTCATGAAATAAAGCAATTTTGCCTATAAGGACTCATTTGGCCCTAATTGTAATAAAGCATGTAAAAACTGCTTGTATGCGTTAAAATAATGGTTAATATGCAGTTTGCATTTTCTTATGAGAGAATGATCCAAACCTGAATGTTATAGTGTAAATAGACTTACCTTCATAAAATAAAGCAATTTTGCCTATAAAGACTCATTTGCACCTAATTGTCATAAAGCATGTAAAAACTGCTTGTATGCGTTAAAATGATAGTAAATATGCAGTTTGCATTTTCTTATGAGCGAATGATCCAAACCTGAATGTTATAGTGTAAATAGACTTACCCTCATGAAATAAAGCAATTTTGCTTATAAGGACTCATTTGCACCTAATTGTCATAAAGCTTGTAAAAACTGCTTGTATGCGTTAAAATAATAGTTTATATGCAGTTTGCATTTTCTTATGAGAGAATGATCCAAACCTGAATGTTATAGTGAAAATAGACTTACCTTTGTAAAATAAAGCAATTTTGCCTATAAGGACTCATTTGCACCTAATTGTCGTAAAGCATGTAAAAACTGCTTGTCTGCGTTAAAATAATGGTTAATATGCAGTTTGCATTTTCTTATAAGAGAATGATCCAAACCTGAATGTTATAGTGTAAATAGACTTACCCTCATGAAATAATGCAATTTTGCCTATAAAGACTCATTTGCACCTAATTGTCGTAAAGCATGTAAAAACTGCTTGTCTGCGTTAAAATAATGGTTAATATGCAGTTTGCATTTTCTTATGAGAGAATGATCCAAACCTGAATGTTATAGTGTAAATAGACTTACCCTCATGAAATAAACAATTTTGCCTATAAAGACTCATTTGCACCTGATTGTCGTAAAGCATGTATAAACTGCTTGTCTGCGTTTAAATAATGGTTAATAAATGCAGTTTGCATTTTCTTATGAGAGAATGATCCAAACCTGAATTGTAAAGTGTAAATAGACTTACCTTCATAAAATAAAGCAATTTTGCCTATAAGGACTCATTTGCCCCTAATTGTCATAAAGCATGTAAAAACTGCTTGTATGCGTTAAAATAATGGTTAATGTGCAGTTTGCATTTTCTTATGAGAGAATGATCCAAACCTGAATGTTATAGTGTAAATAGACTTACCTTTGTAAAATAAAGCAATTTTGCCTATAAGGACTCATTTGCACGCAATTGTCGTAAAGCATGTAAAAACTGCTTGTCTTCGTGAAAATGATAGTAAATATGCAGTTTGCATTTTCTTATGAGAGAATGATCCAAACCTGAATGTTATAGTGTAAATAGACTTACCCTCATGAAATAAAGCAATTTTGCCTATAAAGACTCATTTGCACCTAATTGTCGTAAAGCATGTAAAAACTGCTTGTCTGCGTTAAAATAATGGTTAATATGCAGTTTGCATTTTCTTATGAGAGAAAGATTCAAACCTAAATGTTATAGTGTAAATAGACTTACCTTCATGAAATAAAGCAATTTTGCCTATAAAGACTCATTTGCACCTAATTGTCATAAAGCATGTACAAACTGCTTGTATGCGTTAAAATGATAGTAAACATGTAGTTTGCATTTTCTTATGAGAGAATGATCCAAACCTGAATGTTATAGTGTAAATAGACTTACCCTCATAAAATAAAGCGATTTTACTTATAAGGACTTATTTGCACCTAATTGTCATAAAGCTTGTAAAAACTGCTTGTATGCGTTAAAATAATAGTTAATATGCAGTTTGCATTTTCTTATGAGAGAATGATCCAAACCTGAATGTTATAGTGAAAATAGACTTACCTTTGTAAAATAAAGCAATTTTGCCTATAAGGACTCATTTGCACTTAATTGTCGTAAAGCATGTAAAAACTGCTTGTCAGCGTTAAAATAATGGTTAATATGCAGTTTGCATTTTCTTATGAGAGAATGATCCAAACCTGAATGTTATAGTGTAAATAGACTTACCCTCATGAAATAAAGCAATTTTGCCTATAAAGACTCATTTGCACCTAATTGCCAAAAAGCATGTAAAAACTGCTTGTATGCGTTAAAATGATAGTAAATATGCAGTTTGCATTTTCTTATGAGAGAATGATCCAAACCTGAATGTTATAGTGTAAATAGACTTACCCTCATGAAATAAAGCAATTTTGCCTATAAAGAGTCATTTGCACCTAATTGTCATAAAGCATGTAAAAACTGCTTGTATGCGTTAAAATAATAGTTAATATGCAGTTTGCATTTTCTTATAAGAGAATGATCTAGACCTGAGTGTTATAGTTTAAGTAAACTTACCTTTGTAAAATAAAGCAATTTTGCCTATAAGGACTCATTTGCCCCTAATTGTCATAAAGCATGTAAAAACTGCTTGTATGCGTTAAAATAATGGTTAATGTGCAGTTTGCATTTTCTTATGAGAGAATGATCCAAACCTGAATGTTATAGTGTAAATAGACTTACCTTTGTAAAATAAAGCAATTTTGCCTATAAGGACTCATTTGCACGCAATTGTCGTAAAGCATGTAAAAACTGCTTGTCTTCGTGAAAATGATAGTAAATATGCAGTTTGCATTTTCTTATGAGAGAATGATCCAAACCTGAATGTTATAGTGTAAATAGACTTACCCTCATGAAATAAAGCAATTTTGCCTATAAAGACTCATTTGCACCTAATTGTCGTAAAGCATGTAAAAACTGCTTGTCTGCGTTAAAATAATGGTTAATATGCAGTTTGCATTTTCTTATGAGAGAAAGATTCAAACCTAAATGTTATAGTGTAAATAGACTTACCTTCATGAAATAAAGCAATTTTGCCTATAAAGACTCATTTGCACCTAATTGTCATAAAGCATGTACAAACTGCTTGTATGCGTTAAAATGATAGTAAACATGTAGTTTGCATTTTCTTATGAGAGAATGATCCAAACCTGAATGTTATAGTGTAAATAGACTTACCCTCATAAAATAAAGCGATTTTACTTATAAGGACTTATTTGCACCTAATTGTCATAAAGCTTGTAAAAACTGCTTGTATGCGTTAAAATAATAGTTAATATGCAGTTTGCATTTTCTTATGAGAGAATGATCCAAACCTGAATGTTATAGTGAAAATAGACTTACCTTTGTAAAATAAAGCAATTTTGCCTATAAGGACTCATTTGCACTTAATTGTCGTAAAGCATGTAAAAACTGCTTGTCAGCGTTAAAATAATGGTTAATATGCAGTTTGCATTTTCTTATGAGAGAATGATCCAAACCTGAATGTTATAGTGTAAATAGACTTACCCTCATGAAATAAAGCAATTTTGCCTATAAAGACTCATTTGCACCTAATTGCCAAAAAGCATGTAAAAACTGCTTGTATGCGTTAAAATGATAGTAAATATGCAGTTTGCATTTTCTTATGAGAGAATGATCCAAACCTGAATGTTATAGTGTAAATAGACTTACCCTCATGAAATAAAGCAATTTTGCCTATAAAGAGTCATTTGCACCTAATTGTCATAAAGCATGTAAAAACTGCTTGTATGCGTTAAAATAATAGTTAATATGCAGTTTGCATTTTCTTATAAGAGAATGATCTAGACCTGAGTGTTATAGTTTAAGTAAACTTACCTTTGTAAAATAAAGCAATTTTGCCTATAAGGACTCAATTGCACCTAATTGTCGTAAAGCATGTAAAAACTGCTTGTCTGCGTTAAAATAATGGTTAATATGCAGTTTGCATTTTCTTATGAGAGAATGATCCAAACCTGAATATAATAGTGTATATAGTTATAACTTCATGAAATAAAGCAATTTTGCCTATAATGACTCATTTGCCCCTAATTGTCATAAAGCATGTAAAAACTGCTCGGCTGCGTTAAAATAATGTTTAAAATGCAGTTTGCATTTTCTTATAAGAGAATGATCCAAACCTGAATGTTATAGTGAAAGTAGACTTGCCTTTGTAAAATAAAACAATTTTGCCTTTAAGGACTTATTTGCACCTAATTGTCGTAAACCATGTAAAAACTGCTTGTCTGCGTTAAAATAATGGTTTATATGCAGTTTGCATTTTCTTATGAGAAAATAATCCAAACCTGAATGTTATAGTGTAAATAGACTTACCTTTGTAAAATAAAGCAATTTTGCCTATAAGGACTCATTTGCACCTAATTGTCGTAAAGCATGTAAAAACTGCTTGTCTGCGTTTAAATAATGGTTAATATGCAGTTTGCATTTTCTTATGAGAGAATGATCCAAACCTAATTGATATAGTGTAAATAGACTTACCTTCATAAAATAAAGCAATTTTGCCTATAAGCACTCATTTGCCCCTAATTGTCATAAAGCATGTAAAAACTGCTTGTATGCGTTAAAATAATAGTTAATATGCAGTTTGCATTTTCTTATGAGAGAATGATCCAAACCTGAATGTTATAGTGAAAATAGACTTACCTTTGTAAAACAAAGCAATTTTGCCTATAAGGACTCATTTGCATCTAATTGTCGTAAAGCATGTAAAAACTGCTTGTCTGCGTTTAAATAATGGTTAATATGCAGTTTGCATTTTCTTATGAGAGAATGATCCAAACCTGAATGTTATAGTGTAAATAGACTTACCTTCATAAAATTAAGCAATTTTGCCTATAAGGACTTATTTGCACGCAATTGTCGTGAAGCATGTAAAAACTGCTTGTCTGCGTTAAAATAATGGTTAATATGCAGTTTGCATTTTCTTATGAGAGAATGATCCAAACCTGAATGTTATAGTGTAAATAGACTTACCTTCATGATATAAAGCAATTTTGCCTATAAGGACTCATTTGTTTCTAATTGTCATAAAGCATGTAAAAACTGCTTGTAGCGTTAAAATAATGGTTAATATGCAGTTTGCATTTTCTTATGAGAGAATGATCCAAACCTGAATATTATAGTGTAAATAGACTTACCTTTATAAAATAAAGCAATTTTGCCTATAAGGACTCATTTGGCCCTAATTGTCATAAAGCATGTAAAAACTGCTTGTATGCATTAAAATAATGGTTAATATGCAGTTTGCATTTTCTTATGAGAGAATGATCCAAACCTGAATGTTATAGTGTAAATAGACTTACCTTCATGAAATAAAGCAATTTTGCCTATAAAGACTCATTTGCACCTAATTGTCATAAAGCATGTAAAAACTGCTTGTATGCGTTAAAATGATAGTAAATATGCAGTTTGCATTTTCTTATGAGCGAATGATCCAAACCTGAATGTTATAGTGTAAATAGACTTACCCTCATGAAATAAAGCAATTTTGCTTATAAGGACTCATTTGCCCCTAATTGTCATAAAGCATGTAAAAACTGCTTGTATGCATTAAAATAATGGTTAATATGCAGTTTGCATTTTCTTATGAGAGAATGATCCAAACCTGAATGTTATAGTGTAAATAAACTCACCTTTGTAAAATAAAGCAATTTTGCCTATAAGGACTCATTTGCACGCAATTGTCGTGAAGCATGTAAAAACTGCTTGTCTGCGTTAAAATAATGGTTAATATGCAGTTTGCATTTTCTTATGAGAGAATGATCCAAACCTGAATGTTATAGTGTAAATAGACTTACCTTCATGATATAAAGCAATTTTGCCTATAAGGACTCATTTGCCCTTAATTGTCATAAAGCATGTAAAACCTGCTTGTAGCGTTAAAATAATGGTTAATATGCAGTTTGCATTTTCTTATGAGAGAATGATCCAAACCTGAATATTATAGTGTAAATAGACTTACCTTCATGAAATAAAGCAATTTTGCCTATAAGGACTTATTTGGCCCTAATTGTCATAAAGCATGTAAAAACTGCTTGTATGCGTTAAAATAATGGTTAATATGCAGTTTGCATTTTCTTATGAGAGAATGATCCAAACCTGAATGTTATAGTGTAAATAGACTTACCTTCATAAAATAAAGCAATTTTGCCTATAAAGACTCATTTGCACCTAATTGTCATAAAGCATGTAAAAACTGCTTGTATGCGTTAAAATGATAGTAAATATGCAGTTTGCATTTTCTTATGAGCGAATGATCCAAACCTGAATGTTATAGTGTAAATAGACTTACCCTCATGAAATAAAGCAATTTTGCTTATAAGGACTCATTTGCACCTAATTGTCATAAAGCTTGTAAAAACTGCTTGTATGCGTTAAAATAATAGTTTATATGCAGTTTGCATTTTCTTATGAGAGAATGATCCAAACCTGAATGTTATAGTGAAAATAGACTTACCTTTGTAAAACAAAGCAATTTTGCCTATAAGGACTCATTTGCATCTAATTGTCGTAAAGCATGTAAAAACTGCTTGTCTGCGTTTAAATAATGGTTAATATGCAGTTTGCATTTTCTTATGAGAGAATGATCCAAACCTGAATGTTATAGTGTAAATAGACTTACCTTCATAAAATTAAGCAATTTTGCCTATAAGGACTTATTTGCACGCAATTGTCGTGAAGCATGTAAAAACTGCTTGTCTGCGTTAAAATAATGGTTAATATGCAGTTTGCATTTTCTTATGAGAGAATGATCCAAACCTGAATGTTATAGTGTAAATAGACTTACCTTCATGATATAAAGCAATTTTGCCTATAAGGACTCATTTGTTTCTAATTGTCATAAAGCATGTAAAAACTGCTTGTAGCGTTAAAATAATGGTTAATATGCAGTTTGCATTTTCTTATGAGAGAATGATCCAAACCTGAATATTATAGTGTAAATAGACTTACCTTTATAAAATAAAGCAATTTTGCCTATAAGGACTCATTTGGCCCTAATTGTCATAAAGCATGTAAAAACTGCTTGTCTGCGTTAAAATAATGGTTAATATGCAGTTTGCATTTTCTTATGAGAGAATGATCCAAACCTGAATGTTATAGTGTAAATAGACTTACCTTCATGATATAAAGCAATTTTGCCTATAAGGACTCATTTGTTTCTAATTGTCATAAAGCATGTAAAAACTGCTTGTAGCGTTAAAATAATGGTTAATATGCAGTTTGCATTTTCTTATGAGAGAATGATCCAAACCTGAATGTTATAGTGTAAATAGACTTACCTTCATGAAATAAAGCAATTTTGCCTATAAAGACTCATTTGCACCTAATTGTCATAAAGCATGTAAAAACTGCTTGTATGCGTTAAAATGATAGTAAATATGCAGTTTGCATTTTCTTATGAGCGAATGATCCAAACCTGAATGTTATAGTGTAAATAGACTTACCCTCATGAAATAAATCAATTTTGCTTATAAGGACTCATTTGCCCCTAATTGTCATAAAGCATGTAAAAACTGCTTGTATGCATTAAAATAATGGTTAATATGCAGTTTGCATTTTCTTATGAGAGAATGATCCAAACCTGAATGTTATAGTGTAAATAAACTCACCTTTGTAAAATAAAGCAATTTTGCCTATAAGGACTCATTTGCACGCAATTGTCGTGAAGCATGTAAAAACTGCTTGTCTGCGTTAAAATAATGGTTAATATGCAGTTTGCATTTTCTTATGAGAGAATGATCCAAACCTGAATGTTATAGTGTAAATAGACTTACCTTCATGATATAAAGCAATTTTGCCTATAAGGACTCATTTGCCCTTAATTGTCATAAAGCATGTAAAACCTGCTTGTAGCGTTAAAATAATGGTTAATATGCAGTTTGCATTTTCTTATGAGAGAATGATCCAAACCTGAATATTATAGTGTAAATAGACTTACCTTCATGAAATAAAGCAATTTTGCCTATAAGGACTTATTTGGCCCTAATTGTCATAAAGCATGTAAAAACTGCTTGTATGCGTTAAAATAATGGTTAATATGCAGTTTGCATTTTCTTATAAGAGAATGATCCAAACCTGAATGTTATAGTGTAAATAGACTTACCTTCATAAAATAAAGCAATTTTGCCTATAAAGACTCATTTGCACCTAATTGTCATAAAGCATGTAAAAACTGCTTGTATGCGTTAAAATGATAGTAAATATGCAGTTTGCATTTTCTTATGAGCGAATGATCCAAACCTGAATGTTATAGTGAAAATAGACTTACCTTTGTAAAATAAAGCAATTTTGCCTATAAGGACTCATTTGCACCTAATTGTCGTAAAGCATGTAAAAACTGCTTGTCTGCGTTAAAATAATGGTTAATATGCAGTTTGCATTTTCTTATGAGAGAAAGATCCAAACCTGAATGTTATAGTGTAAATAGACTTACCCTCATGAAATAAAGCAATTTTGCCTATAAAGACTCATTTGCACCTAATTGTCGTAAAGCATGTAAAAACTGCTTGTCTGCGTTAAAATAATGGTTATTATGCAGTTTGCATTTTCTTATGAGAGAATGATCCAAACCTGAATGTTATAGTGTAAATAGACTTACCCTCATAAAATAAAGCAATTTTGCCTATAAAGACTCATTTGCACCTAATTGTCGTAAAGCATGTAAAAACTGCTTGTCTGCGTTAAAATAATAGTTAATATGCAGTTTGCATTTTCTTATGAGAGAATGATCTAAACCTGAGTGTTATAGTTTAAGTAAACTTACCTTTGTAAAATAAAGCAATTTTGCCTATAAGGACTCATTTGCACCTAATTGTCGTAAAGCATGTAAAAACTGATTGTCTGCGTTAAAATAATGGTTAATATGCAGTTTGCATTTTCTTATGAGAGAATGATCCAAACCTGAATGTTATAGTGTAAATAGACTTACCTTCATAAAATAAAGCAATTTTGCCTATAATGACTCATTTGCACGCAATTGTCGTGAAGCATGAAAAAACTGCTTGTCTGCGTTAAAATAATGGTTAATATGCAGTTTGCATTTTCTTATGAGAGAATGATCCAAACCTGATTGTTATAGTGAAAGTAGACTTACCTTTGTAAAATAAAACAATTTTGCCTTTAAGGACTTATTTGCACCTAATTGTCGTAAACCATGTAAAAACTGCTTGTCTGCGTTAAAATAATGGTTTATATGCAGTTTGCATTTTCTTATGAGAAAATAATCCAAACCTGAATGTTATAGTGTAAATAGACTTACCTTCATGAAATAAAGCAATTTTGCCTATAAGGACTCATTTGCCCCTAATTGTCATAAAGCATGTAAAAACTGCTTGTATGCGTTAAAATAATGGTTAATATGCAGTTTGCATTTTCTTATGAGAGAATGATCCAAACCTGAATGTTATAGTGTAAATAGACTTACCTTTGTAAAATAAAGCAATTTTGCCTATAAGGACTCATTAGCACGCAATTGTCGTGAAGCATGTAAAAACTGCTTGTCTGCGTGAAAATGATAGTAAATATGCAGTTTGCATTTTCTTATGAGAGAATGATCCAAACCTGAATGTTATAGTGTAAATAGACTTACCCTCATGAAATAAAGCAATTTTGCCTATAAAGACTCATTTGCACCTAATTGTCGTAAAGCATGTAAAAACTGCTTGTCTGCGTTAAAAAAATGGTTAATATGCAGTTTGCATTTTCTTATGAGAGAATGATCCAAACCTGAATGTTATAGTGTAAATAAACTTACCTGTGTAAAATAAAGCAATTTTACCTATAAGGACTCATTTGCACGCAATTGTCGTGAAGCATGTAAAAACTGCTTGCCTGCGTTAAAATAATGGTTAATATGCAGTTTGCATTTTCTTATGAGAGAATGATCCAAACCTGAATGTTATAGTGTAAATAGACTTACCTTCATGATATAAAGCAATTTTGCCTATAAGGACTCATTTGCCCCTAATTGTCATAAAGCATGTAAAAACTGCTTGTAGCGTTAAAATAATGGTTTATATGCAGTTTGCATTTTCTTATGAGAGAATGATCCAAACCTGAATATTACAGTGTAAATAGACTTACCTTCATGAAATAAAGCAATTTTGCCTATAAGGACTCATTTGGCCCTAATTGTCATAAAGCATGTAAAAACTGCTTGTATGCGTTAAAATAATGGTTAATATGCAGTTTGCATTTTCTTATAAGAGAATGATCTAAACCTGAGTGTTATAGTTTAAGTAAACTTACCTTTGTAAAATAAAGCAATTTTGCCTATAAGGACTCATTTGCACGCAATTGTCGTTAAGCATGTAAAAACTGCTTGTCTGCGTTAAAATAATGGTTAATATGCAGTTTGCATTTTCTTATGAGAGAATGATCCAAACCTGAATGTTATAGTGTAAATAGATTTACCTTCATGAAATAAAGCAATTTTTTCTATAAAGACTCATTTGCACCTAATTGTCATAAAGCATGTAAAAACTGCTTGTATGCGTTACAATGATAGTAAATATGCAGTTTGCATTTTCTTATGAGCGAATGATCCAAACCTGAATGTTATAGTGTAAATAGACTTACCCTCATGAAATAAAGCAAATTTGCTTATAAGGACTCATTTGCACCTAATTGTCATAAAGCTTGTTAAAACTGCTTGTATGCGTTAAAATAATAGTTAATATGCAGTTTGCATTTTCTTATGAGAGAATGATCCAAACCTGAATGTTATAGTGAAAATAGACTTACCTTTGTAAAATAAAGCAATTTTGCCTATAAGGACTCATTTGCACCTAATTGTCGTAAAGCATGTAAAAACTGCTTGTCTGCGTTTAAATAATGGTTAATATGCAGTTTGCATTTTCTTATGAGAGAATGATCCAAACCTGAATGTTATAGTGTAAATAGACTTACCTTCATAAAATAAAGCAATTTTGCCTATAAGGACTCATTTGCCACTAATTGTCATAAAGCATGTAAAAACTGCTTGTATGCGTTAAAATAATAGTTAATATGCAGTTTGCATTTTCTTATGAGAGAATGATCAAAACCTGAATGTTATAGTGTAAATAGACTTACCTTCATAAAATAAAGCAATTTTGCCTATAAGGACTCATTTGCACGCAATTGTCGTGAAGCATGTAAAAACTGCTTGTCTGCGTTAAAATAATGGTTAATATGCAGTTTGCATTTTCTTATGAGAGAATGATCCAAACCTGAATGTTATAGTGTAAATAGACTTACCTTCATGATATAAAGCAATTTTGCCTATAAGGACTCATTTGCCCTTAATTGTCATAAAGCATGTAAAACCTGCTTGTAGCGTTAAAATAATGGTTAATATGCAGTTTGCATTTTCTTATGAGAGAATGATCCAAACCTGAATATTATAGTGTAAATAGACTTACCTTCATGAAATAAAGCAATTTTGCCTATAAGGACTTATTTGGCCCTAATTGTCATAAAGCATGTAAAAACTGCTTGTATGCGTTAAAATAATGGTTAATATGCAGTTTGCATTTTCTTATAAGAGAATGATCCAAACCTGAATGTTATAGTGTAAATAGACTTACCTTCATAAAATAAAGCAATTTTGCCTATAAAGACTCATTTGCACCTAATTGTCATAAAGCATGTAAAAACTGCTTGTATGCGTTAAAATGATAGTAAATATGCAGTTTGCATTTTCTTATGAGCGAATGATCCAAACCTGAATGTTATAGTGAAAATAGACTTACCTTTGTAAAATAAAGCAATTTTGCCTATAAGGACTCATTTGCACCTAATTGTCGTAAAGCATGTAAAAACTGCTTGTCTGCGTTAAAATAATGGTTAATATGCAGTTTGCATTTTCTTATGAGAGAAAGATCCAAACCTGAATGTTATAGTGTAAATAGACTTACCCTCATGAAATAAAGCAATTTTGCCTATAAAGACTCATTTGCACCTAATTGTCGTAAAGCATGTAAAAACTGCTTGTCTGCGTTAAAATAATGGTTATTATGCAGTTTGCATTTTCTTATGAGAGAATGATCCAAACCTGAATGTTATAGTGTAAATAGACTTACCCTCATAAAATAAAGCAATTTTGCCTATAAAGACTCATTTGCACCTAATTGTCGTAAAGCATGTAAAAACTGCTTGTCTGCGTTAAAATAATAGTTAATATGCAGTTTGCATTTTCTTATGAGAGAATGATCTAAACCTGAGTGTTATAGTTTAAGTAAACTTACCTTTGTAAAATAAAGCAATTTTGCCTATAAGGACTCATTTGCACCTAATTGTCGTAAAGCATGTAAAAACTGATTGTCTGCGTTAAAATAATGGTTAATATGCAGTTTGCATTTTCTTATGAGAGAATGATCCAAACCTGAATGTTATAGTGTAAATAGACTTACCTTCATAAAATAAAGCAATTTTGCCTATAATGACTCATTTGCACGCAATTGTCGTGAAGCATGAAAAAACTGCTTGTCTGCGTTAAAATAATGGTTAATATGCAGTTTGCATTTTCTTATGAGAGAATGATCCAAACCTGATTGTTATAGTGAAAGTAGACTTACCTTTGTAAAATAAAACAATTTTGCCTTTAAGGACTTATTTGCACCTAATTGTCGTAAACCATGTAAAAACTGCTTGTCTGCGTTAAAATAATGGTTTATATGCAGTTTGCATTTTCTTATGAGAAAATAATCCAAACCTGAATGTTATAGTGTAAATAGACTTACCTTCATGAAATAAAGCAATTTTGCCTATAAGGACTCATTTGCCCCTAATTGTCATAAAGCATGTAAAAACTGCTTGTATGCGTTAAAATAATGGTTAATATGCAGTTTGCATTTTCTTATGAGAGAATGATCCAAACCTGAATGTTATAGTGTAAATAGACTTACCTTTGTAAAATAAAGCAATTTTGCCTATAAGGACTCATTAGCACGCAATTGTCGTGAAGCATGTAAAAACTGCTTGTCTGCGTGAAAATGATAGTAAATATGCAGTTTGCATTTTCTTATGAGAGAATGATCCAAACCTGAATGTTATAGTGTAAATAGACTTACCCTCATGAAATAAAGCAATTTTGCCTATAAAGACTCATTTGCACCTAATTGTCGTAAAGCATGTAAAAACTGCTTGTCTGCGTTAAAAAAATGGTTAATATGCAGTTTGCATTTTCTTATGAGAGAATGATCCAAACCTGAATGTTATAGTGTAAATAAACTTACCTGTGTAAAATAAAGCAATTTTACCTATAAGGACTCATTTGCACGCAATTGTCGTGAAGCATGTAAAAACTGCTTGCCTGCGTTAAAATAATGGTTAATATGCAGTTTGCATTTTCTTATGAGAGAATGATCCAAACCTGAATGTTATAGTGTAAATAGACTTACCTTCATGATATAAAGCAATTTTGCCTATAAGGACTCATTTGCCCCTAATTGTCATAAAGCATGTAAAAACTGCTTGTAGCGTTAAAATAATGGTTTATATGCAGTTTGCATTTTCTTATGAGAGAATGATCCAAACCTGAATATTACAGTGTAAATAGACTTACCTTCATGAAATAAAGCAATTTTGCCTATAAGGACTCATTTGGCCCTAATTGTCATAAAGCATGTAAAAACTGCTTGTATGCGTTAAAATAATGGTTAATATGCAGTTTGCATTTTCTTATAAGAGAATGATCTAAACCTGAGTGTTATAGTTTAAGTAAACTTACCTTTGTAAAATAAAGCAATTTTGCCTATAAGGACTCATTTGCACGCAATTGTCGTTAAGCATGTAAAAACTGCTTGTCTGCGTTAAAATAATGGTTAATATGCAGTTTGCATTTTCTTATGAGAGAATGATCCAAACCTGAATGTTATAGTGTAAATAGATTTACCTTCATGAAATAAAGCAATTTTTTCTATAAAGACTCATTTGCACCTAATTGTCATAAAGCATGTAAAAACTGCTTGTATGCGTTACAATGATAGTAAATATGCAGTTTGCATTTTCTTATGAGCGAATGATCCAAACCTGAATGTTATAGTGTAAATAGACTTACCCTCATGAAATAAAGCAAATTTGCTTATAAGGACTCATTTGCACCTAATTGTCATAAAGCTTGTTAAAACTGCTTGTATGCGTTAAAATAATAGTTAATATGCAGTTTGCATTTTCTTATGAGAGAATGATCCAAACCTGAATGTTATAGTGAAAATAGACTTACCTTTGTAAAATAAAGCAATTTTGCCTATAAGGACTCATTTGCACCTAATTGTCGTAAAGCATGTAAAAACTGCTTGTCTGCGTTTAAATAATGGTTAATATGCAGTTTGCATTTTCTTATGAGAGAATGATCCAAACCTGAATGTTATAGTGTAAATAGACTTACCTTCATAAAATAAAGCAATTTTGCCTATAAGGACTCATTTGCCACTAATTGTCATAAAGCATGTAAAAACTGCTTGTATGCGTTAAAATAATAGTTAATATGCAGTTTGCATTTTCTTATGAGAGAATGATCAAAACCTGAATGTTATAGTGTAAATAGACTTACCTTCATAAAATAAAGCAATTTTGCCTTTAAGGACTCATTTGCACGCAATTGTCGTGAAGCATGTAAAAACTGCTTGTCTGCGTTAAAATAATGGTTAATATGCAGTTTGCATTTTCTTATGAGAGAATGATCCAAACCTGAATGTTATAGTGTAAATAGACTTACCTTCATGATATAAAGCAATTTTGCCTATAAGGACTCATTTGCCCCTAATTGTCATAAAGCATGTAAAAACTGCTTGTAGCGTTAAAATAATGGTTAATATGCAGTTTGCATTTTCTTATGAGAAAATAATCCAAACCTGAATGTTATAGTGTAAATAGACTTACCTTCATGAAATAAAGCAATTTTGCCTATAAGAACTCATTTGCCCCTAATTGTCATAAAGCATGTAAAAACTGCTTGTATGCGTTACAATGATAGTAAATATGCAGTTTGCATTTTCTTATGAGCGAATGATCCAAACCTGAATGTTATAGTGTAAATAGACTAACCCTCATGAAATAAAGCAAATTTGCTTATAAGGACTCATTTGGCCCTAATTGTCATAAAGCATGTAAAAACTGCTTGTATGCGTTAAAATAATGGTTAATATGCAGTTTGCATTTTCTTATGAGAGAATGATCCAAACCTGAATGTTATAGTGTAAAAAGACTAACCTTCATGAAATAAAGCAATTTTGCCTATAAAGACTCATTTGCACTTAATTGTCATAAAGCATGTAAAAACTGCTTGTATGCGTTACAATGATAGTAAATATGCAGTTTGCATTTTCTTATGAGCGAATGATCCAAACCTGAATGTTATAGTGTAAATAGACTTACCCTCATGAAATAAAGCAAATTTGCTTATAAGGACTCATTTGCACCTAATTGTCATAAAGCTTGTAAAAACTGCTTGTATGCGTTAAAATGATAGTAAATATGCAGTTTGCATTTTCTTATGAGCGAATGATCCAAACCTGAATGTTATAGTGTAAATAGACTTACCCTCATGAAATAAAGCAATTTTGCTTATAAGGACTCATTTGCACCTAATTGTCATAAAGCTTGTAAAAACTGCTTGTATGCGTTAAAATAATAGTTAATATGCAGTTTGCATTTTCTTATGAGAGAATGATCCAAACCTGAATGTTATAAAGAAAATAGACTTACCTTTGCAAAATAAAGCAATTTTGCCTATAAGGACTCATTTGCACCTAATTGTCTTAAAGCATGTAAAAACTGCTTGTCTGCGGTTAAATAATGGTTAATATGCAGTTTGCATTTTCTTATGAGAGAATGATCCAAACCTGAATGTTATAGTGTAAATAGACTTACCTTCATAAAATAAAGCAATTTTGCCTATAAGGACTCATTTGCCCCTAATTGTCATAAAGCATGTAAAAACTTCTTGCATGCGTTAAAATAATTGTTAATAGGCAGTTTGCATTTTCTTATGAGAGAATGATCCAAACCTGAATGTTATAGTGTAAATAGACTTACCTTCATGAAATAAAGCAATTTTGCCTATAAAGACTCATTTGCACTTAATTGTCATAAAGCATGTAAAAACTGCTTGTATGCGTTACAATGATAGTAAATATGCAGTTTGCATTTTCTTATGAGCGAATGATCCAAACCTGAATGTTATAGTGTAAATAGACTTACCCTCATGAAATAAAGCAAATTTGCTTATAAGGACTCATTTGCACCTAATTGTCATAAAGCTTGTAAAAACTGCTTGTATGCGTTAAAATGATAGTAAATATGCAGTTTGCATTTTCTTATGAGCGAATGATCCAAACCTGAATGTTATAGTGTAAATAGACTTACCCTCATGAAATAAAGCAATTTTGCTTATAAGGACTCATTTGCACCTAATTGTCATAAAGCTTGTAAAAACTGCTTGTATGCGTTAAAATAATAGTTAATATGCAGTTTGCATTTTCTTATGAGAGAATGATCCAAACCTGAATGTTATAAAGAAAATAGACTTACCTTTGTAAAATAAAGCAATTTTGCCTATAAGGACTCATTTGCACCTAATTGTCTTAAAGCATGTAAAAACTGCTTGTCTGCGGTTAAATAATGGTTAATATGCAGTTTGCATTTTCTTATGAGAGAATGATCCAAACCTGAATGTTATAGTGTAAATAGACTTACCTTCATAAAATAAAGCAATTTTGCCTATAAGGACTCATTTGCCCCTAATTGTCATAAAGCATGTAAAAACTTCTTGCATGCGTTAAAATAATTGTTAATAGGCAGTTTGCATTTTCTTATGAGAGAATGATCCAAACCTGAATGTTATAGTGTAAATAGACTTACCTTCATGAAATAAAGCAATTTTGCCTATAAAGACTCATTTGCACTTAATTGTCATAAAGCATGTAAAAACTGCTTGTATGCGTTACAATGATAGTAAATATGCAGTTTGCATTTTCTTATGAGCGAATGATCCAAACCTGAATGTTATAGTGTAAATAGACTTACCCTCATGAAATAAAGCAAATTTGCTTATAAGGACTCATTTGCACCTAATTGTCATAAAGCTTGTAAAAACTGCTTGTATGCGTTAAAATAATGGTTAATATGCAGTTTGCATTTTCTAATGAGAGAATGATCCAAACCTGAATATTATAGTGTAAATAGACTTACCTACATGAAATAAAGCAATTTTGCCTATAAGGACTCATTTGGCCCTAATTGTCATAAAGCATGTTAAAAACTGCTTGTATGCGTTAAAATAATGGTTAATATGCAGTTTGCATTTTCTTATGAGAGAATGATCCAAACCTGAATGTTATAGTGTAAATAAACTTACCTGTGTAAAATAAAGCAATTTTGCCTATAAGGACTCATTTGCACGCAATTGTCGTGAAGCATGTAAAATTTGCTTGTCTGCGTTAAAATAATGGTAAATATGCAGTTTGCATTTTCTTATGAGAGAATGATTCAAACCTGAATGTTATAGTGTAAATAGACTTACCTTCATGATATAAAGCAATTTTGCCTATAAGGACTCATTTGCCCCTAATTGCCATAAAGCATGTAAAAACTGCTTGTAGCGTTAAAATAATGGTTAATAATATGCAGTTTGCATTTTCTTATGAGAGAATGATACAAACCTGAATGTTATAGTGAAAATAGACTTACCTTTGTAAAATAAAGCAATTTTGCCTGTAAGGACTCATTTGCATCTAATTGTCGTAAAGCATGTAAAAACTGCTTGTCTGCGTTTAAATAATGGTTAATATGCAGTTTGCATTTTCTTATGAGAGAATGATCCAAACCTGAATGTTATAGTGTAAATAGACTTACCTTCATAAAATAAAGCAATTTTGCCTATAAGGACTCATTTGCACGCAATTGTCGTGAAGCATGAAAAAACTGCTTGTCTGCGTTAAAATAATGGTTAATATGCAGTTTGCATTTTCTTATGAGAGAATGATCCAAACCTGAATGTTATAGTGTAAATAGACTTACCTTCATGATATAAAGCAATTTTGCCTATAAGGACTCATTTGCCCCTAATTGTCATAAAGCATGTAAAAACTGCTTGTAGCGTTAAACTAATGGTTAATATGCAGTTTGCATTTTCTTATGAGAGAATGATCCAAACCTGAATGTTATTTTGTAAATAGACTTACCTTCATGATATAAGCAATTTTGCCTATAAAGACTCATTTGCACCTAATTGTCATAAAGCATGTAAAAACTGCTTGTATGCGTTACAATGATAGTAAATATGCAGTTTGCATTTTCTTATGAGCGAATGATCCGAACCTGAATGTTATAGTGTAAATAGACTTACCCTCATGAAATAAAGCAAATTTGCTTATAAGGACTCATTTGCACCTAATTGTCATAAAGCTTGTAAAAACTGCTTGTATGCGTTAAAATAATAGTTAATATCCAGTTTGCATTTTCTTATGAGAGAATGATCCAAACCTGAATGTTATAGTGAAAATAGACTTACCTTTGTAAAATAAAGCAATTTTGCCTATAAGGACTCATTTGCACCTAATTGTCGTAAAGCATGTAAAAACTGCTTGTCTGCGTTAAAATAATGGTTAATATGCAGTTTGCATTTTCTTATGAGAGAATGATCCAAACCTGAATGTTATAGTGTAAATAGACTTACCCTCATGAAATAACGCAATTTTGCCTATAAAGACTCATTTGCACCTAATTGTCGTAAAGCATGTAAAAACTGCTTGTCTGCGTTAAAAAAATGGTTAATATGCAGTTTGCATTTTCTTATGAGAGAATGATCCAAACCTGAATGTTATAGTGTAAATAAACTTACCTGTGTAAAATAAAGCAATTTTGCCTATAAGGACTCTTTTGCACGCAATTGTCGTGAAGCATGTAAAAACTGCTTGTCTGCGTGAAAATGATAGTAAATATGCAGTTTGCATTTTCTTATGAGAGAATGATCCAAACCTGAATGTAATAGTGTAAAAAGACTTACCCTCATGAAATAAAGCAATTTTGCCTATAAAGACTCATTTGCACCTAATTGTCGTAAAGCATGTAAAAACTGCTTGTCTGCGTTAAAAAAATGGTTAATATGCAGTTTGCATTTTCTTATGAGAGAATGATCCAAACCTGAATGTTATAGTGTAAATAAACTTACCTGTGTAAAATAAAGCAATTTTGCCTATAAGGACTCATTTGCACGCAATTGTCGTGAAGCATGTAAAAACTGCTTGTCTGCGTTAAAAAAATGGTTAATATGCAGTTTGCATTTTCTTATGAGAGAATGATCCAAACCTGAATGTTATAGTGAAAATAGACTTACCTTTGTAAAATAAAGCAATTTTGCCTATAAGGACTCATTTGCACCTAATTGTCGTAAAGCATGTAAAAACTGCTTGTCTGCGTTAAAATAATGGTTAATATGCAGTTTGCATTTTCTTATGAGAGAATGATCCAAACCTGAATGTTATAGTGTAAATAGACTTACCCTCATGAAATAACGCAATTTTGCCTATAAAGACTCATTTGCACCTAATTGTCATAAAGCATGTAAAAACTGCTTGTATGCGTTACAATGATAGTAAATATGCAGTTTGCATTTTCTTATGAGAGAATGATCCAAACCTGAATGTAATAGTGTAAAAAGACTTACCCTCATGAAATAAAGCAATTTTGCCTATAAAGACTCATTTGCACCTAATTGTCGTAAAGCATGTAAAAACTGCTTGTCTGCGTTAAAAAAATGGTTAATATGCAGTTTGCATTTTCTTATGAGAGAATGATCCAAACCTGAATGTTATAGTGAAAATAGACTTACCTTTGTAAAATAAAGCAATTTTGCCTATAAGGACTCATTTGCACCTAATTGTCGTAAAGCATGTAAAAACTGCTTGTCTGCGTTAAAATAATGGTTAATATGCAGTTTGCATTTTCTTATGAGAGAATGATCCAAACCTGAATGTTATAGTGTAAATAGACTTACCCTCATGAAATAACGCAATTTTGCCTATAAAGACTCATTTGCACCTAATTGTCGTAAAGCATGTAAAAACTGCTTGTCTGCGTTAAAAAAATGGTTAATATGCAGTTTGCATTTTCTTATGAGAGAATGATCCAAACCTGAATGTTATAGTGTAAATAGACTTACCTTCATAAAATAAAGCAATTTTGCCTATAAGGACTCATTTGCACGCAATTGTCGTGAAGCATGTAAAAACTGCTTGTCTGCGTGAAAATGATAGTAAATATGCAGTTTGCATTTTCTTATGAGAGAATGATCCAAACCTGAATGTAATAGTGTAAAAAGACTTACCCTCATGAAATAAAGCAATTTTGCCTATAAAGACTCATTTGCACCTAATTGTCGTAAAGCATGTAAAAACTGCTTGTCTGCGTTAAAAAAATGGTTAATATGCAGTTTGCATTTTCTTATGAGAGAATGATCCAAACCTGAATGTTATAGTGTAAATAAACTTACCTGTGTAAAATAAAGCAATTTTGCCTATAAGGACTCATTTGCACGCAATTGTCGTGAAGCATGTAAAAACTGCTTGTCTGCGTTAAAATAATGGTTAATATGCAGTTTGCATTTTCTTATGAGAGAATGATCCAAACCTGAATGTTATAGAGTAAATAGACTTACCTTCATGATATAAAGCAATTTTGCCTATAAGGACTCATTTGCCCCTAATTGTCATAAAGCATGTAAAAACTGCTTGTAGCGTTAAAATAATGGTTAATATGCAGTTTGCATTTTCTTATGAGAGAATGATCCAAACCTGAATGTTATAGTGTAAATAGACTTACCTTCATGAAATAAAGCAATTTTGCCTATAAAGACTCCTTTGCACCTAATTGTCATAAAGCATGTAAAAACTGCTTGTATGCGTTACAATGATAGTAAATATGCAGTTTGCATTTTCTTATGAGCGAATGATCCAAACCTGAATGTTATAGTGTAAATAGACTTACCCTCATGAAATAAAGCAAATTTGCTTATAAGGACTCATTTGCACCTAATTGTCATAAAGCTTGTAAAAACTGCTTGTATGCGTTAAAATAATAGTTAATATGCAGTTTGCATTTTCTTATGAGAGAATGATTCAAACCTGAATGTTATAGTGAAAATAGACTTACCTTTGTAAAATAAAGCAATTTTGCCTATAAGGACTCATTTGCACCTTATTGTCGTAAAACATGTAAAAACTGCTTGTCTGCGTTAAAATAATGGTTAATATGCAGTTTGCATTTTCTTATGAGAGAATGATCCAAACCTGAATGTTATAGTGTAAATAGACTTACCTTCATGATATAAAGCAATTTTGCCTATAAGGACTCATTTGCCCCTAATTGTCATAAAGAATGTAAAAACTGCTTGTAGCGTTAAAATAATGGTTAATATGCAGTTTGCATTTTCTTATGAGAGAATGATCCAAACCTGAATATTACAGTGTAAATAGACTTACCTTCATGAAATAAAGCAATTTTGCCTATAAGGACTTATTTGGCCCTAATTGTCATAAAGCATGTAAAAACTGCTTGTATGCGTTAAAATAATGGTTAATATGCAGTTTGCATTTTCTTATGAGAGAATGATCCAAACCTGAATGTTATAGTGTAAATAGACTTACCTTTATGATCTAAAGCAATTTTGCCTATAAAGACTCATTTGCACCTAATTGTCATAAAGCATGTAAAAACTGCTTGTATGCGTTAAAATGATAGTAAATATGCAGTTTGCATTTTCTTATGAGCGAATGATCCAAACCTGAATGTTATAGTGTAAATAGACTTACCTTCATAAAATAAAGCAATTTTGCCTATAAGGACTCATTTGCACTTATTTGTCGTAAAGCATGTAAAAACTGCTTGTCAGCGTTAAAATAATGGTTAATATGCAGTTTGCATTTTCTTATGAGAGAATGATCCAAACCTGAATGTTATAGTGTAAATAGACTTACCCTCATGAAATAAAGCAATTTTGCCTATAAAGACTCATTTGCACCTAATTGTCAAAAAGCATGTAAAAACTGCTTGTATGCGTTAAAATAATAATTAATATGCAGTTTGCATTTTCTTATGAGAGAATGATCCAAACCTGAATGTTATAGTGTAAATAGACTTACCCTCATGAAATAAAGCAATTTTGCCTATAAAGACTCATTTGCACCTAATTGTCGTAAAGCATGTAAAAACTGATTGTCTGCGTTTAAATAATGGTTAATATGCAGTTTGCATTTTCTTATGAGAGAATGATCCAAACCTGAATGTAATAGTGTAAATAAACTTACCTTTGTAAAATAAAGCAATTTTGCCTATAAGGACTCATTTGCACGCAATTGTCGTAAAGCATGTAAAAACTGCTTTTCTGCGTTAAAATAATGGTTAATATGCAGTTTGCATTTTCTTATGAGAGAATGATCCAAACCTGAATGTTATAGTGTAAATAGACTAACCTTCATGAAATAAAGCAATTTTGCCTATAAGGACTCATTTGCCCCTAATTGTCATAAAGCATGTAAAAACTGCTTGTAGCGTTAAAATAATGGTTAATATGCAGTTTGCATTTTCTTATGAGAGAATGATCCAAACTTGAATGTTATAGTGAAAATAGACTTACCTTTGTAAAATAAAGCAATTTTGCCTGTAAGGACTCATTTGCACCTAATTGTCGTAAAGCATGTAAAAACTGCTTGTCTGCGTTTAAATAATGGTTAATATGCAGTTTGCATTTTCTTATGAGAGAATGATCCAAACCTGAATGTTATAGTGTAAATAAACCTACCTTTGTAAAGTAAAGCAATTTTGCCTATAAGGACTCATTTGCACGCAATTGTCGTGAAGCATGTAAAAACTGCTTGTCTGCGTTAAAATAATGGTTAATATGCAGTTTGCATTTTCTTATGAGAGAATGATCCAAACCTGAATGTTATAGTGTAAATAGACTTACCTTCATGATATAAAGCAATTTTGCCTATAAGGACTCATTTGCCCCTAATTGTCATAAAGCATGTAAAAACTGCTTGTAGCGTTAAAATAATGGTTAATATGCAGTTTGCATTTTCTTATGAGAGAATGATCCAAACCTGAATGTTATAGTGAAAATAGACTTACCTTTGTAAAATAAAGCAATTTTGCCTCTAAGGACTCATTTGCACCTAATTGTCGTAAAGCATGTAAAAACTGCTTGTCTGCGTTTAAATAATGGTTAATATGCAGTTTGCATTTTCTTATGAGAGAATGATCCAAACCTGAATGTTATAGTGTAAATAGACTTACCTTCATAAAATAAAGCAATTTTGCCTATAAGGACTCATTTGCCCCTAATTGTCATAAAGCATGTAAAAACTGCTTGTATGCGTTAAAATAATAGTTAATATGCAGTTTGCATTTTCTTATGAGAGAATGATCCAAACCTGAATGTTATAGTGAAAATAGACTTACCTTTGTAAAATAAAGCAATTTTGCCTATAAGGACTCATTTGCATCTAATTGTCGTAAAGCATGTAAAAACTGCTTGTCTGCGTTTAAATAATGGTTAATATGCAGTTTGCATTTTCTTATGAGAGAATGATCCAAACCTGAATGTTATAGTGTAAATAAACTCACCTTTGTAAAATAAAGCAATTTTGCCTATAAGGACTCATTTGCACGCAATTGTCGTGAACCATGTAAAAACTGCTTGTCTGCGTTAAAATAATGGTTAATATGCAGTTTGCATTTTCTTATGAGAGAATGATCCAAACCTGAATGTTATAGTGTAAATAGACTTACCTTCATGATATAAAGCAATTTTGCCTATAAGGACTCATTTGCCCTTAATTGTCATAAAGCATGTAAAAACTGCTTGTAGCGTTAAAATAATGGTTGATATGCAGTTTGCATTTTTTTATGAGAGAATGATCCAAACCTGAATATTATAGTGTAAATAGACTTACCTTCATGAAATAAAGCAATTTTGCCTATAAGGACTCATTTGGCCCTAATTGTCATAAAGCATGTAAAAACTGCTTGTATGCGTTAAAATAATGGTTAATATGCAGTTTGCATTTTCTTATGAGAGAATGATCCAAACCTGAATGTTATAGTGAAAATAGACTTACCTTTGTAAAATAAAGCAATTTTGCCTATAAGGACTCATTTGCACCTAATTGTCGTAAAGCATGTAAAAACTGCTTGTCTGCGTTAAAATAATAATTAATTTGCAGTTTGCATTTTCTTATGAGAGAATGATCCAAACCTGAATGTTATAGTGTAAATAGACTTACCCTCATGAAATAAAGCAATTTTGCCTATAAAGACTCATTTGCACCTAATTGTCGTAAAGCATGTAAAAACTGCTTGTCTGCGTTAAAATAATGGTTAATATGCAGTTTGCATTTTCTTATGAGAGAATGATCCAAACCTGAATGTTATAGTGTAAATAGACTTACCCTCATGAAATAAACAATTTTGCCTATAAAGACTCATTTGCACCTAATTGTCATAAAGCATGTAAAAACTGCTTGTATGCGTTAAAATGATAGTAAATATGCAGTTTGCATTTTCTTATGAGCGAATGATCCAAACCTGAATGTTATAGTGTAAATAGACTTACCCTCATGAAATAAAGCAATTTTGCTTATAAGGACTCATTTGCACCTAATTGTCATAAAGCTTGTAAAAACTGCTTGTATGCGTTAAAATAATAGTTTATATGCAGTTTGCATTTTCTTATGAGAGAATGATCCAAACCTGAATGTTATAGTGAAAATAGACTTACCTTTGTAAAATAAAGCAATTTTGCCTATAAGGACTCATTTGCACCTAATTGTCGTAAAGCATGTAAAAACTGCTTGTCTGCGTTAAAATAATAATTAATTTGCAGTTTGCATTTTCTTATGAGAGAATGATCCAAACCTGAATGTTATAGTGTAAATAGACTTACCCTCATGAAATAAAGCAATTTTGCCTATAAAGACTCATTTGCACCTAATTGTCGTAAAGCATGTAAAAACTGCTTGTCTGCGTTAAAATAATGGTTAATATGCAGTTTGCATTTTCTTATGAGAGAATGATCCAAACCTGAATGTTATAGTGTAAATAGACTTACCCTCATGAAATAAACAATTTTGCCTATAAAGACTCATTTGCACCTAATTGTCGTAAAGCATGTATAAACTGCTTGTCTGCGTTTAAATAATGGTTAATAAATGCAGTTTGCATTTTCTTATGAGAGAATGATCCAAACCTGAATTGTATAGTGTAAATAGACTTACCTTCATAAAATAAAGCAATTTTGCCTATAAGGACTCATTTGCCCCTAATTGTCATAAAGCATGTAAAAACTGCTTGTATGCGTTAAAATAATGGTTAATGTGCAGTTAGCATTTTCTTATGAGAAAATGATCCAAACCTGAATGTTATAGTGTAAATAGACTTACCTTTGTAAAATAAAGCAATTTTGCCTATAAGGACTCATTTGCACGCAATTGTCGTAAAGCATGTAAAAACTGCTTGTCTGCGTTAAAATAATGGTTAATATGCAGTTTACATTTTCTTATGAGAGAATGATTCAAACCTGAATGTTATAGTGTAAATAGATTTACCTTCACGAAATAAAGCAATTTTGCCTATAAAGACTCATTTGCACCTAATTGTCATAAAGCATGTACAAACTGCTTGTTTGCGTTAAAATGATAGTAAATATGCAGTTTGCATTTTCTTATGAGAGAATGATCCAAACCTGAATGTTATAGTGTAAATAGACTTACCCTCATAAAATAAAGCGATTTTGCCTATAAGGACTCATTTGCACCTAATTGTCATAAAGCTTGTAAAAACTGCTTGTATGCGTTAAAATAATAGTTAATATGCAGTTTGCATTTTCTTATGAGAGAATGATCCAAACCTGAATGTTATAGTGAAAATAGACTTACCTTTGTAAACTAAAGCAATTTTGCCTATAAGGACTCATTTGCACTTAATTGTCGTAAAGCATGTAAAAACTGCTTGTCAGCGTTAAAATAATGGTTAATATGCAGTTTGCATTTTCTTATGAGAGAATGATCCAAACCTGAATGTTATAGTGTAAATAGACTTACCCTCATGAAATAAAGCAATTTTGCCTATAAAGACTCATTTGCACCTAATTGTCAAAAAGCATGTAAAAACTGCTTGTATGCGTTAAAATGATAGTAAATATGCAGTTTGCATTTTCTTATGAGAGAATGATCCAAACCTGAATGTTATAGTGTAAATAGACTTACCCTCATGAAATAAAGCAATTTTGCCTATAAAGAGTCATTTGCACCTAATTGTCATAAAGCATGTAAAAACTGCTTGTATGCGTTAAAATAATAGTTAATATGCAGTTTGCATTTTCTTATGAGAGAATGATCTAAACCTGAGTGTTATAGTTTAAGTAAACTTACCTTTGTAAAATAAAGCAATTTTGCCTATAAGGACTCATTTGCACCTTATTGTCGTAAAGCATGTAAAAACTGCTTGTCTGCGTTAAAATAATGCAGTTTGCATTTTCTTATGAGAGAATGATCCAAACCTGAATATAATAGTGTATATAGTTATAACTTCATGAAATAAAGCAATTTTGCCTATAATGACTCATTTGCCCCTAATTGTCATAAAGCATGTAAAAACTGCTCGTCTGCGTTAAAATAATGTTTAAAATGCAGTTTGCATTTTCTTATAAGAGAATGATCCAAACCTGAATGTTATAGTGAAAGTAGACTTACCTTTGTAAAATAAAACAATTTTGCCTTTAAGGACTTATTTGCACCTAATTGTCGTAAACCATGTAAAAACTGCTTGTCTGCGTTAAAATAATGGTTTATATGCAGTTTGCATTTTCTTATGAGAAAATAATCCAAACCTGAATGTTATAGTGTAAATAGACTTACCCTCATGAAATAAAGCAATTTTGCCTATAAAGACTCATTTGCACCTAATTGTCGTAAAGCATGTAAAAACTGCTTGTCTGCGTTAAAAAAATGGTTAATATGCAGTTTGCATTTTCTTATGAGAGAATGATCCAAACCTGAATGTTAAAGTGTAAATAAACTTACCTGTGTAAAATAAAGCAATTTTGCCTATAAGGACTCATTTGCACGCAATTGTCGTGAAACATGTAAAAACTGCTTGTCTGCGTTAAAATAATGGTTAATATGCAGTTTGCATTTTCTTATGAGAGAATGATCCAAACCTGAATGTTATAGTGTAAATAGACTTACCTTCATGATATAAAGCAATTTTGCCTATAAAGACTCATTTGCACCTAATTGTCATAAAGCATGTAAAAACTGCTTGTATGCGTTACAATGATAGTAAATATGCAGTTTGCATTTTCTTATGAGCGAATGATCCAAACCTAAATGTTATAGTGTAAATAGACTTACCCTCATGAAATAAAGCAAATTTGCTTATAAGGACTCATTTGCACCTAATTGTCATAAAGCTTGTAAAAACTGCTTGTATGCGTTAAAATAATAGTTAATATGCAGTTTGCATTTTCTTATGAGAGAATGATCCAAACCTGAATGTTATAGTGAAAATAGACTTACCTTTGTAAAATAAAGCAATTTTGCCTATAAGGACTCATTTGCACCTAATTGTCGTAAAGCATGTAAAAACTGCTTGTCTGCGTTTAAATAATGGTTAATATGCAGTTTGCATTTTCTTATGAGAGAATGATCCAAACCTGAATGTTATAGTGTAAATAGACTTACCTTCAAAAAATAAAGCAATTTTGCCTATAAGGAGTCATTTGCCCCTAATTGTCATAAAGCATGTAAAAACTGCTTGTATGCGTTAAAGTAATGGTTAATATGCAGTTTGCATTTTCTTATGAGAGAATGATCCAAACCTGAATGTTATAGTGTAAATAGACTTACCTTTGTAAAATAAAGCAATTTTGCCTATAAGGACTCATTTGCGCGCAATTGTCGTGAAGCATGTAAAAACTGCTTGTCTGCGTGAAAATGATAGTTAATATGCAGTTTGCATTTTCTTATGAGAGAATGATCCAAACCTGAATGTTATAGTGTAAATAGACTTACCCTCATGAAATAAAGCAATTTTGCCTATAAAGACTCATTTGCACCTAATTGTCGTAAAGCATGTAAAAACTGCTTGTCTGCGTTAAAAAAATGGTTAATATGCAGTTTGCATTTTCTTATGAGAGAATGATCCAAACCTGAATGTTATAGTGTAAATAAACTTACCTGTGTAAAATAAAGCAATTTTGCCTATAAGGACTCATTTGCACGCAATTGTCGTGAAGCATGTAAAAACTGCTTGTCTGCGTTAAAATAATGGTTAATATGCAGTTTGCATTTTCTTATGAGAGAATGATCCAAACCTGAATGTTATAGTGTAAATAGACTTACCTTCATGATATAAAGCAATTTTGCCTATAAGGACTCATTTGCCCCTAATTGTCATAAAGCATGTAAAAACTGCTTGTAGCGTTAAAATAATGGTTAATATGCAGTTTGCATTTTCTTATGAGAGAATGATCCAAACCTGAATATTACAGTGTAAATAGACTTACCTTCATGAAATAAAGCAATTTTGCCTATAAGGACTCATTTGGCCCTAATTGTCATAAAGCATGTAAAAACTGCTTGTATGCGTTAAAATAATGGTTAATATGCAGTTTGCATTTTCTTATAAGAGAATGATCTAAACCTGAGTGTTATAGTTTAAGTAAACTTACCTTTGTAAAATAAAACAATTTTGCCTTTACGGACTTATTTGCACCTAATTGTCGTAAACCATGTAAAAACTGCTTGTCTGCGTTAAAATAATGGTTTATATGCAGTTTGCATTTTCTTATGACAAAATAATCCAAACCCGAATGTTATAGTGTAAATAGACTTACCTTCATGAAATAAAGCAATTTTGCCTATAAGGACTCATTTGCCCCTAATTGTCATAAAGCATGTAAAAACTGCTTGTATGCGTTAAAATAATGGTTAATATGCAGTTTGCATTTTCTTATGAGAGAATGATCCAAACCTGAATGTTATAGTGTAAATAGACTTACCTTTGTAAAATAAAGCAATTTTGCCTATAAGGACTCATTTGCACGCAATTGTCGTGAAGCATGTAAAAACTGCTTGTCTGCGTGAAAATGATAGTAAATATGCAGTTTGCATTTTCCTATGAGAGAATGATCCAAACCTGAATGTTATAGTGTAAATAGACTTACCCTCATGAAATAAAGCAATTTTGCCTATAAAGACTCATTTGCACCTAATTGTCGTAAAGCATGTAAAAACTGCTTGTCTGCGTTAAAAAAATGGTTAATATGCAGTTTGCATTTTCTTATGAGAGAATGATCCAAACCTGAATGTTATAGTATAAATAAACTTACCTGTGTATAATAAAGCAATTTTGCCTATAAGGACTCATTTGCACGCAATTGTCGTAAAGCATGTAAAAACTGCTTGTCTGCGTTAAAATAATGGTTAATATGCAGTTTGCATTTTCTTATGAGAGAATGATCCAAACCTGAATGTTATAGTGTAAATAGACTTACCTTCATGATATAAAGCAATTTTGCCTATAAGGACTCATTTGCCCCTAATTGTCATAAAGCATGTAAAAACTGCTTGTAGCGTTAAAATAATGGTAAATATGCAGTTTGCATTTTCTTATGAGAGAATGATCCAAACCTGAATATTATAGTGTAAATAGACTTACCTTCATGAAATAAAGCAATTTTGCCTATAAGGACTTATTTGGCCCTAATTGTCATAAAGCATGTAAAAACTGCTTGTATGCGTTAAAATAATGGTTAATATGCAGTTTGCATTTTCTTATGAGAGAATGATCCAAACCTGAATGTTATAGTGTAAATAGACTTACCTTCATGAAATAAAGCAAATTTGCCTATAAAGACTCATTTGCACCTAATTGTCATAAAGCATGTAAAAACTGCTTGTATGCGTTACAATGATAGTAAATATGCAGTTTGCATTTTCTTATGAGCGAATGATCCAAACCTGAATGTTATAGTGTAAATAGACTTACCCTTATGAAATAAAGCAAATTTGCTTATAAGGACTCATTTGCACCTAATTGTAATAAAGCTTGTAAAAACTGCTTGTATGCGTTAAAATAATAGTTAATATGCAGTTTGCATTTTCTTATGAGAGAATGATCCAAACCTAAATGTTATAGTGAAAATAGACTTACCTTTGTAAAATAAAGCAATTTTGCCTATAAGGACTCATTTGCACCTAATTGTCGTAAAGCATGTAAAAACTGCTTGTCTGCGTTTAAATAATGGTTAATATGCAGTTTGCATTTTCTTATGAGAGAATGATCCAAACCTGAATGTTATAGTGTAAATAGACTTACCTTCATGATATAAAGCAATTTTACCTATAAGGACTCATTTGCCCCTAATTGTCATAAAGCATGTAAAAACTGCTTGTAGCGTTAAAATAATGGTTAATATGCAGTTTGCATTTTCTTATGAGAGAATGATCCAAACCTGAATATTACAGTGTAAATAGACTTACCTTCATGAAATAAAGCAATTTTGCCTATAAGGACTCATTTGGCCCTAATTGTCATAAAGCATGTAAAAACTGCTTGTATGCGTTAAAATAATGGTTAATATGCAGTTTGCATTTTCTTATAAGAGAATGATCTAAACCTGAGTGTTATAGTTTAAGTAAACTTACCTTTGTAAAATAAAGCAATTTTGCCTATAAGGACTCATTTGCACCTAATTGTCGTAAAGCATGTAAAAACTGCTTGTCTGCGTTAAAATAATGGTTAATATGCAGTTTGCATTTTCTTATGAGAGAATGATTCAAACCTGAATATAATAGTGTAAATAGTTATAACTTCATGAAATAAAGCAATTTTGCCTATAAGGACTCATTTGCACCTAATTGTCGTAAAGCATGTAAAAACTGCTTGTCTGCGTTAAAATAATGGTTTATATGCAGTTTGCATTTTCTTATGAGAAAATAATCCAAACCTGAATGTTATAGTGTAAATAGACTTACCTTCAAGAAATAAAGCAATTTTGCCTATAAGGACTCATTTGCCCCTAATTGTCATAAAGCATGTAAAAACTGCTTGTATGCGTTAAAATAATGGTTAATATGCAGTTTGCATTTTCTTATGAGAGAATGATCCAAACCTGAATGTTATAGTGAAAATAGACTTACCTTTGTAAAATAAAGGAATTTTGCCTATAAGGACTCATTTGCACCTAATTGTCGTAAAGCATGTAAAAACTGCTTGTCTGCGTTTAAATAATGGTTAATATGCAGTTTGCATTTTCTTATGAGAGAATGATCCAAACCTGAATGTTATAGTGTAAATAGACTATCCTTCATAAAATAAAGCAATTTTGCCTATAAGGACTCATTTGCCCCTAATTGTCATAAAGCATGTAAAAACTGCTTGTATGCGTTAAAATAATAGTTAATATGCAGTTTGCATTTTCTTATGAGAGAATGATCCAAACCTGAATGTTATAATGAAAATAGACTTACCTTTGTAAAATAAAGCAATTTTGCCTATAAGGACTCATTTGCATCTAATTGTCGTAAAGCATGTAAAAACCGCTTGTCTGCGTTTAAATAATGGTTAATATGCAGTTTGCATTTTCTTATGAGAGAATGATCCAAACCTGAATGTTATAGTGTAAATAGACTTACCTTCATAAAATTAAGCAATTTTGCCTATAAGGACTTATTTGCACGCAATTGTCGTAAAGCATGTAAAAACTGCTTGTCTGCGTTAAAATAATGGTTAATATGCAGTTTGCATTTTCTTATGAGAGAATGATCCAAACCTGAATGTTATAGTGTAAATAGACTTACCTTCATGATATAAAGCAATTTTGCCTATAAGGACTCTTTTGCCCCTAATTGTCATAAAGCATGTAAAAACTGCTTGTAGCGTTAAAATAATGGTTAATATGCAGTTTGCATTTTCTTATGAGAGAATGATCCAAACCTGAATATTATAGTGTAAATAGACTTACCTTTATGAAATAAAGCAATTTTGCCTATAAGGACTCATTTGGCCCTAATTGTCATAAAGCATGTAAAAACTGCTTGTATGCATTAAAATAATGGTTAATATGCAGTTTGCATTTTCTTATGAAAGAATGATCCAAACCTGAATGTTATAGTGTAAATAGACTTACCTTCATGAAATAAAGCAATTTTGCCTATAAAGACTCATTTGCACCTAATTGTCATAAAGCATGTAAAAACTGCTTGTATGCGTTAAAATGATAGTAAATATGCAGTTTGCATTTTCTTATGAGCGAATGATCCAAACCTGAATGTTATAGTGTAAATAGACTTACCCTCATGAAATAAAGCAATTTTGCTTATAAGGACTCATTTGCCCCTAATTGTCATAAAGCATGTAAAAACTGCTTGTATGCATTAAAATAATGGTTAATATGCAGTTTGCATTTTCTTATGAGAGAATGATCCAAACCTGAATGTTATAGTGTAAATAAACTCACCTTTGTAAAATAAAGCAATTTTGCCTATAAGGACTCATTTGCACGCAATTGTCGTGAAGCATGTAAAAACTGCTTGTCTGCGTTAAAATAATGGTTAATATGCAGTTTGCATTTTCTTATGAGAGAATGATCCAAACCTGAATGTTATAGTGTAAATAGACTTACATTCATGATATAAAGCAATTTTGCCTATAAGGACTCATTTGCCCTTAATTGTCATAAAGCATGTAAAAACTGCTTGTAGCGTTAAAATAATGGTTAATATGCAGTTTGCATTTTCTTATGAGAGAATGATCCAAACCTGAATATTATAGTGTAAATAGACTTACCTTCATGAAATAAAGCAATTTTGCCTATAAGGACTCATTTGGCCCTAATTGTCATAAAGCATGTAAAAACTGCTTGTATGCGTTAAAATAATGTTTAATATGCAGTTGGCATTTTCTTATGAGAGAATGATCCAAACCTGAATGTTATAGTGTAAATAGACTTACCTTCATAAAATAAAGCAATTTTGCCTATAAAGACTCATTTGCACCTAATTGTCATAAAGCATGTAAAAACTGCTTGTATGCGTTAAAATAATGGTTAATGTGCAGTTTGCATTTTCTTATGAGAAAATGATCCAAACCTGAATGTTATAGTGTAAATAGACTTACCCTCATGAAATAAAGCAATTTTGCTTATAAGGACTCATTTGCCCCTAATTGTCATAAAGCATGTAAAAACTGCTTGTATGCATTAAAATAATGGTTAATATGCAGTTTGCATTTTCTTATGAGAGAATGATCCAAACCTGAATGTTATAGTGTAAATAAACTCACCTTTGTAAAATAAAGCAATTTTGCCTATAAGGACTCATTTGCACGCAATTGTCGTAAAGCATGTAAAAACTGCTTGTCATCGTGAAAATGATAGTAAATATGCAGTTTGCATTTTCTTATTAGAGAATGATCCAAACCTGAATGTTATAGTGTAAATAGACTTACCCTCATGAAATAAAGCAATTTTGCCTATAAAGACTCATTTGCACCTAATTGTCGTAAAGCATGTAAAAACTGCTGGTCTGCGTTAAAATAATGGTTAATATGCAGTTTGCATTTTCTTATGAGAGAATGATTCAAACCTGAATGTGATAGTGTAAATAGACTTACCTTCATGAAATAAAGCAATTTTGCCTATAAAGACTCATTTGCACCTAATTGTCATAAAGCATGTACAAACTGCTTGTATGCGTTAAAATGATAGTAAATATGCAGTTTGCATTTTCTTATGAGAGAATGATCCAAACCTGAATGTTATAGTGTAAATAGACTTACCCTCATAAAATAAAGCGATTTTGCCTATAAGGACTCATTTGCACCTAATTGTCATAAAGCTTGTAAAAACTGCTTGTATGCGTTAAAATAATAGTTAATATGCAGTTTGCATTTTCTTATGAAAGAATGATCCAAACCTGAATGTTATAGTGAAAATAGACTTACCTTTGTAAAATAAAGCAATTTTGCCTATAAGGACTCATTTGCACTTAATTGTCGTAAAGCATGTAAAAACTGCTTGTCAGCGTTAAAATAATGGTTAATATGCAGTTTGCATTTTCTTATGAGAGAATGATCCAAACCTGAATGTTATAGTGTAAATAGGCTTACCCTCATGAAATAAAGCAATTTTGCCTATAAAGACTCATTTGCACCTAATTGTCAAAAAGCATGTAAAAACTGCTTGTATGCGTTAAAATGATAGTAAATATGCAGTTTGCATTTTCTTATGAGAGAATGATCCAAACCTGAATGTTATAGTGTAAATAGACTTACCCTCATGAAATAAAGCAATTTTGCCTATAAAGAGTCATTTGCACCTAATTGTCATAAAGCATGTAAAAACTGCTTGTATGCGTTAAAATAATAGTTAATATGCAGTTTGCATTTTCTTATGAGAGAATGATCTAAACCTGAGTGTTATAGTTTAAGTAAACTTACCTTTGTAAAATAAAGCAATTTTGCCTATAAGGACTCATTTGCACCTAATTGTCGTAAAGCATGTAAAAACTGTTTGTCTGCGTTAAAATAATGGTTAATATGCAGTTTGCATTTTCTTATGAGAGAATGATCCAAACCTGAATATAATAGTGTATATAGTTATAACTTCATGAAATAAAGCAATTTTGCCTATAATGACTCATTTGCCCCTAATTGTCATAAAGCATGTAAAAACTGCTCGTCTGCGTTAAAATAATGTTTAAAATGCAGTCTGCATTTTCTTATAAGAGAATGATCCAAACCTGAATGTTATAGTGAAAGTAGACTTACCTTTGTAAAATAAAACAATTTTGCCTTTAAGGACTTATTTGCACCTAATTGTCGTAAACCATGTAAAAACTGCTTGTCTGCGTTAAAATAATGGTTTATATGCAGTTTGCATTTTCTTATGAGAAAATAATCCAAACCTGAATGTTATAGTGTAAATAGACTTACCTTCATGAAATAAAGCAATTTTGCCTATAAGGACTCATTTGCCCCTAATTGTCATAAAGCATGTAAAAACTGCTTGTATGCGTTAAAATAATGGTTAATATGCAGTTTGCATTTTCTTATGAGAGAATGATCCAAACCTGAATGTTATAGTGTAAATAGACTTACCTTTGTAAAATAAAGCAATTTTGCCTATAAGGACTCATTTGCACGCAATTGTCGTGAAGCATGTAAAAACTGCTTGTCTGCGTGAAAATGATAGTAAATATGCAGTTTGCATTTTCCTATGAGAGAATGATCCAAACCTGAATGTTATAGTGTAAATAGACTTACCCTCATGAAATAAAGCAATTTTGCCTATAAAGACTCATTTGCACCTAATTGTCGTAAAGCATGTAAAAACTGCTTGTCTGCGTTAAAAAAATGGTTAATATGCAGTTTGCATTTTCTTATGAGAGAATGATCCAAACCTGAATGTTATAGTGTAAATAAACTTACCTGTGTAAAATAAAGCAATTTTGCCTATAAGGACTCATTTGCACGCAATTGTCGTGAAGCATGTAAAAACTGCTTGTCTGCGTTAAAATAATGGTTAATATGCAGTTTGCATTTTCTTATGAGAGAATGATCCAAACCTGAATGTTATAGTGTAAATAGACTTACCTTCATGATATAAAGCAATTTTGCCTATAAAGACTCATTTGCACCTAATTGTCATAAAGCATGTAAAAACTGCTTGTATGCGTTACAATGATAGTAAATATGCAGTTTGCATTTTCTTATGAGCAAATGATCCAAACCTAAATGTTATAGTGTAAATAGACTTACCCTCATGAAATAAAGCAAATTTGCTTATAAGGACTCATTTGCACCTAATTGTCATAAAGCTTGTAAAAACTGCTTGTATGCGTTAAAATAATAGTTAATATGCAGTTTGCATTTTCTTATGAGAGAATGATCCAAACCTGAATGTTATAGTGAAAATAGACTTACCTTTGTAAAATAAAGCAATTTTGCCTATAAGGACTCATTTGCACCTAATTGTCGTAAAGCATGTAAAAACTGCTTGTCTGCGTTTAAATAATGGTTAATATGCAGTTTGCATTTTCTTATGAGAGAATGATCCAAACCTGAATGTTATATTGTAAATAGACTTTCCTTCAAAAAATAAAGCAATTTTGCCTATAAGGAGTCATTTGCCCCTAATTGTCATAAAGCATGTAAAAACTGCTTGTATGCGTTAAAGTAATGGTTAATATGCAGTTTGCATTTTCTTATGAGAGAATGATCCAAACCTGAATGTTATAGTGAAAATAGACTTACCTTTGTAAAATAAAGCAATTTTGCCTATAAGGACTCATTTGCACTTAATTGTCGTAAAGCATGTAAAAACTGCTTGTCAGCGTTAAAATAATGGTTAATATGCAGTTTGCATTTTCTTATGAGAGAATGATCCAAACCTGAATGTTATAGTGTAAATAGGCTTACCCTCATGAAATAAAGCAATTTTGCCTATAAAGACTCATTTGCACCTAATTGTCAAAAAGCATGTAAAAACTGCTTGTATGCGTTAAAATGATAGTAAATATGCAGTTTGCATTTTCTTATGAGAGAATGATCCAAACCTGAATGTTATAGTGTAAATAGACTTACCCTCATGAAATAAAGCAATTTTGCCTATAAAGAGTCATTTGCACCTAATTGTCATAAAGCATGTAAAAACTGCTTGTATGCGTTAAAATAATAGTTAATATGCAGTTTGCATTTTCTTATGAGAGAATGATCTAAACCTGAGTGTTATAGTTTAAGTAAACTTACCTTTGTAAAATAAAGCAATTTTGCCTATAAGGACTCATTTGCACCTAATTGTCGTAAAGCATGTAAAAACTGTTTGTCTGCGTTAAAATAATGGTTAATATGCAGTTTGCATTTTCTTATGAGAGAATGATCCAAACCTGAATATAATAGTGTATATAGTTATAACTTCATGAAATAAAGCAATTTTGCCTATAATGACTCATTTGCCCCTAATTGTCATAAAGCATGTAAAAACTGCTCGTCTGCGTTAAAATAATGTTTAAAATGCAGTCTGCATTTTCTTATAAGAGAATGATCCAAACCTGAATGTTATAGTGAAAGTAGACTTACCTTTGTAAAATAAAACAATTTTGCCTTTAAGGACTTATTTGCACCTAATTGTCGTAAACCATGTAAAAACTGCTTGTCTGCGTTAAAATAATGGTTTATATGCAGTTTGCATTTTCTTATGAGAAAATAATCCAAACCTGAATGTTATAGTGTAAATAGACTTACCTTCATGAAATAAAGCAATTTTGCCTATAAGGACTCATTTGCCCCTAATTGTCATAAAGCATGTAAAAACTGCTTGTATGCGTTAAAATAATGGTTAATATGCAGTTTGCATTTTCTTATGAGAGAATGATCCAAACCTGAATGTTATAGTGTAAATAGACTTACCTTTGTAAAATAAAGCAATTTTGCCTATAAGGACTCATTTGCACGCAATTGTCGTGAAGCATGTAAAAACTGCTTGTCTGCGTGAAAATGATAGTAAATATGCAGTTTGCATTTTCCTATGAGAGAATGATCCAAACCTGAATGTTATAGTGTAAATAGACTTACCCTCATGAAATAAAGCAATTTTGCCTATAAAGACTCATTTGCACCTAATTGTCGTAAAGCATGTAAAAACTGCTTGTCTGCGTTAAAAAAATGGTTAATATGCAGTTTGCATTTTCTTATGAGAGAATGATCCAAACCTGAATGTTATAGTGTAAATAAACTTACCTGTGTAAAATAAAGCAATTTTGCCTATAAGGACTCATTTGCACGCAATTGTCGTGAAGCATGTAAAAACTGCTTGTCTGCGTTAAAATAATGGTTAATATGCAGTTTGCATTTTCTTATGAGAGAATGATCCAAACCTGAATGTTATAGTGTAAATAGACTTACCTTCATGATATAAAGCAATTTTGCCTATAAAGACTCATTTGCACCTAATTGTCATAAAGCATGTAAAAACTGCTTGTATGCGTTACAATGATAGTAAATATGCAGTTTGCATTTTCTTATGAGCAAATGATCCAAACCTAAATGTTATAGTGTAAATAGACTTACCCTCATGAAATAAAGCAAATTTGCTTATAAGGACTCATTTGCACCTAATTGTCATAAAGCTTGTAAAAACTGCTTGTATGCGTTAAAATAATAGTTAATATGCAGTTTGCATTTTCTTATGAGAGAATGATCCAAACCTGAATGTTATAGTGAAAATAGACTTACCTTTGTAAAATAAAGCAATTTTGCCTATAAGGACTCATTTGCACCTAATTGTCGTAAAGCATGTAAAAACTGCTTGTCTGCGTTTAAATAATGGTTAATATGCAGTTTGCATTTTCTTATGAGAGAATGATCCAAACCTGAATGTTATATTGTAAATAGACTTTCCTTCAAAAAATAAAGCAATTTTGCCTATAAGGAGTCATTTGCCCCTAATTGTCATAAAGCATGTAAAAACTGCTTGTATGCGTTAAAGTAATGGTTAATATGCAGTTTGCATTTTCTTATGAGAGAATGATCCAAACCTGAATGTTATAGTGTAAATAGACTTACCTTTGTAAAATAAAGCAATTTTGCCTATAAGGACTCATTTGCGCGCAATTGTCGTGAAGCATGTAAAAACTGCTTGTCTGCGTGAAAATGATAGTAAATATGCAGTTTGCATTTTCTTATGAGAGAATGATCCAAACCTGAATGTTATAGTGTAAATAAACTTACCCTCATGAAATAATGCAATTTTGCCTATAAAGACTCATTTGCACCTAATTGTCGTAAAGCATGTAAAAACTGCTTGTCTGCGTTAAAAAAATGGTTAATATGCAGTTTGCATTTTCTTAGGAGAGAATGATCCAAACCTGAATGTTATAGTGTAAATAAACTTACCTGTGTAAAATAAAGCAATTTTGCCTATAAGGACTCATTTGCACGCAATTGTCGTGAAGCATGTAAAAACTGCTTGTCTGCGTTAAAATAATGGTTAATATGCAGTTTGCATTTTCTTATGAGAGAATGATCCAAACCTGAATGTTATAGTGTAAATAGACTTACCTTCATGATATAAAGCAATTTTGCCTATAAGGACTCATTTGCCCCTAATTGTCATAAAGCATGTAAAAACTGCTTGTAGCGTTAAAATAATGGTTAATATGCAGTTTGCATTTTCTTATGAGAGAATGATCCAAACCTGAATATTACAGTGTAAATAGACTTACCTTCATGAAATAAAGCAATTTTGCCTATAAGGACTCATTTGGCCCTAATTGTCATAAAGCATGTAAAAACTGCTTGTATGCGTTAAAATAATTTATAATATGCAGTTTGCATTTTCTTATAAGAGAATGATCTAAACCTGAGTGTTATAGTTTAAGTAAACTTACCTTTGTAAAATAAAGCAATTTTGCCTATAAGGACTCATTTGCACCTAATTGTCGTAAAGCATGTAAAAACTGTTTGTCTGCGTTAAAATAATGGTTAATATGCAGTTTGCATTTTCTTATGAGAGAATGATTCAAACCTGAATATAATAGTGTAAATAGTTATAACTTCATGAAATAAAGCAATTTTGCCTATAATGACTCATTTGGCCCTAATTGTCATAAAGCATGTAAAAACTGCTCGTCTGCGTTAAAATAATGTTTAAAATGCAGTTTGCATTTTCTTATGAGAGAATGATCCAAACCTGAATGTTATAGTGAAAGTAGACTTACCTTTGTAAAATAAAACAATTTTGCCTTTAAGGACTTATTTGCACCTAATTGTCGTAAACCATGTAAAAACTGCTTGTCTGCGTTAAAATAATGGTTTATATGCAGTTTGCATTTTCTTATGAGAAAATAATCCAAACCTGAATGTTATAGTGTAAATAGACTTACCTTCATGAAATAAAGCAATTTTGCCTATAAGGACTCATTTGCCCCTAATTGACATAAAGCATGTAAAAACTGCTTGTCTGCGTTTAAATAATGGTTAATATGCAGTTTGCATTTTCTTATGAGAGAATGATCCAAACCTGAATGTTATAGTGTAAATAGACTTACCTTCATAAAATAAAGCAATTTTGCCTATAAGCACTCATTTGCCCCTAATTGTCATAAAGCATGTAAAAACTGCTTGTATGCGTTAAAATAATAGTTAATATGCAGTTTGCATTTTCTTATGAGAGAATGATCCAAACCTGAATGTTATAGTGAAAATAGACTTACCTTTGTAAAATAAAGCAATTTTGCCTATAAGGACTCATTTGCATCTAATTGTCGTAAAGCATGTAAAAACTGCTTGTCTGCGTTTAAATAATGGTTAATATGCAGTTTGCATTTTCTTATGAGAGAATGATCCAAACCTGAATGTTATAGTGTAAATAGACTTACCTTCATAAAATTAAGCAATTTTGCCTATAAGGACTTATTTGCACGCAATTGTCGTGAAGCATGTAAAAACTGCTTGTCTGCGTTAAAATAATGGTTAATATGCAGTTTGCATTTTCTTATGAGAGAATGATCCAAACCTGAATGTTATAGTGTAAATAGACTTACCTTCATGATATAAAGCAATTTTGCCTATAAGGACTCATTTGCCTCTAATTGTCATAAAGCATGTAAAAACTGCTTGTAGCGTTAAAATAATGGTTAATATGAAGTTTGCATTTTCTTATGAGAGAATGATTTAAACCTGAATATTATAGTGTAAATAGACTTACCTTTATGAAATAAAGCAATTTTGCCTATAAGGACTCATTTGGCCCTAATTGTCATAAAGCATGTAAAAACTGCTTGTATGCATTAAAATAATGGTTAATATGCAGTTTGCATTTTCTTATGAGAGAATGATCCAAACCTGAATGTTATAGTGTAAATAGACTTACCTTCATGAAATAAAGCAATTTTGCCTATAAAGACTCATTTGCACCTAATTGTCATAAAGCATGTAAAAACTGCTTGTATGCGTTAAAATGATAGTAAATATGCAGTTTGCATTTTCTTATGAGCGAATGATCCAAACCTGAATGTTATAGTGTAAATAGACTTACCCTCATGAAATAAAGCAATTTTGCTTATAAGGACTCATTTGCCCCTAATTGTCATAAAGCATGTAAAAACTGCTTGTATGCATTAAAATAATGGTTAATATGCAGTTTGCATTTTCTTATGAGAGAATGATCCAAACCTGAATGTTATAGTGTAAATAAACTCACCTTTGTAAAATAAAGCAATTTTGCCTATAAGGACTCATTTGCACCTAATTGTCGTAAAGCATGTAAAAACTGCTTGTCTGCGTTAAAATAATGGTTAATATGCAGTTTGCATTTTCTTATGAGAGAAAGATCCAAACCTGAATGTTATAGTGTAAATAGACTTACCCTCATGAAATAAAGCAATTTTGCCTATAAAGACTCATTTGCACCTAATTGTCGTGAAGCATGTAAAAACTGCTTGTCTGCGTTAAAATAATGGTTAATATGCAGTTTGCATTTTCTTATGAGAGAATGATCCAAACCTGAATGTTATAGTGTAAATAGACTTACCCTCATGAAATAAACAATTTTGCCTATAAAGACTCATTTGCACCTAATTGTCGTAAAGCATGTATAAACTGCTTGTCTGCGTTTAAATAATGGTTAATAAATGCAGTTTGCATTTTCTTATGAGAGAATGATCCAAACCTGAATTGTATAGTGTATATAGACTTACCTTCATAAAATAAAGCAATTTTGCCTATAAGGACTCATTTGCCCCTAATTGTCATAAAGCATGTAAAAACTGCTTGTATGCGTTAAAATAATGGTTAATGTGCAGTTTGCATTTTCTTATGAGAGAATGATCCAAACCTGAATGTTATAGTGTAAATAGACACACCTTTGTAAAATAAAGCAATTTTGCCTATAAGGACTCATTTGCACGCAATTGTCGTAAAGCATGTAAAAACTGCTTGTCTTCGTGAAAATGATAGTAAATATGCAGTTTGCATTTTCTTATGAGAGAATGATCCAAACCTGAATGTTATAGTGTAAATAGACTTACCCTCATGAAATAAAGCAATTTTGTTTATAAAGACTCATTTGCACCTAATTGTCGTAAAGCATGTAAAAACTGCTTGTCTGCGTTAAAATAATGGTTAATATGCAGTTTGCATTTTCTTATGAGAGAATGATTCAAACCTGAATGTTATAGTGTAAATAGACTTACCTTCATGAAATAAAGCAATTTTGCCTATAAAGACTCATTTGCACCTAATTGTCATAAAGCATGTACAAACTGCTTGTATGCGTTAAAATGATAGTAAATATGCAGTTTGCATTTTCTTATGAGCGAGTGATCCAAACCTGAATGTTATAGTGTAAATAGACTTACCCTCATAAAATAAAGCAATTTTGCCTATAAGGACTCATTTGCACCTAATTGTCATAAAGCATGTACAAACTGCTTGTATGCGTTAAAATGATAGTAAATATGCAGTTTGCATTTTCTTATGAGAGAATGATCCAAACCTGAATGTTATAGTGTAAATAGACTTACCCTCATAAAATAAAGCGATTTTGCCTATAAGGACTCATTTGCACCTAATTGTCATAAAGCTTGTAAAAACTGCTTGTATGCGTTAAAATAATAGTTAATATGCAGTTTGCATTTTCTTATGAAAGAATGATCCAAACCTGAATGTTATAGTGAAAATAGACTTACCTTTGTAAAATAAAGCAATTTTGCCTATAAGGACTCATTTGCACTTAATTGTCGTAAAGCATGTAAAAACTGCTTGTCAGCGTTAAAATAATGGTTAATATGCAGTTTGCATTTTCTTATGAGAGAATGATCCAAACCTGAATGTTATAGTGTAAATAGGCTTACCCTCATGAAATAAAGCAATTTTGCCTATAAAGACTCATTTGCACCTAATTGTCAAAAAGCATGTAAAAACTGCTTGTATGCGTTAAAATGATAGTAAATATGCAGTTTGCATTTTCTTATGAGAGAATGATCCAAACCTGAATGTTATAGTGTAAATAGACTTACCCTCATGAAATAAAGCAATTTTGCCTATAAAGAGTCATTTGCACCTAATTGTCATAAAGCATGTAAAAACTGCTTGTATGCGTTAAAATAATAGTTAATATGCAGTTTGCATTTTCTTATGAGAGAATGATCTAAACCTGAGTGTTATAGTTTAAGTAAACTTACCTTTGTAAAATAAAGCAATTTTGCCTATAAGGACTCATTTGCACCTAATTGTCGTAAAGCATGTAAAAACTGCTTGTCTGCGTTAAAATAATGGTTAATATGCAGTTTGCATTTTCTTATGAGAGAATGATCCAAACCTGAATATAATAGTGTATATAGTTATAACTTCATGAAATAAAGCAATTTTGCCTATAATGACTCATTTGCCCCTAATTGTCATAAAGCATGTAAAAACTGCTCGTCTGCGTTAAAATAATGTTTAAAATGCAGTCTGCATTTTCTTATAAGAGAATGATCCAAACCTGAATGTTATAGTGAAAGTAGACTTACCTTTGTAAAATAAAACAATTTTGCCTTTAAGGACTTATTTGCACCTAATTGTCGTAAACCATGTAAAAACTGCTTGTCTGCGTTAAAATAATGGTTTATATGCAGTTTGCATTTTCTTATGAGAAAATAATCCAAACCTGAATGTTATAGTGTAAATAGACTTACCTTCATGAAATAAAGCAATTTTGCCTATAAGGACTCATTTGCCCCTAATTGTCATAAAGCATGTAAAAACTGCTTGTATGCGTTAAAATAATGGTTAATATGCAGTTTGCATTTTCTTATGAGAGAATGATCCAAACCTGAATGTTATAGTGTAAATAGACTTACCTTTGTAAAATAAAGCAATTTTGCCTATAAGGACTCATTTGCACGCAATTGTCGTGAAGCATGTAAAAACTGCTTGTCTGCGTGAAAATGATAGTAAATATGCAGTTTGCATTTTCCTATGAGAGAATGATCCAAACCTGAATGTTATAGTGTAAATAGACTTACCCTCATGAAATAAAGCAATTTTGCCTATAAAGACTCATTTGCACCTAATTGTCGTAAAGCATGTAAAAACTGCTTGTCTGCGTTAAAAAAATGGTTAATATGCAGTTTGCATTTTCTTATGAGAGAATGATCCAAACCTGAATGTTATAGTGTAAATAAACTTACCTGTGTAAAATAAAGCAATTTTGCCTATAAGGACTCATTTGCACGCAATTGTCGTGAAGCATGTAAAAACTGCTTGTCTGCGTTAAAATAATGGTTAATATGCAGTTTGCATTTTCTTATGAGAGAATGATCCAAACCTGAATGTTATAGTGTAAATAGACTTACCTTCATGATATAAAGCAATTTTGCCTATAAAGACTCATTTGCACCTAATTGTCATAAAGCATGTAAAAACTGCTTGTATGCGTTACAATGATAGTAAATATGCAGTTTGCATTTTCTTATGAGCGAATGATCCAAACCTAAATGTTATAGTGTAAATAGACTTACCCTCATGAAATAAAGCAAATTTGCTTATAAGGACTCATTTGCACCTAATTGTCATAAAGCTTGTAAAAACTGCTTGTATGCGTTAAAATAATAGTTAATATGCAGTTTGCATTTTCTTATGAGAGAATGATCCAAACCTGAATGTTATAGTGAAAATAGACTTACCTTTGTAAAATAAAGCAATTTTGCCTATAAGGACTCATTTGCACCTAATTGTCGTAAAGCATGTAAAAACTGCTTGTCTGCGTTTAAATAATGGTTAATATGCAGTTTGCATTTTCTTATGAGAGAATGATCCAAACCTAAATGTTATATTGTAAATAGACTTACCTTCAAAAAATAAAGCAATTTTGCCTATAAGGAGTCATTTGCCCCTAATTGTCATAAAGCATGTAAAAACTGCTTGTATGCGTTAAAGTAATGGTTAATATGCAGTTTGCATTTTCTTATGAGAGAATGATCCAAACCTGAATGTTATAGTGTAAATAGACTTACCTTTGTAAAATAAAGCAATTTTGCCTATAAGGACTCATTTGCGCGCAATTGTCGTGAAGCATGTAAAAACTGCTTGTCTGCGTGAAAATGATAGTAAATATGCAGTTTGCATTTTCTTATGAGAGAATGATCCAAACCTGAATGTTATAGTGTAAATAAACTTACCCTCATGAAATAATGCAATTTTGCCTATAAAGACTCATTTGCACCTAATTGTCGTAAAGCATGTAAAAACTGCTTGTCTGCGTTAAAAAAATGGTTAATATGCAGTTTGCATTTTCTTAGGAGAGAATGATCCAAACCTGAATGTTATAGTGTAAATAAACTTACCTGTGTAAAATAAAGCAATTTTGCCTATAAGGACTCATTTGCACGCAATTGTCGTGAAGCATGTAAAAACTGCTTGTCTGCGTTAAAATAATGGTTAATATGCAGTTTGCATTTTCTTATGAGAGAATGATCCAAACCTGAATGTTATAGTGTAAATAGACTTACCTTCATGATATAAAGCAATTTTGCCTATAAGGACTCATTTGCCCCTAATTGTCATAAAGCATGTAAAAACTGCTTGTAGCGTTAAAATAATGGTTAATATGCAGTTTGCATTTTCTTATGAGAGAATGATCCAAACCTGAATATTACAGTGTAAATAGACTTACCTTCATGAAATAAAGCAATTTTGCCTATAAGGACTCATTTGGCCCTAATTGTCATAAAGCATGTAAAAACTGCTTGTATGCGTTAAAATAATTTATAATATGCAGTTTGCATTTTCTTATGAGAGAATGATCCAAACCTAAATGTTATATTGTAAATAGACTTACCTTCAAAAAATAAAGCAATTTTGCCTATAAGGAGTCATTTGCCCCTAATTGTCATAAAGCATGTAAAAACTGCTTGTATGCGTTAAAGTAATGGTTAATATGCAGTTTGCATTTTCTTATGAGAGAATGATCCAAACCTGAATGTTATAGTGTAAATAGACTTACCTTTGTAAAATAAAGCAATTTTGCCTATAAGGACTCATTTGCGCGCAATTGTCGTGAAGCATGTAAAAACTGCTTGTCTGCGTGAAAATGATAGTAAATATGCAGTTTGCATTTTCTTATGAGAGAATGATCCAAACCTGAATGTTATAGTGTAAATAAACTTACCCTCATGAAATAATGCAATTTTGCCTATAAAGACTCATTTGCACCTAATTGTCGTAAAGCATGTAAAAACTGCTTGTCTGCGTTAAAAAAATGGTTAATATGCAGTTTGCATTTTCTTAGGAGAGAATGATCCAAACCTGAATGTTATAGTGTAAATAAACTTACCTGTGTAAAATAAAGCAATTTTGCCTATAAGGACTCATTTGCACGCAATTGTCGTGAAGCATGTAAAAACTGCTTGTCTGCGTTAAAATAATGGTTAATATGCAGTTTGCATTTTCTTATGAGAGAATGATCCAAACCTGAATGTTATAGTGTAAATAGACTTACCTTCATGATATAAAGCAATTTTGCCTATAAGGACTCATTTGCCCCTAATTGTCGTAAAGCATGTAAAAACTGTTTGTCTGCGTTAAAATAATGGTTAATATGCAGTTTGCATTTTCTTATGAGAGAATGATTCAAACCTGAATATAATAGTGTAAATAGTTATAACTTCATGAAATAAAGCAATTTTGCCTATAATGACTCATTTGCCCCTAATTGTCATAAAGCATGTAAAAACTGCTCGTCTGCGTTAAAATAATGTTTAAAATGCAGTTTGCATTTTCTTATGAGAGAATGATCCAAACCTGAATGTTATAGTGAAAGTAGACTTACCTTTGTAAAATAAAACAATTTTGCCTTTAAGGACTTATTTGCACCTAATTGTCGTAAACCATGTAAAAACTGCTTGTCTGCGTTAAAATAATGGTTTATATGCAGTTTGCATTTTCTTATGAGAAAATAATCCAAACCTGAATGTTATAGTGTAAATAGACTTACCTTCATGAAATAAAGCAATTTTGCCTATAAGGACTCATTTGCCCCTAATTGACATAAAGCATGTAAAAACTGCTTGTCTGCGTTTAAATAATGGTTAATATGCAGTTTGCATTTTCTTATGAGAGAATGATCCAAACCTGAATGTTATAGTGTAAAGAGACTTACCTTCATAAAATAAAGCAATTTTGCCTATAAGCACTCATTTGCCCCTAATTGTCATAAAGCATGTAAAAACTGCTTGTATGCGTTAAAATAATAGTTAATATGCAGTTTGCATTTTCTTATGAGAGAATGATCCAAACCTGAATGTTATAGTGAAAATAGACTTACCTTTGTAAAATAAAGCAATTTTGCCTATAAGGACTCATTTGCATCTAATTGTCGTAAAGCATGTAAAAACTGCTTGTCTGCGTTAAAATAATGGTTAATATGCAGTTTGCATTTTCTTATGAGAGAATGATCCAAACCTGAATGTTATAGTGTAAATAGACTTACCTTCATAAAATTAAGCAATTTTGCCTATAAGGACTTATTTGCACGCAATTGTCGTGAAGCATGTAAAAACTGCTTGTCTGCGTTAAAATAATGGTTAATATGCAGTTTGCATTTTCTTATGAGAGAATGATCCAAACCTGAATGTTATAGTGTAAATAGACTTACCTTCATGATATAAAGCAATTTTGCCTATAAGGACTCATTTGCCTCTAATTGTCATAAAGCATGTAAAAACTGCTTGTAGCGTTAAAATAATGGTTAATATGCAGTTTGCATTTTCTTATGAGAGAATGATCCAAACCTGAATATTATAGTGTAAATAGACTTACCTTAATGAAATAAAGCAATTTTGCCTATAAGGACTCATTTGGCCCTAATTGTCATAAAGCATGTAAAAACTGCTTGTATGCATTAAAATAATGGTTAATATGCAGTTTGCATTTTCTTATGAGAGAATGATCCAAACCTGAATGTTATAGTGTAAATAGACTTACCTTCATGAAATAAAGCAATTTTGCCTATAAAGACTCATTTGCACCTAATTGTCATAAAGCATGTAAAAACTGCTTGTATGCGTTAAAATGATAGTAAATATGCAGTTTGCATTTTCTTATGAGCGAATGATCCAAACCTGAATGTTATAGTGTAAATAGACTTACCCTCATGAAATAAAGCAATTTTGCTTATAAGGACTCATTTGCCCCTAATTGTCATAAAGCATGTAAAAACTGCTTGTATGCATTAAAATAATGGTTAATATGCAGTTTGCATTTTCTTATGAGAGAATGATCCAAACCTGAATGTTATAGTGTAAATAAACTCACCTTTGTAAAATAAAGCAATTTTGCCTATAAGGACTCATTTGCACCTAATTGTCGTAAAGCATGTAAAAACTGCTTGTCTGCGTTAAAATAATGGTTAATATGCAGTTTGCATTTTCTTATGAGAGAAAGATCCAAACCTGAATGTTATAGTGTAAATAGACTTACCCTCATGAAATAAAGCAATTTTGCCTATAAAGACTCATTTGCACCTAATTGTCGTGAAGCATGTAAAAACTGCTTGTCTGCGTTAAAATAATGGTTAATATGCAGTTTGCATTTTCTTATGAGAGAATGATCCAAACCTGAATGTTATAGTGTAAATAGACTTACCCTCATGAAATAAACAATTTTGCCTATAAAGACTCATTTGCACCTAATTGTCGTAAAGCATGTATAAACTGCTTGTCTGCGTTTAAATAATGGTTAATAAATGCAGTTTGCATTTTCTTATGAGAGAATGATCCAAACCTGAATTGTATAGTGTAAATAGACTTACCTTCATAAAATAAAGCAATTTTGCCTATAAGGACTCATTTGCCCCTAATTGTCATAAAGCATGTAAAAACTGCTTGTATGCGTTAAAATAATGGTTAATGTGCAGTTTGCATTTTCTTATGAGAGAATGATCCAAACCTGAATGTTATAGTGTAAATAGACACACCTTTGTAAAATAAAACAATTTTGCCTATAAGGACTCATTTGCACGCAATTGTCGTAAAGCATGTAAAAACTGCTTGTCTTCGTGAAAATGATAGTAAATATGCAGTTTGCATTTTCTTATGAGAGAATGATCCAAACCTGAATGTTATAGTGTAAATAGACTTACCCTCATGAAATAAAGCAATTTTGTTTATAAAGACTCATTTGCACCTAATTGTCGTAAAGCATGTAAAAACTGCTTGTCTGCGTTAAAATAATGGTTAATATGCAGTTTGCATTTTCTTATGAGAGAATGATTCAAACCTGAATGTTATAGTGTAAATAGACTTACCTTCATGAAATAAAGCAATTTTGCCTATAAAGACTCATTTGCACCTAATTGTCATAAAGCATGTACAAACTGCTTGTATGCGTTAAAATGATAGTAAATATGCAGTTTGCATTTTCTTATGAGCGAGTGATCCAAACCTGAATGTTATAGTGTAAATAGACTTACCCTCATAAAATAAAGCAATTTTGCCTATAAGGACTCATTTGCACCTAATTGTCATAAAGCTTGTAAAAACTGCTTGTATGCGTTAAAATAATAGTTAATATGCAGTTTGCATTTTCTTATGAGAGAATGATCCAAACCTGAATGTTATAGTGAAAATAGACTAACCTTTGTAAAATAAAGCAATTTTGCCTATAAGGACTCATTTGCACTTAATTGTCGTAAAGCATGTAAAAACTGCTTGTCAGCGTTAAAATAATGGTTAATATGCAGTTTGCATTTTCTTATGAGAGAATGATCCAAACCTGAATGTTATAGTGTAAATAGACTTACCCTCATGAAATAAAGCAATTTTGCCTATAAAGACTCATTTGCACCTAATTGTCAAAAAGCATGTAAAAACTGCTTGTATGCGTTAAAATGATAGTAAATATGCAGTTTGCATTTTCTTATGAGAGAATGATCCAAACCTGAATGTTATAGTGTAAATAGACTTACCCTCATGAAATAAAGCAATTTTGCCTATAAAGAGTCATTTGCACCTAATTGTCATAAAGCATGTAAAAACTGCTTGTATGCGTTAAAATAATAGTTAATATGCAGTTTGCATTTTCTTATGAGAGAATGATCTAAACCTGAGTGTTATAGTTTAAGTAAACTTACCTTTGTAAAATAAAGCAATTTTGCCTATAAGGACTCATTTGCACCTAATTGTCGTAAAGCATGTAAAAACTGCTTGTCTGCGTTAAAATAATGGTTAATATGCAGTTTGCATTTTCTTATGAGAGAATGATCCAAACCTGAATATAATAGTGTATATAGTTATAGCTTCATGAAATAAAGCAATTTTGCCTATAATGACTCATTTGCCCCTTATTGTCATAAAGCATGTAAACACTGCTCGTCTGCGTTAAAATAATGTTTAAAATGCAGTTTGCATTTTCTTATGAGAGAATGATCCAAACCTAAATGTTATAGTGAAAGTAGACTTACCTTTGTAAAATAAAACAATTTTGCCTTTAAGGACTTATTTGCACCTAATTGTCGTAAACCATGTAAAAACTGCTTGTCTGCGTTAAAATTATGGTTTATATGCAGTTTGCAATTTCTTATGAGAAAATAATCCAAACCTGAATGTTATAGTGTAAATAGACTTACCTTCATGAAATAAAGCAATTTTGCCTATAAGGACTCATTTGCCCCTAATTGTCATAAAGCATGTAAAAACTGCTTGTATGCGTTAAAATAATGGTTAATATGCAGTTTGCATTTTCTTATGAGAGAATGATCCAAACCTGAATGTTATAGTGTAAATAGACTTACCTTTGTAAAATAAAGCAATTTTGCCTATAAGGACTCATTTGCACGCAATTGTCGTGAAGCATGTAAAAACTGCTTGTCTGCGTGAAAATGATAGTAAATATGCAGTTTGCATTTTCCTATGAGAGAATGATCCAAACCTGAATTTTATAGTGTAAATAGACTTACCCTCATGAAATAAAGCAATTTTGCCTATAAAGACTCATTTGCACCTAATTGTCGTAAAGCATGTAAAAACTGCTTGTCTGCGTTAAAAAAATGGTTAATATGCAGTTTGCATTTTCTTATGAGAGAATGATCCAAACCTGAATGTTATAGTGTAAATAAACTAACCTGTGTATAATAAAGCAGTTTTGCCTATAAGGACTCATTTGCACGCAATTGTCGTGAAGCATGTAAAAACTGCTTGTCTGCGTTAAAATAATGGTTAATATGCAGTTTGCATTTTCTTATGAGAGAATGATCCAAACCTGAATGTTATAGTGTAAATAGACTTACCTTCATGATATAAAGCAATTTTGCCTATAAGGACTCATTTGCCCCTAATTGTCATAAAGCATGTAAAAACTGCTTGTAGCGTTAAAATAATGGTTAATATGCAGTTTGCATTTTCTTATGAGAGAATGATCCAAACCTGAATATTATAGTGTAAATAGACTTACCTTCATGAAATAAAGCAATTTTGCCTATAAGGACTTATTTGGCCCTAATTGTCATAAAGCATGTAAAAACTGCTTGTATGCGTTAAAATAATGGTTAATATGCAGTTTGCATTTTCTTATGAGAGAATGATCCAAACCTGAATGTTATAGTGTAAATAGACTTACCTTCATGAAATAAAGCAAATTTGCCTATAAAGACTCATTTGCACCTAATTGTCATAAAGCATGTAAAAACTGCTTGTATGCGTTACAATGATAGTAAATATGCAGTTTGCATTTTCTTATGAGCGAATGATCCAAACCTGAATGTTATAGTGTAAATAGACTTACCCTCATGAAATAAAGCAAATTTGCTTATAAGGACTCATTTGCACCTAATTGTCATAAAGCTTGTAAAAACTGCTTGTATGCGTTAAAATAATAGTTAATATGCAGTTTGCATTTTCTTATGAGAGAATGATCCAAACCTGAATGTTATAGTGAAAATAGACTTACCTTTGTAAAATAAAGCAATTTTGCCTATAAGGACTCATTTGCACCTAATTGTCGTAAAGCATGTAAAAACTGCTTGTCTGCGTTTAAATAATGGTTAATATGCAGTTTGCATTTTCTTATGAGAGAATGATCCAAACCTGAATGTTATAGTGTAAATAGACTTACCTTCAAAAAATAAAGCAATTTTGCCTATAAGGACTCATTTGCACGCAATTGTCGTGAAGCATGTAAAAACTGCTTGTCTGCGTTAAAATAATGGTTAATATGCAGTTTGCATTTTCTTATGAGAGAATGATCCAAACCTGAATGTTATAGTGTAAATAGACTTACCTTCATGATATAAAGCAATTTTGCCTATAAGGACTCATTTGCCCCTAATTGTCATAAAGCATGTAAAAACTGCTTGTAGCGTTAAAATAATGGTTAATATGCAGTTTGCATTTTCTTATGAGAGAATGATCCAAACCTGAATATTACAGTGTAAATAGACTTACCTTCATGAAAAAAAGCAATTTTGCCTATAAGGACTCATTTGGCCCTAATTGTCATAAAGCATGTAAAAACTGCTTGTATGCGTTAAAATAATGGTTAATATGCAGTTTGCATTTTCTTATAAGAGAATGATCTAAACCTGAGTGTTATAGTTTAAGTAAACTTACCTTTGTAAAATAAAGCAATTTTGCCTATAAGGACTCATTTGCACCTAATTGTCGTAAAGCATGTAAAAACTGCTTGTCTGCGTTAAAATAATGGTTAATATGCAGTTTGCATTTTCTTATGAGAGAATGATTCAAACCTGAATATAATAGTGTAAATAGTTATAACTTCATGAAATAAAGCAATTTTGCCTATAATGACTCATTTGCCCCTAATTGTCATAAAGCATGTAAAAACTGCTCGTCTGCGTTAAAATAATGTTTAAAATGCAGTTTGCATTTTCTTATGAGAGAATGATCCAAACCTGAATGTTATAGTGAAAGTAGACTTACCTTTGTAAAATAAAACAATTTTGCCTTTAAGTACTTATTTGCACCTAATTGTCGTAAACCATGTAAAAACTGCTTGTCTGCGTTAAAATAATGGTTTATATGCAGTTTGCATTTTCTTATGAGAAAATAATCCAAACCTGAATGTTATAGTGTAAATAGACTTACCTTCAAGAAATAAAGCAATTTTGCCTATAAGGACTCATTTGCCCCTAATTGTCATAAAGCATGTAAAAACTGCTTGTATGCGTTAAAATAATGGTTTATATGCAGTTTGCATTTTCTTATGAGAGAATGATCCAAACCTGAATGTTATAGTGAAAATAGACTTACCTTTGTAAAATAAAGCAATTTTGCCTATAAGGACTCATTTGCACCTAATTGTCGTAAAGCATGTAAAAACTGCTTGTCTGCGTTTAAATAATGGTTAATATGCAGTTTGCATTTTCTTATGAGAGAATGATCCAAACCTGAATGTTATAGTGTAAATAGACTTACCTTCATAAAATAAAGCAATTTTGCCTATAAGGACTCATTTGCCCCTGATTGTCATAAAGCATGTAAAAACTGCTTGTATGCGTTAAAATAATAGTTAATATGCAGTTTGCATTTTTTTATGAGAGAATGATCCAAACCTGAATGTTATAATGAAAATAGACTTACCTTTGTAAAATAAAGCAATTTTGCCTATAAGGACTCATTTGCACGCAATTGTCGTGAAGCATGTAAAAACTGCTTGTCTGCGTTAAAATAATGGTTAATATGCAGTTTGCATTTTCTTATGAGAGAATGATCCAAACCTGAATGTTATAGTGTAAATAGACTTACCTTCATGATATAAAGCAATTTTGCCTATAAAGACTCATTTGCACCTAATTGTCATAAAGCATGTAAAAACTGCTTGTATGCGTTACAATGATAGTAAATATGCAGTTTGCATTTTCTTATGAGCGAATGATCCAAACCTAAATGTTATAGTGTAAATAGACTTACCCTCATGAAATAAAGCAAATTTGCTTATAAGGACTCATTTGCACCTAATTGTCATAAAGCTTGTAAAAACTGCTTGTATGCGTTAAAATAATAGTTAATATGCAGTTTGCATTTTCTTATGAGAGAATGATCCAAACCTGAATGTTATAGTGAAAATAGACTTACCTTTGTAAAATAAAGCAATTTTGCCTATAATGACTCATTTGCACCTAATTGTCGTAAAGCATGTAAAAACTGCTTGTCTGCGTTTAAATAATGGTTAATATGCAGTTTGCATTTTCTTATGAGAGAATGATCCAAACCTGAATGTTATATTGTAAATAGACTTACCTTCAAAAAATAAAGCAATTTTGCCTATAAGGAGTCATTTGCCCCTAATTGTCATAAAGCATGTGAAAACTGCTTGTATGCGTTAAAGTAATGGTTAATATGCAGTTTGCATTTTCTTATGAGAGAATGATCCAAACCTGAATGTTATAGTGTAAATAGACTTACCTTTGTAAAATAAAGCAATTTTGCCTATAAGGACTCATTTGCGCGCAATTGTCGTGAAGCATGTAAAAACTGCTTGTCTGCGTGAAAATGATAGTAAATATGCAGTTTGCATTTTCTTATGAGAGAATGATCCAAACCTGAATGTTATAGTGAAAATAGACTTACCTTTGTAAAATAAAGCAATTTTGCCTATAAGGACTCATTTGCACCTAATTGTCGTAAAGCATGTAAAAACTGCTTGTCTGCGTTTAAATAATGGTTAATATGCAGTTTGCATTTTCTTATGAGAGAATGATCCAAACCTGAATGTTATAGTGTAAATAGACTTACCTTCAAAAAATAAAGCAATTTTGCCTATAAGGACTCATTTGCACGCAATTGTCGTGAAGCATGTAAAAACTGCTTGTCTGCGTTAAAATAATGGTTAATATGCAGTTTGCATTTTCTTATGAGAGAATGATCCAAACCTGAATGTTATAGTGTAAATAGACTTATTTTCATGATATAAAGCAATTTTGCCTATAAGGACTCATTTGCCCCTAATTGTCATAAAGCATGTAAAAACTGCTTGTAGCGTTAAAATAATGGTTAATATGCAGTTTGCATTTTCTTATGAGAGAATGATCCAAACCTGAATATTACAGTGTAAATAGACTTACCTTCATGAAATAAAGCAATTTTGCCTATAAGGACTCATTTGGCCCTAATTGTCATAAAGCATGTAAAAACTGCTTGTATGCGTTAAAATAATGGTTAATATGCAGTTTGCATTTTCTTATAAGAGAATGATCTAAACCTGAGTGTTATAGTTTAAGTAAACTTACCTTTGTAAAATAAAGCAATTTTGCCTATAAGGACTCATTTGCACCTAATTGTCGTAAAGCATGTAAAAACTGCTTGTCTGCGTTAAAATAATGGTTAATATGCAGTTTGCATTTTCTTATGAGAGAATGATTCAAACCTGAATATAATAGTGTAAATAGTTATAACTTCATGAAATAAAGCAATTTTGCCTATAATGACTCATTTGCCCCTAATTGTCATAAAGCATGTAAAAACTGCTCGTCTGCGTTAAAATAATGTTTAAAATGCAGTTTGCATTTTCTTATGAGAGAATGATCCAAACCTGAATGTTATAGTGAAAGTAGACTTACCTTTGTAAAATAAAACAATTTTGCCGTTAAGGACTTATTTGCACCTAATTGTCGTAAACCATGTAAAAACTGCTTGTCTGCGTTAAAATAATGGTTTATATGCAGTTTGCATTTTCTTATGAGAAAATAATCCAAACCTGAATGTTATAGTGTAAATAGACTAACCTTCATGAAATAAAGCAATTTTGCCTATAAGGACTCATTTGCCCCTAATTGTCATAAAGCATGTAAAAACTGCTTGTCTGCGTTTAAATAATGGTTAATATGCAGTTTGCATTTTCTTATGAGAGAATGATCCAAACCTGAATGTTATAGTGTAAATAGACTTACCTTCATAAAATAAAGCAATTTTGCCTATAAGCACTCATTTGCCCCTAATTGTCATAAAGCATGTAAAAACTGCTTGTATGCGTTAAAATAATAGTTAATATGCAGTTTGCATTTTCTTATGAGAGAATGATCCAAACCTGAATGTTATAGTGAAAATAGACTTACCTTTGTAAAATGAAGCAATTTTGCCTATAAGGACTCATTTGCATCTAATTGTCGTAAAGCATGTAAAAACTGCTTGTCTGCGTTTAAATAATGGTTAATATGCAGTTTGCATTTTCTTATGAGAGAATGATCCAAACCTGAATGTTATAGTGTAAATAGACTTACCTTCATAAAATTAAGCAATTTTGCCTATAAGGACTTATTTGCACGCAATTGTCGTGAAGCATGTAAAAACTGCTTGTCTGCGTTAAAATAATGGTTAATATGCAGTTTGCATTTTCTTATGAGAGAATGATCCAAACCTGAATGTTATAGTGTAAATAGACTTACCTTCATGATATAAAGCAATTTTGCCTATAAGGACTCATTTGCCTCTAATTGTCATAAAGCATGTAAAAACTGCTTGTAGCGTTAAAATAATGGTTAATATGCAGTTTGCATTTTCTTATGAGAGAATGATCCAAACCTGAATATTATAGTGTAAATAGACTTACCTTTATGAAATAAAGCAATTTTGCCTATAAGGACTCATTTGGCCCTAATTGTCATAAAGCATGTAAAAACTGCTTGTATGCATTAAAATAATGGTTAATATGCAGTTTGCATTTTCTTATGAGAGAATGATCCAAACCTGAATGTTATAGTGTAAATAGACTTACCTTCATGAAATAAAGCAATTTTGCCTATAAAGACTCATTTGCATCTAATTGTCATAAAGCATGTAAAAACTGCTTGTATGCGTTAAAATGATAGTAAATATGCAGTTTGCATTTTCTTATGAGCGAATGATCCAAACCTGAATGTTATAGTGTAAATAGACTTACCCTCATGAAATAAAGCAATTTTGCTTATAAGGACTCATTTGCCCCTAATTGTCATAAAGCATGTAAAAACTGCTTGTATGCATTAAAATAATGGTTAATATGCAGTTTGCATTTTCTTATGAGAGAATGATCCAAACCTGAATGTTATAGTGTAAATAAACTCACCTTTGTAAAATAAAGCAATTTTGCCTATAAGGACTCATTTGCACCTAATTGTCGTAAAGCATGTAAAAAAAGCTTGTCTGCGTTAAAATAATGGTTAATATGCAGTTTGCATTTTCTTATGAGAGAAAGATCCAAACCTGAATGTTATAGTGTAAATAGACTTACCCTCATGAAATAAAGCAATTTTGCCTATAAAGACTCATTTGCACCTAATTGTCGTGAAGCATGTAAAAACTGCTTGTCTGCGTTAAAATAATGGTTAATATGCAGTTTGCATTTTCTTATGAGAGAATGATCCAAACCTGAATGTTATAGTGTAAATAGACTTACCCTCATGAAATAAACAATTTTGCCTATAAAGACTCATTTGCACCTAATTGTCGTAAAGCATGTATAAACTGCTTGTCTGCGTTTAAATAATGGTTAATAAATGCAGTTTGCATTTTCTTATGAGAGAATGATCCAAACCTGAATTGTATAGTGTAAATAGACTTACCTTCATAAAATAAAGCAATTTTGCCTATAAGGACTCATTTGCCCCTAATTGTCATAAAGCATGTAAAAACTGCTTGTATGCGTTAAAATAATGGTTAATATGCAGTTTGCATTTTCTTATGAGAGAATGATCCAAACCTGAATGTTATAGTGTAAATAGACTTACCTTTGTAAAATAAAGCAATTTTGCCTATAAGGACTCATTTGCACGCAATTGTCGTGAAGCATGTAAAAACTGCTTGTCTGCGTGAAAATGATAGTAAATATGCAGTTTGCATTTTCCTATGAGAGAATCATCCAAACCTGAATTTTATAGTGTAAATAGACTTACCCTCATGAAATAAAGCAATTTTGCCTATAAAGACTCATTTGCACCTAATTGTCGTAAAGCATGTAAAAACTGCTTGTCTGCGTTAAAAAAATGGTTAATATGCAGTTTGCATTTTCTTATGAGAGAATGATCCAAACCTGAATGTTATAGTGTAAATAAACTAACCTGTGTATAATAAAGCAATTTTGCCTATAAGGACTCATTTGCACGCAATTGTCGTGAAGCATGTAAAAACTGCTTGTCTGCGTTAAAATAATGGTTAATATGCAGTTTGCATTTTCTTATGAGAGAATGATCCAAACCTGAATGTTATAGTGTAAATAGACTTACCTTCATGATATAAAGCAATTTTGCCTATAAGGACTCATTTGCCCCTAATTGTCATAAAGCATGTAAAAACTGCTTGTAGCGTTAAAATAATGGTTAATATGCAGTTTGCATTTTCTTATGAGAGAATGATCCAAACCTGAATATTATAGTGTAAATAGACTTACCTTCATGAAATAAAGCAATTTTGCCTTTAAGGACTTATTTGGCCCTAATTGTCATAAAGCATGTAAAAACTGCTTGTATGCGTTAAAATAATGGTTAATATGCAGTTTGCATTTTCTTATGAGAGAATGATCCAAACCTGAATGTTATAGTGTAAATAGACTTACCTTCATGAAATAAAGCAAATTTGCCTATAAAGACTCATTTGCACCTAATTGTCATAAAGCATGTAAAAACTGCTTGTATGCGTTACAATGATAGTAAATATGCAGTTTGCATTTTCTTATGAGCGAATGATCCAAACCTGAATGTTATAGTGTAAATAGACTTACCCTCATGAAATAAAGCAAATTTGCTTATAAGGACTCATTTGCACCTAATTGTCATAAAGCTTGTAAAAACTGCTTGTATGCGTTAAAATAATAGTTAATATGCAGTTTGCATTTTCTTATGAGAGAATGATCCAAACCTGAATGTTATAGTGAAAATAGACTTACCTTTGTAAAATAAAGCAATTTTGCCTATAAGGACTCATTTGCACCTAATTGTCGTAAAGCATGTAAAAACTGCTTGTCTGCGTTTAAATAATGGTTAATATGCAGTTTGCATTTTCTTATGAGAGAATGATCCAAACCTGAATGTTATAGTGTAAATAGACTTACCTTCAAAAAATAAAGCAATTTTGCCTATAAGGACTCATTTGCACGCAATTGTCGTGAAGCATGTAAAAACTGCTTGTCTGCGTTAAAATAATGGTTAATATGCAGTTTGCATTTTCTTATGAGAGAATGATCCAAACCTGAATGTTATAGTGTAAATAGACTTACCTTCATGATATAAAGCAATTTTGCCTATAAGGACTCATTTGCCCCTAATTGTCATAAAGCATGTAAAAACTGCTTGTAGCGTTAAAATAATGGTTAATATGCAGTTTGCATTTTCTTATGAGAGAATGATCCAAACCTGAATATTACAGTGTAAATAGACTTACCTTCATGAAAAAAAGCAATTTTGCCTATAAGGACTCATTTGGCCCTAATTGTCATAAAGCATGTAAAAACTGCTTGTATGCGTTAAAATAATGGTTAATATGCAGTTTGCATTTTCTTATAAGAGAATGATCTAAACCTGAGTGTTATAGTTTAAGTAAACTTACCTTTGTAAAATAAAGCAATTTTGCCTATAAGGACTCATTTGCACCTAATTGTCGTAAAGCATGTAAAAACTGCTTGTCTGCGTTAAAATAATGGTTAATATGCAGTTTGCATTTTCTTATGAGAGAATGATTCAAACCTGAATATAATAGTGTAAATAGTTATAACTTCATGAAATAAAGCAATTTTGCCTATAATGACTCATTTGCCCCTAATTGTCATAAAGCATGTAAAAACTGCTCGTCTGCGTTAAAATAATGTTTAAAATGCAGTTTGCATTTTCTTATGAGAGAATGATCCAAACCTGAATGTTATAGTGAAAGTAGACTTACCTTTGTAAAATAAAACAATTTTGCCTTTAAGTACTTATTTGCACCTAATTGTCGTAAACCATGTAAAAACTGCTTTTCTGCGTTTAAATAATGGTTAATATGCAGTTTGCATTTTCTTATGAGAGAATGATCCAAACCTGAATGTTATAGTGTAAATAGACTTACCTTCATAAAATAAAGCAATTTTGCCTATAAGCACTCATTTGCCCCTAATTGTCATAAAGCATGTAAAAACTGCTTGTATGCGTTAAAATAATAGTTAATATGCAGTTTGCATTTTCTTATGAGAGAATGATCCAAACCTGAATGTTATAGTGAAAATAGACTTACCTTTGTAAAATAAAGCAATTTTGCCTATAAGGACTCATTTGCATCTAATTGTCGTAAAGCATGTAAAAACTGCTTGTCTGCGTTTAAATAATGGTTAATATGCAGTTTGCATTTTCTTATGAGAGAATGATCCAAACCTGAATGTTATAGTGTAAATAGACTTACCTTCATAAAATTAAGCAATTTTGCCTATAAGGACTTATTTGCACGCAATTGTCGTGAAGCATGTAAAAACTGCTTGTCTGCGTTAAAATAATGGTTAATATGCAGTTTGCATTTTCTTATGAGAGAATGATCCAAACCTGAATGTTATAGTGTAAATAGACTTACCTTCATGATATAAAGCAATTTTGCCTATAAGGACTCATTTGCCTCTAATTGTCATAAAGCATGTAAAAACTGCTTGTAGCGTTAAAATAATGGTTAATATGCAGTTTGCATTTTCTTATGAGAGAATGATCCAAACCTGAATGTTATAGTGAAAATAGACTTACCTTTGTAAAATAAAGCAATTTTGCCTATAAGGACTCATTTGCACCTAATTGTCGTAAAGCATGTAAAAACTGCTTTTCTGCGTTTAAATAATGGTTAATATGCAGTTTGCATTTTCTTATGAGAGAATGATCCAAACCTGAATGTTATAGTGTAAATAGACTTACCTTCATAAAATAAAGCAATTTTGCCTATAAGCACTCATTTGCCCCTAATTGTCATAAAGCATGTAAAAACTGCTTGTATGCGTTAAAATAATGGTTAATATGCAGTTTGCATTTTCTTATGAGAGAATGATCCAAACCTGAATGTTATAGTGAAAATAGACTTACCTTTGTAAAATAAAGCAATTTTGCCTATAAGGACTCATTTGCACCTAATTGTCGTAAAGCATGTAAAAACTGCTTTTCTGCGTTTAAATAATGGTTAATATGCAGTTTGCATTTTCTTATGAGAGAATGATCCAAACCTGAATGTTATAGTGTAAATAGACTTACCTTCATAAAATAAAGCAATTTTGCCTATAAGCACTCATTTGCCCCTAATTGTCATAAAGCATGTAAAAACTGCTTGTATGCGTTAAAATAATAGTTAATATGCAGTTTGCATTTTCTTATGAGAGAATGATCCAAACCTGAATGTTATAGTGAAAATAGACTTACCTTTGTAAAATAAAGCAATTTTGCCTATAAGGACTCATTTGCATCTAATTGTCGTAAAGCATGTAAAAACTGCTTGTCTGCGTTTAAATAATGGTTAATATGCAGTTTGCATTTTCTTATGAGAGAATGATCCAAACCTGAATGTTATAGTGTAAATAGACTTACCTTCATAAAATTAAGCAATTTTGCCTATAAGGACTTATTTGCACGCAATTGTCGTGAAGCATGTAAAAACTGCTTGTCTGCGTTAAAATAATGGTTAATATGCAGTTTGCATTTTCTTATGAGAGAATGATCCAAACCTGAATGTTATAGTGTAAATAGACTTACCTTCATGATATAAAGCAATTTTGCCTATAAGGACTCATTTGCCTCTAATTGTCATAAAGCATGTAAAAACTGCTTGTAGCGTTAAAATAATTGTTAATATGCAGTTTGCATTTTCTTATGAGAGAATGATCCAAACCTGAATATTATAGTGTAAATAGACTTACCTTTATGAAATAAAGCAATTTTGCCTATAAGGACTCATTTGGCCCTAATTGTCATAAAGCATATAAAAACTGCTTGTATGCATTAAAATAATGGTTAATATGCAGTTTGCATTTTCTTATGAGAGAATGATCCAAACCTGAATGTTATAGTGTAAATAGACTTACCTTCATGAAATAAAGCAATTTTGCCTATAAAGACTCATTTGCACCTAATTGTCATAAAGCATGTAAAAACTGCTTGTATGCGTTAAAATGATAGTAAATATGCAGTTTGCATTTTCTTATGAGCGAATGATCCAAACCTGAATGTTATAGTGTAAATAGACTTACCCTCATGAAATAAAGCAATTTTGCTTATAAGGACTCATTTGCCCCTAATTGTCATAAAGCATGTAAAAACTGCTTGTATGCGTTAAAATAATGGTTAATATGCAGTTTGCATTTTCTTATGAGAGAATGATCCAAACCTGAATGTTATATTGTAAATAGACTTACCTTCATAAAATAAAGCAATTTTGCCTATAAAGACTCATTTGCACCTAATTGTCATAAAGCATGTACAAACTGCTTGTATGCGTTAAAATGATAGTAAATATGCAGTTTGCATTTTCATATGAGCGAGTGATCCAAACCTGAATGTTATAGTGTAAATAGACTTACCCTCATAAAATAAAGCAATTTTGCCTATAAGGACTCATTTGCACCTAATTGTCATAAAGCTTGTAAAAACTGCTTGTATGCGTTAAAATAATAGTTAATATGCAGTTTGCATTTTCTTATGAGAGAATGATCCAAACCTGAATGTTATAGTGAAAATAGACTAACCTTTGTAAAATAAAGCAATTTTGCCTATAAGGACTCATTTGCACTTAATTGTCGTAAAGCATGTAAAAACTGCTTGTCAGCGTTAAAATAATGGTTAATATGCAGTTTGCATTTTCTTATGAGAGAATGATCCAAACCTGAATGTTATAGTGTAAATAGACTTACCCTCATGAAATAAAGCAATTTTGCCTATAAAGACTCATTTGCACCTAATTGTCAAAAAGCATGTAAAAACTGCTTGTATGCGTTAAAATGATAGTAAATATGCAGTTTGCATTTTCTTATGAGAGAATGATCCAAACCTGAATGTTATAGTGTAAATAGACTTACCCTCATGAAATAAAGCAATTTTGCCTATAAAGAGTCATTTGCACCTAATTGTCATAAAGCATGTAAAAACTGCTTGTATGCGTTAAAATAATAGTTAATATGCAGTTTGCATTTTCTTATGAGAGAATGATCTAAACCTGAGTGTTATAGTTTAAGTAAACTTACCTTTGTAAAATAAAGCAATTTTGCCTATAAGGACTCATTTGCACCTAATTGTCGTAAAGCATGTAAAAACTGCTTGTCTGCGTTAAAATAATGGTTAATATGCAGTTTGCATTTTCTTATGAGAGAATGATCCAAACCTGAATATAATAGTGTATATAGTTATAGCTTCATGAAATAAAGCAATTTTGCCTATAATGACTCATTTGCCCCTTATTGTCATAAAGCATGTAAAAACTGCTCGTCTGCGTTAAAATAATGTTTAAAATGCAGTTTGCATTTTCTTATGAGAGAATGATCCAAACCTGAATGTTATAGTGAAAGTAGACTTACCTTTGTAAAATAAAACAATTTTGCCTTTAAGGACTTATTTGCACCTAATTGTCGTAAACCATGTAAAAACTGCTTGTCTGCGTTAAAATAATGGTTTATATGCAGTTTGCATTTTCTTATGAGAAAATAATCCAAACCTGAATGTTATAGTGTAAATAGACTTACCTTCATGAAAGAAAGCAATTTTGCCTATAAGGACGCATTTGCCCCTAATTGTCATAAAGCATGTAAAAACTGCTTGTATGCGTTAAAATAATGGTTAATATGCAGTTTGCATTTTCTTATGAGAGAATGATCCAAACCTGAATGTTATAGTGTAAATAGACTTACCTTTGTAAAATAAAGCAATTTTGCCTATAAGGACTCATTTGCACGCAATTGTCGTGAAGCATGTAAAAACTGCTTGTCTGCGTGAAAATGATAGTAAATATGCAGTTTGCATTTTCCTATGAGAGAATGATCCAAACCTGAATTTTATAGTGTAAATAGACTTACCCTCATGAAATAAAGCAATTTTGCCTATAAAGACTCATTTGCACCTAATTGTCGTAAAGCATGTAAAAACTGCTTGTCTGCGTTAAAAAAATGGTTAATATGCAGTTTGCATTTTCTTATGAGAGAATGATCCAAACCTGAATGTTATAGTGTAAATAAACTTACCTGTGTATAATAAAGCAATTTTGCCTATAAGGACTCATTTGCACGCAATTGTCGTGAAGCATGTAAAAACTGCTTGTCTGCGTTAAAATAATGGTTAATATGCAGTTTGCATTTTCTTATGAGAGAATGATCCAAACCTGAATGTTATAGTGTAAATAGACTTACCTTCATGATATAAAGCAATTTTGCCTATAAGGACTCATTTGCCCCTAATTGTCATAAAGCATGTAAAAACTGCTTGTAGCGTTAAAATAATGGTTAATATGCAGTTTGCATTTTCTTATGAGAGAATGATCCAAACCTGAATGTTATAGTGTAAATAGACTTACCTTCATGATATAAAGCAATTTTGCCTATAAGGACTCATTTGCCCCTAATTGTCATAAAGCATGTAAAAACTGCTTGTATGCGTTAAAATAATGGTTAATATGCAGTTTGCATTTTCTTATGAGAGAATGATCCAAACCTGAATGTTATAGTGTAAATAGACTTACCTTCATGAAATAAAGCAAATTTGCCTATATAGACTCATTTGCACCTAATTGTCATAAAGCATGTAAAAACTGCTTGTATGCGTTACAATGATAGTAAATATGCAGTTTGCATTTTCTTATGAGCGAATGATCCAAACCTGAATGTTATAGTGTAAATAGACTTACCCTCATGAAATAAAGCAAATTTGCTTATAAGGACTCATTTGCACCTAATTGTCATAAAGCTTGTAAAAACTGCTTGTATGCGTTAAAATAATAGTTAATATGCAGTTTGCATTTTCTTATGAGAGAATGATCCAAACCTGAATGTTATAGTGAAAATAGACTTACCTTTGTAAAATAAAGCAATTTTGCCTATAAGGACTCATTTGCACCTAATTGTCGTAAAGCATGTAAAAACTGCTTGTCTGCGTTTAAATAATGGTTAATATGCAGTTTGCATTTTCTTATGAGAGAATGATCCAAACCTGAATGTTATAGTGTAAATAGACTTACCTTCAAAAAATAAAGCAATTTTGCCTATAAGGACTCATTTGCACGCAATTGTCGTGAAGCATGTAAAAACTGCTTGTCTGCGTTAAAATAATGGTTAATATGCAGTTTGCATTTTCTTATGAGAGAATGATCCAAACCTGAATGTTATAGTGTAAATAGACTTACCTTCATGATATAAAGCAATTTTGCCTATAAGGACTCATTTGCCCCTAATTGTCATAAAGCATGTAAAAACTGCTTGTAGCGTTAAAATAATGGTTAATATGCAGTTTGCATTTTCTTATGAGAGAATGATCCAAACCTGAATATTACAGTGTAAATAGACTTACCTTCATGAAATAAAGCAATTTTGCCTATAAGGACTCATTTGGCCCTAATTGTCATAAAGCATGTAAAAACTGCTTGTATGCGTTAAAATAATGGTTAATATGCAGTTTGCATTTTCTTATAAGAGAATGATCTAAACCTGAGTGTTATAGTTTAAGTAAACTTACCTTTGTAAAATAAAGCAATTTTGCCTATAAGGACTCATTTGCACCTAATTGTCGTAAAGCATGTAAAAACTGCTTGTCTGCGTTAAAATAATGGTTAATATGCAGTTTGCATTTTCTTATGAGAGAATGATTCAAACCTGAATATAATAGTGTAAATAGTTATAACTTCATGAAATAAAGCAATTTTGCCTATAATGACTCATTTGCCCCTAATTGTCATAAAGCATGTAAAAACTGCTCGTCTGCGTTAAAATAATGTTTAAAATGCAGTTTGCATTTTCTTATGAGAGAATGATCCAAACCTGAATGTTATAGTGAAAGTAGACTTACCTTTGTAAAATAAAACAATTTTGCCTTTAAGGACTTATTTGCACCTAATTGTCGTAAACCATGTAAAAACTGCTTGTCTGCGTTAAAATAATGGTTTATATGCAGTTTGCATTTTCTTATGAGAAAATAATCCAAACCTGAATGTTATAGTGTAAATAGACTTACCTTCAAGAAATAAAGCAATTTTGCCTATAAGGACTCATTTGCCCCTAATTGTCATAAAGCATGTAAAAACTGCTTGTATGCGTTAAAATAATGGTTAATATGCAGTTTGCATTTTCTTATGAGAGAATGATCCAAACCTGAATGTTATAGTGAAAATAGACTTACCTTTGTAAAATAAAGCAATTTTGCCTATAAGGACTCATTTGCACCTAATTGTCGTAAAGCATGTAAAAACTGCTTGTCTGCGTTTAAATAATGGTTAATATGCAGTTTGCATTTTCTTATGAGAGAATGATCCAAACCTGAATGTTACAGTGTAAATAGACTTACCTTCATAAAATAAAGCAATTTTGCCTATAAGGACTCATTTGCCCCTAATTGTCATAAAGCATGTAAAAACTGCTTGTATGCGTTAAAATAATAGTTAATATGCAGTTTGCATTTTCTTATGAGAGAATGATCCAAACCTGAATGTTATAATGAAAATAGACTTACCTTTGTAAAATAAAGCAATTTTGCCTATAAGGACTCATTTGCATCTAATTGTCGTAAAGCATGTAAAAACTGCTTGTCTGCGTTTAAATAATGGTTAATATGCAGTTTGCATTTTCTTATGAGAGAATGATCCAAACCTGAATGTTATAGTGTAAATAGACTTACCTTCATAAAATTAAGCAATTTTGCCTATAAGGACTTATTTGCACGCAATTGTCGTAAAGCATGTAAAAACTGCTTGTCTGCGCTAAAATAATGGTTAATATGCAGTTTGCATTTTCTTATGAGAGAATGATCCAAACCTGAATGTTATAGTGTAAATAGACTTACCTTCATGATATAAAGCAATTTTGCCTGTAAGGACTCATTTGCCTCTAATTGTCATAAAGCATGTAAAAACTGCTTGTAGCGTTAAAATAATGGTTAATATGCAGTTTGCATTTTCTTATGAGAGAATGATCCAAACCTGAATATTATAGTGTAAATAGACTTACCTTTATGAAATAAAGCAATTTTGCCTATAAGGACTCATTTGGCCCTAATTGTCATAAAGCATATAAAAACTGCTTGTATGCATTAAAATAATGGTTAATATGCAGTTTGCATTTTCTTATGAGAGTATGATCCAAACCTGAATGTTATAGTGTAAATAGACTTACCTTCATGAAATAAAGCAATTTTGCCTATAAAGACTCATTTGCACCTAATTGTCATAAAGCATGTAAAAACTGCTTGTATGCGTTAAAATGATAGTAAATATGCAGTTTGCATTTTCTTATGAGCGAATGATCCAAACCTGAATGTTATAGTGTAAATAGACTTACCCTCATGAAATAAAGCAATTTTGCTTATAAGGACTCATTTGCCCCTAATTGTCATAAAGCATGTAAAAACTGCTTGTATGCATTAAAATAATGGTTAATATGCAGTTTGCATTTTCTTATGAGAGAATGATCCAAACCTGAATGTTATAGTGTAAATAAACTCACCTTTGTAAAATAAAGCAATTTTGCCTATAAGGACTCATTTGCACGCAATTGTCGTGAAGCATGATAAAACTGCTTGTCTGCGTTAAAATAATGGTTAATATGCAGTTTGCATTTTCTTATGAGAGAATGATCCAAACCTGAATGTATAGTGTAAATAGACTTATCTTCATGATATAAAGCAATTTTGCCTATAAGGACTCATTTGCCCTTAATTGTCATAAAGCATGTAAAAACTGCTTGTAGCGTTAAAATAATGGTTAATATGCAGTTTGCATTTTCTTATGAGAGAATGATCCAAACCTGAATATTATAGTGTAAATAGACTTACCTTCATAAAAATAAAGCAATTTTGCCTATAAGGACTTATTTGGCCCTAATTGTCATAAAGCATGTAAAAACTGCTTGTATGCGTTAAAATAATGGTTAATATGCAGTTTGCATTTTCTTATGAGAGAATGATCCAAACCTGAATGTTATAGTGTAAATGGACTTACCTTCATAAAATAAAGCAATTTTGCCTATAAAGACTCATTTGCACCTAATTGTCATAAAGCATGTACAAACTGCTTGTATGCGTTAAAATGATAGTAAATATGCAGTTTGCATTTTCATATGAGCGAGTGATCCAAACCTGAATGTTATAGTGTAAATAGACTTACCCTCATAAAATAAAGCAATTTTGCCTATAAGGACTCATTTGCACCTAATTGTCATAAAGCATGTAAAAACTGCTTGTATGCGTTAAAATAATAGTTAATATGCAGTTTGCATTTTCTTATGAGAGAATGATCCAAACCTGAATGTTATAGTGAAAATAGACTAACCTTTGTAAAATAAAGCAATTTTGCCTATAAGGACTCATTTGCACTTAATTGTCGTAAAGCATGTAAAAACTGCTTGTCAGCGTAAAATAATGGTTAATATGCAGTTTGCATTTTCTTATGAGAGAATGATCCAAACCTGAATGTTATAGTGTAAATAGACTTACCCTCATGAAATAAAGCAATTTTGCCTATAAAGACTCATTTGCACCTAATTGTCAAAAAGCATGTAAAAACTGCTTGTATGCGTTAAAATGATAGTAAATATGCAGTTTGCATTTTCTTATGAGAGAATGATCCAAACCTGAATGTTATAGTGTAAATAGACTTACCCTCATGAAATAAAGCAATTTTGCCTATAAAGAGTCATTTGCACCTAATTGTCATAAAGCATGTAAAAACTGCTTGTATGCGTTAAAATAATAGTTAATATGCAGTTTGCATTTTCTTATGAGAGAATGATCTAAACCTGAGTGTTATAGTTTAAGTAAACTTACCTTTGTAAAATAAAGCAATTTTGCCTATAAGGACTCATTTGCACCTAATTGTCGTAAAGCATGTAAAAACTGCTTGTCTGCGTTAAAATAATGGTTAATATGCATTTTGCATTTTCTTATGAGAGAATGATCCAAACCTGAATATAATAGTGTATATAGTTATAGCTTCATGAAATAAAGCAATTTTGCCTATAATGACTCATTTGCCCCTTATTGTCATAAAGCATGTAAAAACTGCTCGTCTGCGTTAAAATAATGTTTAAAATGCAGTTTGCATTTTCTTATGAGAGAATGATCCAAACCTGAATGTTATAGTGAAAGTAGACTTACCTTTGTAAAATAAAACAATTTTGCCTTTAAGGACTTATTTGCACCTAATTGTCGTAAACCATGTAAAAACTGCTTGTCTGCGTTAAAATAATGGTTTATATGCAGTTTGCATTTTCTTATGAGAAAATAATCCAAACCTGAATGTTATAGTGTAAATAGACTAACCTTCATGAAATAAAGCAATTTTGCCTATAAGGACTCATTTGCACGCAATTGTCGTGAAGCATGTAAAAACTGCTTGTCTGCGTGAAAATGATAGTAAATATGCAGTTTGCATTTTCCTATGAGAGAATGATCCAAACCTGAATTTAATAGTGTAAATAGACTTACCCTCATGAAATAAAGCAATTTTGCCTATAAAGACTCATTTGCACCTAATTGTCGTAAAGCATGTAAAAACTGCTTGTCTGCGTTAAAAAAATGGTTAATATGCAGTTTGCATTTTCTTATGAGAGAATGATCCAAACCTGAATGTTATAGTGTAAATAAACTTACCTGTGTATAATAAAGCAATTTTGCCTATAAGGACTCATTTGCACGCAATTGTCGTGAAGCATGTAAAAACTGCTTGTCTGCGTTAAAATAATGGTTAATATGCAGTTTGCATTTTCTTATGAGAGAATGATCCAAACCTGAATGTTATAGTGTAAATAGACTTACCTTCATGATATAAAGCAATTTTGCCTATAAGGACTCATTTGCCCCTAATTGTCATAAAGCATGTAAAAACTGCTTGTAGCGTTAAAATAATGGTTAATATGCAGTTTGCATTTTCTTATGAGAGAATGATCCAAACCTGAATATTATAGTGTAAATAGACTTACCTTCATGAAATAAAGCAATTTTGCCTATAAGGACTTATTTGGCCCTAATTGTCATAAAGCATGTAAAAACTGCTTGTATGCGTTAAAATAATGGTTAATATGCAGTTTGCATTTTCTTATGAGAGAATGATCCAAACCTGAATGTTATAGTGTAAATAGACTTACCTTCATGAAATAAAGCAAATTTGCCTATATAGACTCATTTGCACCTAATTGTCATAAAGCATGTAAAAACTGCTTGTATGCGTTAAAATGATAGTAAATATGCAGTTTGCATTTTCTTATGAGAGAATGATCCAAACCTGAATGTTATAGTGTAAATAGACTTACCCTCATGAAATAAAGCAAATTTGCTTATAAGGACTCATTTGCACCTAATTGTCATAAAGCTTGTAAAAACTGCTTGTATGCGTTAAAATAATAGTTAATATGCAGTTTGCATTTTCTTATGAGAGAATGATCCAAACCTGAATGTTATAGTGAAAATAGACTTACCTTTGTAAAATAAAGCAATTTTGCCTATAAGGACTCATTTGCACGCAATTGTCGTGAAGCATGTAAAAACTGCTTGTCTGCGTTAAAATAATGGTTAATATGCAGTTTGCATTTTCTTATGAGAGAATGATCCAAACCTGAATGTTACAGTGTAAATAGACTTACCTTCATGAAATAAAGCAATTTTGCCTATAAGGACTCATTTGGCCCTAATTGTCATAAAGCATGTAAAAACTGCTTGTATGCGTTAAAATAATGGTTAATATGCAGTTTGCATTTTCTTATGAGAGAATGATCCAAACCTGAATGTTATAGTGAAAATAGACTTACCTTTGTAAAATAAAGCAATTTTGCCTATAGGGACTCATTTGCACGCAATTGTCGTGAAGCATGTAAAAACTGCTTGTCTGCGTTAAAATAATGGTTAATATGCAGTTTGCATTTTCTTATGAGAGAATGATCCAAACCTGAATGTTATAGTGTAAATAGACTTACCTTCATGATATAAAGCAATTTTGCCTATAAGGACTCATTTGCCCCTAATTGTCATAAAGCATGTAAAAACTGCTTGTAGCGTTAAAATAATGGTTAATATGCAGTTTGCATTTTCTTATGAGAGAATGATCCAAACCTGAATATTACAGTGTAAATAGACTTACCTTCATGAAATAAAGCAATTTTGCCTATAAGGACTCATTTGGCCCTAATTGTCATAAAGCATGTAAAAACTGCTTGTATGCGTTAAAATAATGGTTAATATGCAGTTTGCATTTTCTTATAAGAGAATGATCTAAACCTGAGTGTTATAGTTTAAGTAAACTTACCTTTGTAAAATAAAGCAATTTTGCCTATAAGGACTCATTTGCACCTAATTGTCGTAAAGCATGTAAAAACTGCTTGTCTGCGTTAAAATAATGGTTAATATGCAGTTTGCATTTTCTTATGAGAGAATGATTCAAACCTGAATATAATAGTGTAAATAGTTATAACTTCATGAAATAAAGCAATTTTGCCTATAATGACTCATTTGCCCCTAATTGTCATAAAGCATGTAAAAACTGCTCGTCTGCGTTAAAATAATGTTTAAAATGCAGTTTGCATTTTCTTATGAGAGAATGATCCAAACCTGAATGTTATAGTGAAAGTAGACTTACCTTTGTAAAATAAAACAATTTTGCCTTTAAGGACTTATTTGCACCTAATTGTCGTAAACCATGTAAAAACTGCTTGTCTGCGTTAAAATAATGGTTTATATGCAGTTTGCATTTTCTTATGAGAAAATAATCCAAACCTGAATGTTATAGTGTAAATAGACTTACCTTCAAGAAATAAAGCAATTTTGCCTATAAGGACTCATTTGCCCCTAATTGTCATAAAGCATGTAAAAACTGCTTGTATGCGTTAAAATAATGGTTAATATGCAGTTTGCATTTTCTTATGAGAGAATGATCCAAACCTGAATGTTATAGTGAAAATAGACTTACCTTTGTAAAATAAAGCAATTTTGCCTATAAGGACTCATTTGCACCTAATTGTCGTAAAGCATGTAAAAACTGCTTGTCTGCGTTTAAATAATGGTTAATATGCAGTTTGCATTTTCTTATGAGAGAATGATCCAAACCTGAATGTTACAGTGTAAATAGACTTACCTTCATAAAATAAAGCAATTTTGCCTATAAGGACTCATTTGCCCCTAATTGTCATAAAGCATGTAAAAACTGCTTGTATGCGTTAAAATAATAGTTAATATGCAGTTTGCATTTTCTTATGAGAGAATGATCCAAACCTGAATGTTATAATGAAAATAGACTTACCTTTGTAAAATAAAGCAATTTTGCCTATAAGGACTCATTTGCATCTAATTGTCGTAAAGCATGTAAAAACTGCTTGTCTGCGTTTAAATAATGGTTAATATGCAGTTTGCATTTTCTTATGAGAGAATGATCCAAACCTGAATGTTATAGTGTAAATAGACTTACCTTCATAAAATTAAGCAATTTTGCCTATAAGGACTTATTTGCACGCAATTGTCGTGAAGCATGTAAAAACTGCTTGTCTGCGTTAAAATAATGGTTAATATGCAGTTTGCATTTTCTTATGAGAGAATGATCCAAACCTGAATGTTATAGTGTAAATAGACTTACCTTCATGATATAAAGCAATTTTGCCTATAAGGACTCATTTGCCCCTAATTGACATAAAGCATGTAAAAACCGCTTGTAGCGTTAAAATAATGGTTAATATGCAGTTTGCATTTTCTTATGAGAGAATGATCCAAACCTGAATATTATAGTGTAAATAGACTTACCTTTATGAAATAAAGCAATTTTGCCTATAAGGACTCATTTGGCCCTAATTGTCATAAAGCATGTAAAAACTGCTTGTATGCATTAAAATAATGGTTAATATGCAGTTTGCATTTTCTTATGAAAGAATGATCCAAACCTGAATGTTATAGTGTAAATAGACTTACCTTCATGAAATAAAGCAATTTTGCCTATAAAGACTCATTTGCACCTAATTGTCATAAAGCATGTAAAAACTGCTTGTATGCGTTAAAATGATAGTAAATATGCAGTTTGCATTTTCTTATGAGCGAATGATCCAAACCTGAATGTTATAGTGTAAATAGACTTACCCTCATGAAATAAAGTAATTTTGCTTATAAGGACTCATTTGCCCCTAATTGTCATAAAGCATGTAAAAACTGCTTGTATGCATTAAAATAATGGTTAATATGCAGTTTGCATTTTCTTATGAGAGAATGATCCAAACCTGAATGTTATAGTGTAAATAAACTCACCTTTGTAAAATAAAGCAATTTTGCCTATAAGGACTCATTTGCACGCAATTGTCGTGAAGCATGTAAAAACTGCTTGTCTGCGTTAAAATAATGGTTAATATGCAGTTTGCATTTTCTTATGAGAGAATGATCCAAACCTGAATGTTATAGTGTAAATAGACTTACCTTCATGATATAAAGCAATTTTGCCTATAAGGACTCATTTGCCCTTAATTGTCATAAAGCATGTAAAAACTGCTTGTAGCGTTAAAATAATGGTTAATATGCAGTTTGCATTTTCTTATGAGAGAATGATCCAAACCTGAATATTATAGTGTAAATAGACTTACCTTCATGAAATAAAGCAATTTTGCCTATAAGGACTCATTTGGCCTTAATTGTCATAAAGCATGTAAAAACTGCTTGTATGCGTTAAAATAATGTTTAATATGCAGTTGGCATTTTCTTATGAGAGAATGATCCAAACCTGAATGTTATAGTGTAAATAGACTTACCTTCATAAAATAAAGCAATTTTGCCTATAAAGACTCATTTGCACCTAATTGTCATAAAGCATGTAAAAACTGCTTGTATGCGTTAAAATGATAGTAAATATGCAGTTTGCATTTTCTTATGAGCGAATGATCCAAACCTGAATGTTATAGTGTAAATAGACTTACCCTCATGAAATAAAACAATTTTGCTTATAAGGACTTATTTGCACCTAATTGTCATAAAGCTTGTAAAAACTGCTTGTATGCGTTAAAATAATAGTTTATATGCAGTTTGCATTTTCTTATGAGAGAATGATCCAAACCTGAATGTTATAGTGAAAATAGAATTACCTTTGTAAAATAAAGCAATTTTGTCTATAAGGACTCATTTGCACCTAATTGTCGTAAAGCATGTAAAAACTGCTTCTCTGCGTTAAAATAATGGTTAATATGCAGTTTGCATTTTCTTATGAGAGAAAGATCCAAACCTGAATGTTATAGTGTAAATAGACTTACCCTCATGAAATAAAGCAATTTTGCCTATAAAGACTCATTTGCACCTAATTGTCGTAAAGCATGTAAAAACTGCTTGTCTGCGTTAAAATAATGGTTAATATGCAGTTTGCATTTTCTTATGAGAGAATGATCCAAACCTGAATGTTATAGTGTAAATAGACTTACCCTCATTAAATAAACAATTTTGCCTATAAAGACTCATTTGCACCTAATTGTCGTAAAGCATGTATAAACTGCTTGTCTGCGTTTAAATAATGGTTAATAAATGCAGTTTGCATTTTCTTATGAGAGAATGATCCAAACCTGAATTGTATAGTGTAAATAGACTTACCTTCATAAAATAAAGCAATTTTTCCTATAAGGACTCATTTGCCCCTAATTGTCATAAAGCATGTAAAAACTGCTTGTATGCGTTAAAATAATGGTTAATGTGCAGTTTGCATTTTCTTATGAGAGAATGATCCAAACCTGAATGTTATAGTGTAAATAGACTTACCTTTGTAAAATAAAGCAATTTTGCCTATAAGGACTCATTTGCACGCAATTGTCGTAAAGCATGTAAAAACTGCTTGTCTTCGTGAAAATGATAGTAAATATGCAGTTTGCATTTTCTTATGAGAGAATGATCCAAACCTGAATGTTATAGTGTAAATAGACTTACCCTCATGAAATAAAGCAATTTTGCCTATAAAGACTCATTTGCACCTAATTGTCGTAAAGCATGTAAAAACTGCTTGTCTGCGTTAAAATAATGGTTAATATGCAGTTTGCATTTTCTTATGAGAGAATGATTCAAACCTGAATGTTAAGGTGTAAATAGACTTACCTTCATGAAATAAAGCAATTTTGCCTATAAAGACTCATTTGCACCTAATTGTCATAAAGCATGTACAAACTGCTTGTATGCGTTAAAATGATAGTAAATATGTCGTTTGCATTTTCTTATGAGAGAATGATCCAAACCTGAATGTTATAGTGTAAATAGACTTACCCTCATAAAATAAAGCGATTTTGCCTATAAGGACTCATTTGCACCTAATTGTCATAAAGCTTGTAAAAACTGCTTGTATGCGTTAAAATAATAGTTAATATGCAGGTTGCATTTTCTTATGAGAGAATGATCCAAACCTGAATGTTATAGTGAAAATAGACTTACCTTTGTAAAATAAAGCAATTTTGCCTATAAGGACTTATTTGCACTTAATTGTCGTAAAGCATGTAAAAACTGCTTGTCAGCGTTAAAATAATGGTTAATATGCAGTTTGCATTTTCTTATGAGAGAATGATCCAAACCTGAATGTTATAGTGTAAATAGACTTACCCTCATGAAATAAAGCAATTTTGCCTATAAAGACTCATTTGCACCTAATTGTCAAAAAGCATGTAAAAACTGCTTGTATGCGTTAAAATGATAGTAAATATGCAGTTTGCATTTTCTTATGAGAGAATGATCCAAACCTGAATGTTATAGTGTAAATAGACTTACCCTCATGAAATAAAGCAATTTTGCCTATAAAGAGTCATTTGCACCTAATTGTCATAAAGCATGTAAAAACTGCTTGTATGCGTTAAAATAATAGTTAATATGCAGTTTGCATTTTCTTATGAGAGAATGATCTAAACCTGAGTGTTATAGTTTAAGTAAACTTACCTTTGTAAAATAAAGCAATTTTGCCTATAAGGACTCATTTGCACCTAATTGTCGTAAAGCATGTAAAAACTGCTTGTCTGCGTTAAAATAATGGTTAATATGCAGTTTGCATTTTCTTATGAGAGAATGATCCAAACCTGAATATAATAGTGTATATAGTTATAACTTCATGAAATAAAGCAATTTTGCCTATAATGACTCATTTGCCCCTAATTGTCATAAAGCATGTAAAAACTGCTCGTCTGCGTTAAAATAATGTTTAAAATGCAGTTTGCATTTTCTTATAAGAGAATGATCCAAACCTGAATGTTATAGTGAAAGTAGACTTACCTTTGTAAAATAAAACAATTTTGCCTTTAAGGACTTATTTGCACCTAATTGTCGTAAACCATGTAAAAACTGCTTGTCTGCGTTAAAATAATGGTTTATATGCAGTTTGCATTTTCTTATGAGAAAATAATCCAAACCTGAATGTTATAGTGTAAATAGACTTACCTTCATGAAATAAATCAATTTTGTTTATAAGGACTCATTTGCCCCTAATTGTCATAAAGCATGTAAAAACTGCTTGTATGCGTTAAAATAATGGTTAATATGCAGTTTGCATTTTCTTATGAGAGAATGATCCAAACCTGAATGTTATAGTGTAAATAGACCTACCTTTGTAAAATAAAGCAATTTTGCCTATAAGGACTCATTTGCACGCAATTGTCGTGAAGCATGTAAAAACTGCTTGTCTGCGTGAAAATGATAGTAAATATGCAGTTTGCATTTTCCTATGAGAGAATGATCCAAACCTGAATGTTATAGTGTAAATAGACTTACCCTCATGAAATAAAGCAATTTTGCCTATAAAGACTCATTTGCACCTAATTGTCGTAAAGCATGTAAAAACTGCTTGTCTGCGTTAAAAAAATGGTTAATATGCAGTTTGCATTTTCTTATGAGAGAATGATCCAAACCTGAATGTTATAATGTAAATAAACTTACCTGTGTAAAATAAAGCAATTTTGCCTATAAGGACTCATTTGCACGCAATTGTCGTGAAGCATGTAAAAACTGCTTGTCTGCGTTAAAATAATGGTTAATATGCAGTTTGCATTTTCTTATGAGAGAATGATCCAAACCTGAATGTTATAGTGTAAATAGACTTACCTTCATGATATAAAGCAATTTTGCCTATAAGGACTCATTTGCCCCTAATTGTCATAAAGCATGTAAAAACTGCTTGTAGCGTTAAAATAATGGTTAATATGCAGTTTGCAGTTTGCATTTTCTTATGAGAGAATGATCCAAACCTGAATATTATAGTGTAAATAGACTTACCTTCATGAAATAAAGCAATTTTGCCTATAAGGACTTATTTGGCCCTAATTGTCATAAAGCATGTAAAAACTGCTTGTATGCGTTAAAATAATGGTTAATATGCAGTTTGCATTTTCTTATGAGAGAATGATCCATACCTGAATGTTATAGTGTAAATAGACTTACCTTCATGAAATAAAGCAATTTTGCCTATAAAGACTCATTTGCACCTAATTGTCATAAAGCATGTAAAAACTGCTTGTATGCGTTACAATGATAGTAAATATGCAGTTTGCATTTTCTTATGAGCGAATGATCCAAACCTGAATGTTATAGTGTAAATAGACTTACCCTCATGAAATAAAGCAAATTTGCTTATAAGGACTCATTTGCACCTAATTGTCATAAAGCTTGTAAAAACTGCTTGTATGCGTTAAAATAATAGTTAATATGCAGTTTGCATTTTCTTATGAGAGAATGATCCAAACCTGAGTGTTATAGTGAAAATAGACTTACCTTTGTAAAATAAAGCAATTTTGCCTATAAGGACTCATTTGCACCTAATTGTCGTAAAGCATGTAAAAACTGCTTGTCTGCGTTTAAATAATGGTTAATATGCAGTTTGCATTTTCTTATGAGAGAATGATCCAAACCTGAATGTTATAGTGTAAATAGACTTACCTTCAAAAAATAAAGCAATTTTGCCTATAAGGAGTCATTTGCCCCTAATTGTCATAAAGCATGTAAAAACTGCTTGTATGCGTTAAAGTAATGGTTAATATGCAGTTTGCATTTTCTTATGAGAGAATGATCCAAACCTGAATGTTATAGTGTAAATAGACTTACCTTTGTAAAATAAAGCAATTTTGCCTATAAGGACTCATTTGCGCGCAATTGTCGTGAAGCATGTAAAAACTGCTTGTCTGCGTGAAAATGATAGTAAATATGCAGTTTGCATTTTCTTATGAGAGAATGATCCAAACCTGAATGTTATAGTGTAAATAGACTTACCTTCATGATATAAAGCAATTTTGCCTATAAGGACTCATTTGCCCCTAATTGTCATAAAGCATGTAAAAACTGCTTGTAGCGTTAAAATAATGGTTAATATGCAGTTTGCATTTTCTTATGAGAGAATGATCCAAACCTGAATATTACAGTGTAAATAGACTTACCTTCATGAAATAAAGCAATTTTGCCTATAAGGACTCATTTGGCCCTAATTGTCATAAAGCATGTAAAAACTGCTTGTATGCGTTAAAATAATGGTTAATATGCAGTTTGCATTTTCTTATAAGAGAATGATCTAAACCTGAGTGTTATAGTTTAAGTAAACTTACCTTTGTAAAATAAAGCAATTTTGCCTATAAGGACTCATTTGCACCTAATTGTCGTAAAGCATGTAAAAACTGCTTGTCTGCGTTAAAATAATGGTTAATATGCAGTTTGCATTTTCTTATGAGAGAATGATTCAAACCTGAATATAATAGTGTAAATAGTTATAACTTCATGAAATAAAGCAATTTTGCCTATAATGACTCATTTGCCCCTAATTGTCATAAAGCATGTAAAAACTGCTCGTCTGCGTTAAAATAATGTTTAAAATGCAGTTTGCATTTTCTTATGAGAGAATGATCCAAACCTGAATGTTATAGTGAAAGTAGACTTACCTTTGTAAAATAAAACAATTTTGCCTTTAAGGACTTATTTGCACCTAATTGTCGTAAACCATGTAAAAACTGCTTGTCTGCGTTAAAATAATGGTTTATATGCAGTTTGCATTTTCTTATGAGAAAATAATCCAAACCTAAATGTTATAGTGTAAATAGACTTACCTTCATGAAATAAAGCAATTTTGCCTATAAGGACTCATTTGCCCCTAATTGTCATAAAGCATGTAAAAACTGCTTGTATGCGTTAAAATAATGGTTAATATGCAGTTTGCATTTTCTTATGAGAGAATGATCCAAACCTGAATGTTATAGTGAAAATAGACTTACCTTTGTAAAATAAAGCAATTTTGCCTATAAGGACTCATTTGCACCTAATTGTCGTAAAGCATGTAAAAACTGCTTGTCTGCGTTTAAATAATGGTTAATATGCAGTTTGCATTTTCTTATGAGAGAATGATCCAAACCTGAATGTTATAGTGTAAATAGACTTACCTTCATAAAATTAAGCAATTTTGCCTATAAGGACTTATTTGCACGCAATTGTCGTGAAGCATGTAAAAACTGCTTGTCTGCGTTAAAATAATGGTTAATATGCAGTTTGCATTTTCTTATGAGAGAATGATCCAAACCTGAATGTTATAGTGTAAATAGACTTACCTTCATGATATAAAGCAATTTTGCCTATAAGAACTCATTTGCCTCTAATTGTCATAAAGCATGTAAAAACTGCTTGTAGCGTTAAAATAATGGTTAATATGCAGTTTGCATTTTCTTATGAGAGAATGATCCAAACCTGAATATTATAGTGTAAATAGACTTACCTTTATGAAATAAAGCAATTTTGCCTATAAGGACTCATTTGGCCCTAATTGTCATAAAGCATGTAAAAACTGCTTGTATGCATTAAAATAATGGTTAATATGCAGTTTGCATTTTCTTATGAGAGAATGATCCAAACCTGAATGTTATAGTGTAAATAGACTTACCTTCATGAAATAAAGCAATTTTGCCTATAAAGACTCATTTGCACCTAATTGTCATAAAGCATGTAAAAACTGCTTGTATGCGTTAAAATGATAGTAAATATGCAGTTTGCATTTTCTTATGAGCGAATGATCCAAACCTGAATGTTATAGTGTAAATAGACTTACCCTCATGAAATAAAGCAATTTTGCTCATAAGGACTCATTTGCCCCTAATTGTCATAAAGCATGTAAAAACTGCTTGTATGCATTAAAATAATGGTTAATATGCAGTTTGCATTTTCTTATGAGAGAATGATCCAAACCTGAATGTTATAGTGTAAATAAACTCACCTTTGTAAAATAAAGCAATTTTGCCTATAAGGACTCATTTGCACGCAATTGTCGTGAAGCATGTAAAAACTGCTTGTCTGCGTTAAAATAATGGTTAATATGCAGTTTGCATTTTCTTATGAGAGAATGATCCAAACCTGAATGTTATAGTGTAAATAGACTTACCTTCATGATATAAAGCAATTTTGCCTATAAGGACTCATTTGCCCTTAATTGTCATAAAGCATGTAAAAACTGCTTGTAGCGTTAAAATAATGGTTAATATGCAGTTTGCATTTTCTTATGAGAGAATGATCCAAACCTGAATATTATAGTGTAAATAGACTTACCTTCATGAAATAAAGCAATTTTGCCTATAAGGACTCATTTGGCCCTAATTATCATAAAGCATGTAAAAACTGCTTGTATGCGTTAAAATAATGGTTAATATGCAGTTTGCATTTTCTTATGAGAGAATGATCCAAACCTGAATGTTATAGTGTAAATAGACTTACCTTCATAAAATAAAGCAATTTTGCCTATAAAGACTCATTTGCACCTAATTGTCATAAAGCATGTAAAAACTGCTTGTATGCGTTAAAATGATAGAAAATATGCAGTTTGCATTTTCTTATGAGCGAATGATCCAAACCTGAATGTTATAGTGTAAATAGACTTACCCTCATGAAATAAAGCAATTTTGCTTATACGGACTCATTTGCACCTAATTGTCATAAAGCTTGTAAAAACTGCTTGTATGCGTTAAAATAATAGTTTATATGCAGTTTGCAATTTCTTATGAGAGAATGATCCAAACCTGAATGTTATAGTGAAAATAGACTTACCTTTGTAAAATAAAGCAATTTTGCCTATAAGGACTCATTTGCACCTAATTGTCGTAAAGCATGTAAAAACTGATTGTCTGCGTTAAAATAATGGTTAATATGCAGTTTGCATTTTCTTATGAGAGAAAGATCCAAACCTGAATGTTATAGTGTAAATAGACTTACCCTCATGAAATAAAGCAATTTTGCCTATAAAGACTCATTTGCACCTAATTGTCGTAAAGCATGTAAAAACTGCTTGTCTGCGTTAAAATAATGGTTAATATGCAGTTTGCATTTTCTTATGAGAGAATGATCCAAACCTGAATGTTATAGTGTAAATAGACTTACCCTCATGAAATAAACAATTTTGCCTATAAAGACTCATTTGCACCTAATTGTCGTAAAGCATGTATAAACTGCTTGTCTGCGTTTAAATAATGGTTAATAATTGCAGTTTGCATTTTCTTATGAGAGAATGATCCAAACCTGAATTGTATAGTGTAAATAGACTTACCTTCATAAAATAAAGCAATTTTGCCTATAAGGACTCATTTGCCCCTAATTGTCATAAAGCATGTAAAAACTGCTTGTATGCGTTAAAATAATGGTTAATGTGCAGTTTGCATTTTCTTATGAGAGAATGATCCAAACCTGAATGTTATAGTGTAAATAAACTTACCTTTGTAAAATAAAGCAATTTTGCCTATAAGGACTCATTTGCACGCAATTGTCGTAAAGCATGTAAAAACTGCTTGTCTTCGTGAAAATGATAGTAAATATGCAGTTTGCATTTTCTTATGAGAGAATGATCCAAACCTGAATGTTATAGTGTAAATAGACTTACCCTCATGAAATAAAGCAATTTTGTTTATAAAGACTCATTTGCACCTAATTGTCGTAAAGCATGTAAAAACTGCTTGTCTGCGTTAAAATAATGGTTAATATGCAGTTTGCATTTTCTTATGAGAGAATGATTCAAACCTGAATGTTATAGTGTAAATAGACTTACCTTCATGAAATAAAGCAATTTTGCCTATAAAGACTCATTTGCACCTAATTGTCATAAAGCATGTACAAACTGCTTGTATGCGTTAAAATGATAGTAAATATGCAGTTTGCATTTTCTTATGAGCCAGTGATCCAAACCTGAATGTTATAGTGTAAATAGACTTACCCTCATAAAATAAAGCAATTTTGCCTATAAGGACTCATTTGCACCTAATTGTCATAAAGCTTGTAAAAACTGCTTGTATGCGTTAAAATAATAGTTAATATGCAGTTTGCATTTTCTTATGAGAGAATGATCCAAACCTGAATGTTACAGTGAAAATAGACTTACCTTTGTAAAATAAAGCAATTTTGCCTATAAGGACTCATTTGCACTTAATTGTCGTAAAGCATGTAAAAACTGCTTGTCAGCGTTAAAATAATGGTTAATATGCAGTTTGCATTTTCTTATGAGAGAATGATCCAAACCTGAATGTTATAGTGTAAATAGACTTACCCTCATGAAATAAAGCAATTTTGCCTATAAAGACTCATTTGCACCTAATTGTCAAAAAGCATGTAAAAACTGCTTGTATGCGTTAAAATGATAGTAAATATGCAGTTTGCATTTTCTTATGAGAGAATGATCCAAACCTGAATGTTATAGTGTAAATAGACTTACCCTCATGAAATAAAGCAATTTTGCCTATAAAGAGTCATTTGCACCTAATTGTCATAAAGCATGTAAAAACTGCTTGTATGCGTTAAAATAATAGTTAATATGCAGTTTGCATTTTCTTATGAGAGAATGATCTAAACCTGAGTGTTATAGTTTAAGTAAACTTACCTTTGTAAAATAAAGCAATTTTGCCTATAAGGACTCATTTGCACCTAATTGTCGTAAAGCATGTAAAAACTGCTTGTCTGCGTTAAAATAATGGTTAATATGCAGTTTGCATTTTCTTATAAGAGAATGATCCAAACCTGAATATAATAGTGTATATAGTTATAGCTTCATGAAATAAAGCAATTTTGCCTATAATGACTCATTTGCCCCTAATTGTCATAAAGCATGTAAAAACTGCTCGTCTGCGTTAAAATAATGTTTAAAATGCAGTTTGCATTTTCTTATGAGAGAATGATTCAAACCTGAATTTTATAGTGAAAGTAGACTTACCTTTGTAAAATAAAACAATTTTGCCTTTAAGGACTTATTTGCACTTAATTGTCCCAAACCATGTAAAAACTGCTTGTCTGCGTTAAAATAATGGTTTATATGCAGTTGGCATTTTCTTATGAGAAAATAATCTAAACCTGAATGTTATAGTGTAAATAGACTTACCTTCATGAAATAAAGCAATTTTGCCTATAAGGACTCATTTGCCCCTAATTGTCATAAAGCATGTAAAAACTGCTTGTATGCGTTAAAATAATGGTTAATATGCAGTTTGCATTTTCTTATGAGAGAATGACCCAAACCTGAATGTTATACTGTAAATAGACTTACCTTTGTAAAATAAAGCAATTTTGCCTATAAGGACTCATTTGCACGCAATTGTAAAGCATGTAAAAACTGCTTGTCTGCGTGAAAATGATAGTAAATATGCAGTTTGCATTTTCCTATGAGAGAATGATCCAAACCTGAATGTTATAGTGTAAATAGACTTACCCTCATGAAATAAAGCAATTTTGCCTATAAAGACTCATTTGCACCTAATTGTCGTAAAGCATGTAAAAACTGCTTGTCTGCGTTAAAAAAATGGTTAATATGCAGTTTGCATTTTCTTATGAGAGAATGATCCAAACCTGAATGTTATAGTGTAAATAAACTAACCTGTGTAAAATAAAGCAATTTTGCCTATAAGGACTCATTTGCACGCAATTGTCGTGAAGCATGTAAAAACTGCTTGTCTGCGTTAAAATAATGGTTAATATGCAGTTTGCATTTTCTTATGAGAGAATGATCCAAACCTGAATGTTATAGTGTAAATAGACTTACCTTCATGATATAAAGCAATTTTGCCTATAAGGACTCATTTGCCCCTAATTGTCATAAAGCATGTAAAAACTGCTTGTAGCGTTAAAATAATGGTTAATATGCAGTTTGCATTTTCTTATGAGAGAATGATCCAAACCTGAATATTATAGTGTAAATAGACTTACCTTCATGAAATAAAGCAATTTTGCCTATAAGGACTTATTTGGCCCTAATTGTCATAAAGCATGTAAAAACTGCTTGTATGCGTTAAAATAATGGTTAATATGCAGTTTGCATTTTCTTATGAGAGAATGATCCAAACCTGAATGTTATAGTGTAAATAGACTTACCTTCATGAAATAAAGCAATTTTGCCTATAAAGACTCATTTGCACCTAATTGTCATAAAGCATGTAAAAACTGCTTGTATGCGTTACAATGATAGTAAATATGCAGTTTGCATTTTCTTATGAGCGAATGATCCAAACCTGAATGTTATAGTGTAAATAGACTTACCCTCATGAAATAAAGCAAATTTGCTTATAAGGACTCATTTGCACCTAATTGTCATAAAGCTTGTAAAAACTGCTTGTATGCGTTAAAATAATAGTTAATATGCAGTTTGCATTTTCTTATGAGAGAATGATCCAAACCTGAATGTTATAGTGAAAATAGACTTACCTTTGTAAAATAAAGCAATTTTGCCTATAAGGACTCATTTGCACCTAATTGTCGTAAAGCATGTAAAAACTGCTTGTCTGCGTTTAAATAATGGTTAATATGCAGTTTGCATTTTCTTATGAGAGAATGATCCAAACCTGAATGTTATAGTGTAAATAGACTTACCTTCAAAAAATAAAGCAATTTTGCCTATAAGGACTCATTTGCCCCTAATTGTCATAAAGCATGTAAAAACTGCTTGTATGCGTTAAAATAATGGTTAATATGCAGTTTGCATTTTCTTATGAGAGAATGATCCAAACCTGAATGTTATAGTGTAAATAGACTAACCTTTGTAAAATAAAGCAATTTTGCCTATAAGGACTCATTTGCACGCAATTGTCGTGAAGCATGTAAAAACTGCTTGTTTGCGTGAAAATGATAGTAAATATGCAGTTTGCATTTTCTTATGAGAGAATGATCCAAACCTGAATGTTATAGTGTAAATAGACTTACCCTCATGAAATAAAGCAATTTTGCCTATAAAGACTCATTTGCACCTAATTGTCGTAAAGCATGTAAAAACTGCTTGTCTGCGTTAAAAAAATGGTTAATATGCAGTTTGCATTTTCTTATGAGAGAATGATCCAAACCTGAATGTTATAGTGTAAATAAACTTACCTGTGTAAAATAAAGCAATTTTGCCTATAAGGACTCATTTGCACGCAATTGTCGTGAAGCATGTAAAAACTGCTTGTCTGCGTTAAAATAATGGTTAATATGCAGTTTGCATTTTCTTATGAGAGAATGATCCAAACCTGAATGTTATAGTGAAAATAGACTTACCTTTGTAAAATAAAGCAATTTTGCCTATAAGGACTCATTTGCACCTAATTGTCGTAAAGCATGTAAAAACTGCTCGTCTGCGTTAAAATAATGTTTAATATGCAGTTTGCATTTTCTTATGAGAGAATGATCCAAACCTGAATGTTATAGTGAAAATAGACTTACCTTTGTAAAATAAAGCAATTTTGCCTATAAGGACTCATTTGCACCTAATTGTCGTAAAGCATGTAAAAACTGCTCGTCTGCGTTAAAATAATGTTTAATATGCAGTTTGCATTTTCTTATGAGAGAATGATCCAAACCTGAATGTTATAGTGAAAATAGACTTACCTTTGTAAAATAAAGCAATTTTGCCTATAAGGACTCATTTGCACGCAATTGTCGTGAAGCATGTAAAAACTGCTTGTCTGCGTTAAAATAATGGTTAATATGCAGTTTGCATTTTCTTATGAGAGAATGATCCAAACCTGAATGTTATAGTGTAAATAGACTTACCTTCATGATATAAAGCAATTTTGCCTATAAGGACTCATTTGCCCCTAATTGTCATAAAGCATGTAAAAACTGCTTGTAGCGTTAAAATAATGGTTAATATGCAGTTTGCATTTTCTTATGAGAGAATGATCCAAACCTGAATATTACAGTGTAAATAGACTTACCTTCATGAAATAAAGCAATTTTGCCTATAAGGACTCATTTGGCCCTAATTGTCATAAAGCATGTAAAAACTGCTTGTATGCGTTAAAATAATGGTTAATATGCAGTTTGCATTTTCTTATAAGAGAATGATCTAAACCTGAGTGTTATAGTTTAAGTAAACTTACCTTTGTAAAATAAAGCAATTTTGCCTATAAGGACTCATTTGCACCTAATTGTCGTAAAGCATGTAAAAACTGCTTGTCTGCGTTAAAATAATGGTTAATATGCAGTTTGCATTTTCTTATGGGAGAATGATTCAAACCTGAATATAATAGTGTAAATAGTTATAACTTCATGAAATAAAGCAATTTTGCCTATATTGACTCATTTGCCCCTAATTGTCATAAAGCATGTAAAAACTGCTCGTCTGCGTTAAAATAATGTTTAAAATGCAGTTTGCATTTTCTTATGAGAGAATGATCCAAACCTGAATGTTATAGTGAAAGTAGACTTACCTTTGTAAAATAAAACAATTTTGCCTTTAAGGACTTATTTGCACCTAATTGTCGTAAACCATGTAAAAACTGCTTGTCTGCGTTAAAATAATGGTTTATATGCAGTTTGCATTTTCTTATGAGAAAATAATCCAAACCTGAATGTT